>CM038144.1:32430104-32920194 GCA_021437245.1 Aegilops speltoides
CCGATGCCGCCGCATTCTACCGTGGCCAGGAGGGGAGCTCGACGGAGAAGGTCTTCTGGTCTCAGTATGTTGAGGCCGGCCATCCGGTGCCCCCTAGCGACCAGCTGAAACAGTTGGTCGAGCTCCACAAGGTGGCTGAGGAGGCCATGAAGGGCCTCATAGTCCGGCTGTGGCCTGGACAGGCCATGCCTGGTAGCTATTTCAGCCTTGTGCGGCGGCTGGTGGATGCGTGCCCCTGGGTGGAGGTCATCAAGCGCTCCGCCTGTATTGAAGGTGCTCGTCGGGCCCTTGCCCGCACAAAGGTGCACTGGGGCAGGCTGGATGCGGAGAAGCTTCTTACTGACCCGCCGCCAGCGGGCAAGGAGTATCGTACGCCCGAAATGTACTATAAGACTGTCCTGAAGGGTGCCTGCAATATTGCGGATGAGTGCCCCAGAGATGTAATTTTGAGTAAACTTCGCTATGTATTATCCTCGCGCTGAAAACTTTATTCATATCGCTAAGCAACACTTGTTTAATTTAAAATATTACCTTCATGCGGCCGTTTATAAGATCGAGAGATGGCAAGTCGTTGGCTTCAGCCCCAAGCCGCCTTGATCTTTGGGGTGTTCGGGATAAACTTGAGCACTCTTCTTCCCATTTTTGGGTCCATCGAGGGAGGCACTCAACACAACGAACAAGGCAACCGGACTTATAATGCTTGAACACTCTCACTTAGCCATAGAATTCTATAATTTCAAATTTCGGTGAAGCCCCGAGTATTCGGAAGACCGAATTCGGGGCGCTATCCACACCTTTGTCGGACATTATCCGGTACTTCGCTCGAAGCGGCATAAGTCTTTAAGGACCCGAAAAGACCTCTTGAACAGCGACCGGTCTCTCGCCTTATCATGCCAGTCAGTTTTAGCTTTCTCCACTAAGGCGCTCGCCCAGCTCAACCGGGCGCAATCGCGATGGTTCTCCAGTGCCACCTTAGCCGACGAGCGGGCGTAAGGCACCAAAACGTGGGGCCGGCAAACCCAACTATTGACCCAAGACATGATTCGAGCCGATTCATATAATGCTATAAGTTCGGGGTGCCGCACTTGTGAAAGTGTTCGGACTTATCACACCATAATGCGGGGAACGTAAGCCCCTGGTGTATTCGGCCGTACAAAAATATACGGGTGCAAGATGTCATTAATGAACGTATGTGTAAAGTAATGCAATAACAGGCAAAAGATGCTGCATTATTTATTCAAGGAGTTCTGCTATGAGTGCGGAAGGATACAAATAGTGCGGTAAGCAAGGGATTGGACTGAATAAACATGTCCCCCTCTAGGGGTGGGCTGCAGACTTGTCTATATAATCGAATTTAATGCTCGTAATGGAGACCACCTGAGTGTTCGTCGCAGCCTTATTCCCTCCCTGGCTGTTGCATCGTGAGTTCGGCGGGTTCGTCGCCGGACAGAACCTCTGGTGAACGGAGTCCTGTGTATACAAAAATGGAAAATAAAAATAAAAAAGGCGACACACTTGTGAGCCCCTGGTGTGGTCGAGCCGCACTCTGGGGCTATTGTGGTCGTGCCCCTCCCCCCAGGCCCATGGTATCTCCAGAGTGTAATGATGTACACGGAGGGTTGGTTTTGCAATCATGCGAGGGCTGGGGTCGGGGCCGCATTTCTACACGTGCTCGGATTGTGCCAGGTGGTCTTGGTTGATGTTGCTCCGGGTGCGTTTGGCCGTGTCCGGCCGTTTAACGGCCGGACTCGAAAATTTCCTTAAAAGGCTGCTCTATACTTCTGCCGAGAGAGCTGCTGTATGTTCCTCCGTTCGGAGGGAGCGTTCTGTATTTCCGTTGACCGTGATGACTCCACGAGGGCCTGGCATCTTGAGCTTGAGGTATGCATAATGCGGCACGCGTTGAACTTTGCAAGCGCGTTCGTCCGAGCGAGCGTGATAGCCGCTGCGGAACGGGACTATGTCGAAGATTAACTCCTCGCTCCAGAAATTGTCCGGGGATCCGAAGACCATTTCCAGTGTGACTGAGCCTGTACAATTGGATTCAACACCTGGTATGACGCCTTTAAAGGTCGTCTTTGTAGGTTTAATCCTTGAGGGGTCTATGTCCATCTTACGCATTGTATCTGATAAAGCGAGGTTCAGGCTCGCCACCGTCCATCGTGGACTCGTGAGGTGAAATCCATCGACGATTGGATCTAAAACCAATGCGGCGAATCCGCCATGGCGGATGCTGGTCGGATGGTCTCTTCGATCGAAAGTGATCGGACAAGAGGACCATGGATTGAACTTAGGGGCGACAGGCTCCATCGCATATACGTCCCTTAGTGCACGCTTCCGCTCCCTCTTGGGTATATGGGTTGGGTATATCATGTTCACCGTCCGCATTTGTGGGGGGAAACCCTTTTGTCCTCTACTGTTCGGCGGCCGGGTTTCTTCCTCGTCATCGCTATGCAACCCCTTGTCATTGTTTTCGGCAATTAACTTGCCTGCCTGCTTGAATACCCAACAGTCTCTGTTGGTGTGGTTAGCTGGCTTTTGAAGTGTCGTGTATCGGCATAGCGATCGAGATTCGGTCCAGATTGGACGGACCCGGAGTGGTTCTTTTGAATGGCTTCTTCCGCTGACCGGGTTTGGAGCCTCGGAATCCGGCGTTGACCGCTGTATCCTCCTTGTCGTCGCCGTTAATACGGCGTTTATTTTTGCTTCGACACGACCTGCCATTGTGGTCCTTTGTATCCGGACTGCCAGAATTTTTACTGAGGTTGTTGCTACGAGCTAGCCAGCTATCCTCTCCCGCACAAAAGCGGGTCATTAATGATGTGAGGGCTGCCATGGATTTCGGCTTTTCCTGTCCTAGGTGCTGGGCTAGCCACTCGTCGCGGATGTTATGTTTGAAGGCTGCGAGGGCCTCTGCATCCGGACAGTCGACGATTTGGTTTTTCTTTGTCAAGAACCGTGTCGAAACTATCGGCGATTCGTCAGCTGCTGAATTATGTGGCTTAGGTCATCGGCGTCTGGTGGTCGCACATATGTGCCCTGGAAGTTGTCGAGGAATGCGGCTTCCAGGTCTTCCCAACACCTAATTGACTCTGCGGGCAAGCTGTTAAGCCAATGCCGAGCTGGTCCTTTAAGCTTGAGTGGGAGGTATTTGATGGCGTGGAGATCGTTACCACGGGCCATATGGATGTGAAGGAGATAATCTTCAATCCAAACCGCGGGGTCTGTTGTGCCATCGTAGGATTCAATGTTTACGGGTTTAAACCCTTCAGGGATTTGATGATCCATTACTTCATCAGTGAAGCATAGCGGGTGTGCGGCGCCTCTGTATTGGGCAATATCACGACGTAGCTCGAGTGAGCGTTGTTTGCTGTGTTCGGCCCGGCCGGAGTTGTTGTATCCGGCGCGACGGTATTCGTCGTGGGTCGTGGGGCGCCCACGTGATCCGTAGATGGATCTGGATTGCCTTCCTTTGTCCTCCAATATATCTCGCAAGTCCGGCGCGTTCCCTCTTGGCTTCGTGCTCTTGGAGCGATGCCGGGGTACGGTCTTGGTGGAGGGCCTGGATGCCTCTCTGTCGCGACCACGGGGTGGTCGGTCGGCCGTACAGCGCTGGTGATGAAGGTATGTATGCTTCCTCCTCTAATCGGGGAGCAGCTTGCGTTTTAGGTAGCTCTTGGAGGCGTTGAGTTCATACTCTTGACCGTGAGGACCTCGGTCCATCGATCGGCCAGCAGGTCTTGATCAGCTTGAAGCTGCTGCTGCTTTTTCTTTAGGCTATTTGCCGTGGCCATTAGCCTTCGTTTGAAACGCTCTTGTTCAACGGGATCCTCGGGCACGACGAATTCTTCGTCGTCGAGGCTTGCTTCGTCTCCGGAGGGAGGCATGTAATTATCATCCTCGACCTCTTCGTCTGCCACTCTCTCGTGAGGGCTTGCTTCTGCATCCTCCTGCGCTGAATCTTGCTGGAGGGGATTGTCTTCGGCACTGTCTGGAGTGTTACTATCTCCTGTGCTGGAATCTCCATTCTTGCTGTGGCGGGATTTAGAGCGGCGCCGCTGACGCCGGCGCTTGGGCTGTTTCTTTAAGGAATCTGCCTTCGCTGCTTCTTCACCGTCCTCATCTTTTGGGGTGTCCACCATGTATATGTCATATGACGAGGTGGTCTTCCAGTGCCCTGTAGGTGCTGGTTCCTGTTCGTCTCCGGCATCGTCGTCCATACCGTCGATGTCTTCGGAGTCGTAGTCTAGCATGTAGGTTAGATCGTCGACAGTGGCTACAAAGTGGGTGGTGGGTGGGCTCTGAATTTCTTCGTCGTCCGTATCCCAACCATCCTGGCCATAGTCCGGCCAGGTCTCTCCGGATAGCGAGAGATGCTTTAGCGAATTTAGGATGTCGCCAAAAGGCGAGTGCTGAAAGATGTCCGCCGCGGTGAACTCCATGATCGGCGCCCAATCGGATTAGATGGGCAGAGGCGCCGGAGGTTCGGAGTCCGGCAGGGATTCCGGCACCTCAGTGTCACGAGCTTTATGGGGGACAAGGTTAGAGTTCGGCTCTATCGCCGCGGCAGTTGCAGCCCCCGAGGCGGTGTCCAGCCACCGGTCCTCGATCTGGGCGATCGGCTCCGGACTGAAGGCCGGAGTGGATACGTGTGCGGCCACCAAGGCACTGTCCGGCGGCAGAGCTGAATCATGCCCATCATGACAGCGCGGCACGCTCGGCTGTGGCCCGAGTCCGTCGAAGATCAAGTCCCCGCGGATGTCGGCCGTGAAGTTTAGGCTTCGAACTGACACGATGGCGGGCGTAGCTTCGATCTGCTCGGATGGCTAAGTGAGTTGGCCCGCGATGCGAAGCCGCCAATATCTGAAGATCTGTCCAGGAGAAAAGTCTCACCTTGGGCGGCATCGCTGATTGAAGAAGCCATCGAGCCTATCGGTGGCGACACGAGGAACTCTCAATGAAAGCACCAATGTCGGTGTCAAAACCGGCGGATCTCGGTAGGGGTCCCAACTGTGCGTCTAGGCGGATGGTAACAGGAGACAAGGGACATGATGTTTTACCGTGTTGGGCCCTCTTGATGGAGGTAAAACCCTACATCCTGCTTGATTAATATTGATGATGTGTATTACAAGAGTGGATCTACCACGAGATCAAGGAGGCTAAACCCTAGAAGCTAGCCTATGGTATGATTGTTGTAATGGAGGTTATGTCCTACGGACTAAAGCCCTCCGGTTTATATAGACAACGGAGAGGGCTAGGGTTACACAGAGTCGGTTACAATGGTAGGAGATCTACATATCCGTATTGCCAAGCTTGCCTTCCACGCCAAGGAAAGTCCCCTCCGGACACAGGACGGAGTCTTCAATCTTGTATCTTCGTAGTCTTGGAGTCCGGCGGACGATGATAGTCCGGCTGTCCGGACACCCCCTAGTCCAGGACTCCCTGAGTGGGTATCCTGGATCTTTCGAGGCAATGAGGTCTTTCTCTACCCACAGCACATCGTCATGAAGTATCCTTAGATCGCCGAATCTGGCCCATAGCGCTGTTGCAGGTAGGATTGGTTGACCGGGGATATGCCATTTATCCGCATCAGGGATATCTACACGGTCCTGAAGCCGAGGCTGCTGAGGCGGCTGGATCATAGAATCAACTTTGTTGCCTTTCCTCGCTCTCTTCCTAGACTTCTTTACTACTGGAAGGTCGTTAATAATACGTTGAGACGGTAATTCAGGCACCGACTCATGACACTCAAACCCTGAGGAGGCGCCAGTATAGACATCTTTGTTCGGTGCCATCGTCATCCTCATCCTCATCCATGGCGACTTCATCGGCGACTAATGGAGCCTCCTCCTTACCCGTCCGCTATCACCCAACCCGACACCCGACGCTAATTGGGTAGGTGGGGTGTTGATGTTCATACCTTCTGAGGCTGCGTGCTCGTGGGTGTGCTCCGACCGCCTCGGGCGAAGCGGACTCTTTGGCCACAACAGACCCACCCATTGCAACAATCACCAAGCCGCCATGAGGTCTCGTCGTCATCCCCACTAGTATTAGAGGAGGCAAATTCGTGGGCCCGGTTTGACATCGCCACGGAAACCTTGAAGACGTTCGGGGATCGGCCGGCTGTGGAACAATGGTTCCTTCGGCTCCATTATCGTCGCCTTCCCCACGTTCACCTTCATTACGCAGCTGGTGTACAATATGGTGCACGGGTTTCGCTCGGCTGCAAAGAAAAGTCTGCGACGTGAGACATCCGAAAACGAAAACGGAGATTATACATTTATATTGAAGGGGCGGTGTGACGAGATACCGTAAGGCGTCGAGCTCAGCCAATGAGGAGGCACCACCGAGCACGTCCGGTGTGGGAGCAGTCACGAGCCGGTGCGGGGCAGCAGTACGGAGCGGTCGCGGGAGCAGTGCTCCCAAGAAGTCAGCAAGGGGAAAGTCCTCTGCATTTTTTCTGGATTTTACCTTGTCCAGTGAAAACGCCCGTCACCAAGGAAGTAGATATATCTGCAATCGCCTGTTTTGCAGCAGCTACCGCTGTTGCGACTGTCTGAGATGATTTATTCTCAACCGCAATCTCAACCTTCTTGTCGATGTTTTCTTCAGTTAACCTCCGTCTTTCCTTTATCTCCTTCGTGGTCTCACGGTTGTACTTCTTCCACGTGGCGCCGTCTCCGACACCGTGCACGCATCCATACGACGGTCGAGTATCCACAGGTTGTTGTTTCAATATGTTCAACGCCCGGTTGAATGGAGTGTCCCACTTGGGCCTCGCCAATGCCTCAGACGGCGAGTCGCTTTCGGCCGCAATCCGGTGCTGCTCTCTCTGCAAAAGGCACAAGGATCGTTTACAAATATGACTAACGTGTGCAGTCGAATTGATCAGAAACTAAAATTACCAGCAGTGTTGTCTCGTAAACCTTCTTCACTGGGTCCCAACGGTGCCGGGCTCTCAGGACGTCATGCTCCCGCGGGATGGTGAAATCCGCCAAGGGGTCTGGGATGCCCAGACTCGCGGCTTCCGCATCCTCCTTGGCCCATTTGGACCTCTTTCAAGGTGGTGGCTCCCAATGTTCCTCTTTTGAAGCCCCTTCATGTACTTAGACTTTTTTTGGCAGCTTCGGCCTCGCAAGCCTCCTTGAATATTTGAAACTGCTCTTCCGTGATTGTCGGATTATCCTTTACAATCTCGGAGTAGGGTTCCCCATCGTTGATCTTTGCTTTCACTCAATTTTTCCAGGCGGCCAACGCGTCGCTAAACTTGGTCATGGCGTGTTTGTTTATCTTCTTCATTGCCGGGTTCTCGTGCGGATCTTGATAATCCTTCTCATTCGGCCCGGAACAAGAATATCCGGTGAAACTTCTTGAGAAGGAGCTCCTCATATTTTCTATCTTCTGTAGTTTCTCATCGTTGATGGTGGCGGTTGTCCGTCGATGCATCCTATTTGATTGCTGTAGCACGCCTTGCTCTTCCTCGGCGCCTTTGGCTCAAAATTGCCGTCGTCCACCTCCGTGACCACCAGTCTAGTAGTCCTGAGTTTGTTAGGAACCCGTTGCCTCTTTGCTTTTGGTTCTACACTGGCTCCGCTCCCGGAGGCAGCACTGGTCTTAGCGCCGGTCTCGATGCCAGTCTGAATCTCAGCGCCGGTCTCGATCTCAGACCGGTCTGCGTGTCGATCTCGATCCCGATGGCACCGGTGGGCCCAACAATATCGGTTGATCGTCGGTAAGGCTAAAAAATTCGTCTGCCGCCCGGTAGACGTCGTCGCAATCACGAGAACCCTGTCCTTCATCGTTGCTAGCCATGTTTCCTATGATTAAATCTAGTCAATTAATTCTAGACCTAATAAAATGAATAATGACATAAAAAAGGACTATTGTTTTGCGGGAATGTTGATGCTTCTGTGCGGCAAATCCGGGCACTCGATATGTCCTAGTTTGTAGCACAAGTCATGCCGAAATTCACGGAAATTTCGGCATGACCTTTGCTAAAAGTGGACAAATCGAGAACCTGAAATTTACCGGAACAGAAATGAATCAACATTCAGGTAAAACATAGGCCACTCAGCATCATTCCCTGGAAACAACAAAGCCACTTGGGCACAATCGAACAACTTCAATGAAAAGATATAACATGACCACTTCTGACCTAATGCTCTAAAATAAAATTTTCCTCCAACCTAGCCAATCTACTTAACCTAGCTTGTTAATCCAACGAACCTAATTAACCTACCTATTTAACCTAGTTAGTTAATCTAGTTTACCTAGATAATTAACCCTAATTAAACTAGTTAACGCAGGTAGTTCTCTGTCAAAGCCCAAAATAAATTTTTGCACTAATTAACCTGGATAATTAACCTAATTAAACTAGTTAACCTGACTAGTTCTCTGTCAAAGCCCTAACTAAATTTTTGCACTAACCTAGATAATTAACCTAATTAAACTAGTTAACCTAACTACTTCTCTGTCAAAGCCCTAACTAAATTTTTGCCCTAACCTAGATAATTAACCTAATTAAACTGGCTAACCTATGCATGAGAGAGAGGAGGGGTGGGGCTTACAGAGGATGGCTCCGGTGGTGGCGACGGAGGCGTGGTGGTGAGTGAGGCGGGCGCCTCGGTGACGGCGAGGAGGCAGGGTCTCTGTGACGGCGAGGGACGCATTGTGGCGAGAAGGATTCGTGGCGTCGACGGCGGGTCCGTGGCGTTACGAGGCCGCGCGGCTCCGTGGCGTTGGGGGCGGCTCCTGTGGCGTCGACGGCGCACGGCTCTGGTGGCGTCGACGTCGGCAGGAGATGGCGACGAAGTGGGGCGATGGTGAATCGGGGAGACGGCGGCACGCGGGGTGGGTTGAGGGATTTGAGGGAGAAGTGGTGGCCGGGGGGAAACGGTTTTTTTGTTAAGTCAAACTTAGCGGTAGCGCGTTTGGTAAAATGCACTATAGCTAAGATAGCTATAGCGGTTTTCACAAAACGCGCTGCTGCTATAGCTATGTAAATTTCTTCCATTTTTGAATTTTCTTTTCTGTTTCTATAGCGGGGGTCTAGGACACGCGCTGCAGCTACGTTAGCTACAACGCCTCTTACAAACACACGCTGCTGCTATGCCTTCCTCCGTTTTTTCGCTTTTTCATTTATTTTGCTTTACATTTTATTTTTTCCTCTCTCCTTTTTCTATTTCTTTCGTTTTCATTTACTTTTCTATTTGTTTTCATCTTATTTTATTTCTGTTAGTAGTAGCGCTCTTCTTAGGAAACGCGCTGCTACTTATGCCCTAGCGGTAGCGCGTTTCTTCCAAGCCCGCTACTGCTATGCGTAGCCTATCATTTTAGCAATGGGAATATTAGTAGTAGCGCTTTTGCAACTACACACGCTACTGCTAAGGTTGTATCTGTAGCGCGGTTTTTCTTCAATCGCTATTGCTATCTAGCACTAGCGCACTTTTTTGACCCGCGCTGTTGCTAAATTTCTGTGTATAAGGTTTTCCCTAGTAGTGTCCACATTTGACCGATTTTGTGTTGCCATTTGCATTTCCTAAGGTCTTTCGGCTATTTAGGAGCGTGTGACATCTTCGTCACCATCATCGACTCAGAGTCATCTTCATCGCTAACCGTAAGAAAGGACGGTAACCTCGATGACACTTACTCCTTACCTTGCTTTTGCATTGATAGCCCGAGCCACTTTGCATCGCTTACCCATTGAGACTAGCAAGTTGAGAATTGCCGGGCCACGCTATTGTGCACCGTAGTGATCGTGTTATCATCTTAGTGCCATAAGTCTCTCCCGTGCCTATCATACATACTTGTCTCATATCTTACTCGGCTCGAGCATCAAGCATAGAAAAAAAGAAGAAGAAAAGCTTTTAAGCAAAAGAGGAGCAACAAAGAGCTTGTAAGCAATAGAGTGAGCCATTTGCATACCTATATCATCTTGGTCATCGCATACATACCATAGTTGGGATTGAAGACGGCACGGTTCTCTCATAGGTAGGTGCACAAGCGTATCTTGCCCATTTGAGCAATCGAGCTAGTGTCTCTCGAGCATTCGCACAACAAGAGCATTTTCCGTGGTTGCACATTTTGAGCTCACCCCTTGGTTGTGCGGATCCCATCTATCTTCCGTGCGTGTGTACCTTGTGATACCGTTGGGTTTGATCTATTTGCTTTACTTGCATTTTTGTGAACCTTCTCAACCTTATCGATATCTTGACTAACATTTGCTTGAAATTTTTGCCACCATCCTAACCAAGCTCCTCCATAAGCCTCTTACTTGTAGGTGTGAGAAACAAACCCGGTTCCAATTCTCCTATTGTGGCATTATATTGAGTGACACTTGTTACATCTTCAATCCTCGGAGAAGGTAACTTTGGTATTGTTCTCTCACTTTCCCACTTACCCCACTTGGTTATGATGGATAGGCCAAGCGCGTCGCCAAACCCACTTTTCGAGGAGCAAGGTGATGATTCCGGATATGTCTCCAAGAACCAATTCTTCATCGCGCAACGAGCGCTTCATCAAGAAAACGTCGCATTGGGTCAACACTTCGAACAACTCGCCTCCGGCCTTCGTCAAAACATCAACGACAAATTCAACACACAAATGGAAGAGCTCCGCAACATGATCGTTCGACGCCCGTCTTCCTAATCAGCTTCTTCAAGACGGTGCCACTCAAGTCACCGTACAAGTTGGCAATCTTCGGACTACTCCTCTTATGATGCAAGTCCACCACGAGCTCGCCCTCCTCGACGTGATCTTCATCAAGCTCACCAAGCTCAAGAAAATCCATTCCATGGCAATGGATTACAAGACCAAGTTCGAGCACGTGAACGGATGCGACACCAAGTCCCTCATGAATCAATGGAGCAAGAGCAAATACCTCCACAAGTACCACTTCAAGCCCCTCAAGACGGTGATGCACTTCGACAAGCACAAGAACAACGTGAAGCACAAGCCCTCGACCGTGAAGCTCAAGCACTTGAAGCACAAAAAGCTCTATGCGAGTCCACTAGAGCCATTGAAGTCCGCAACCGCCAAGTGCGAGAATAAGAGGAAGCTCTTCGCCGCGAGATACAAGAGGAAGCCGCCCGACGCGAAGAACAACAAGAAAGGCGCAACCAAGCGCACATTCCTCGCCCTCCTCCAAGACAAGAGCGACACCAAGTGGAACAAGTGCTTCAAGACCCTCGTCCACGCCAAGAGCGACATCATGAGGCACGACCATTTGAGGACTTTCCAAGGCAAGAGCGATATCACAACCGCTATCAAGATGAAGAAGTCCGCTACGGCAAGCTCAAGTTCACCATGCCAAAGTTCTCCGGAAGCAATGATCCCGAAGATTATCTCTCTTGGGCATTGAAGGTGGACAAGATTTTTCGCCTCCACAACTACGATGAAGAAAATTAAGATAGCCATGGCCTCCCTCGAGTTCCAAGACTACGTCCTCATTTGGTGGGAACAAGTGATCGAGCGACGGCAAACAAGAGGCGAACCAGCAATTACAACTTGGGAAGCTATGAAGGAAGTCATGAGAGCCCGCTTTGTGCCTACTCACTACACTCGAGATCTTTTCAAGAAGTTGCAACTCCTCAAGCAAGGCACCAAGACGGTGGAAAAATACTACCAAGAAATGGAGATTGCCATGATATGAGCCAATGCCAAGGAAGATGACGAGCAAACAATGGCACGCTTCTTGAATGGCCTCAACCACCCAATCAAGCGGATCGCCAACTTCCAACCATACTCCAACCTTCTTAATCTAGTTCATCAAGCGACCAAGGCCGAGCGACAAGTGCAAGATGACTTCAAATACGCCAAGTACTCGTCCAAGACCTACGGCTCCTACTCTCAAGCTCCCGTGACTTCGGCACCTCCTACATCAACTCGAGCATCACCAAGTACCGGCGACAAGCCAAGTTCCAAGCAAGTGGCACCTTCCTCGACTCGTCCTCCGGCAATGTAACACCCCAAAAATTTAACCATGTTTTGATTATTAAAATTTTGCCAGGAGTTTAAAATTTTTGCTTTCTGGATTTCCCTTTTGATTTCAGAACTCCTTTTTCTTTAATATTGTGAAGTTTTAACTCAAGTGGGAACTTTCCAAAAATATTATTGGACTTGTATACCCTCTCAAGGAAAAAAATTCTTTTATCAATGGATTTATTGGCATAATTATTTTTCCTGAGCTTTATTCTTTTAAAGTGATTTTCATAAGTTTTAGAGCTTCTTTTGCACTGCAACCATTTGATAAATACATCTAAAATTTTCACCAAAATTTGGGAATGTCATGTGATATTTTTAAATCACTTTGATGCAAAAATATCTTTTATTCATTGAAATTTTTGAGCCCTACCCAAGTTTTCTAAACTAGTCCAGTTGGTACCTTTGCACTATAACCCCTTTAAATAATTCTTTAAAAATTTTACCAAGTATTTTGAGATGGCAGTAGATGCATATAATTCAATTTTTATGCAAAAACTCATGAATGTTCTTTGCAAAAATTAAGCAAAACATCCCCTTTTGCTCTCTGGACCAGTTTGGCCTTTTCTACTGCAACTCCATTTTTTATTGCTCTGTTGCACATGATCCTTTTTCCTACCTATAGTCCTCCCTAGAAAACCCTTAAGTCCAGGAGAGTGGACCCATTGGAGGATTTTTCGTGCAAGCAATAATGCCATTTACATTCTGTCCAGAACTAAAGTTTTGCAGAACTTGCACTATCAAGTTTTGATTTTTTCCAAAAAAACCATGCCATGTTTTCTAGTACCTAAAGAGACTCTGATCTGGAAATTTTGGTTACTTGCAAAACCATCTGGATGCCCCTAGCATTTCGTCGAACAGTTGGAGTGCATGAACCATTTTGGCATAGATTTTAGTTAGCAGTATAGAGTTGCTTTATTTGCCTAGCCAGCTTGTCCACTAGAGATTTAGTAACCACCCTAACCAGTCTGGTAACTTGCAGTATCATCCAAGCCCTCTGGGGTGCCATGGCATTTCGCCGAGCGGTTGGTGGGCGTGCACTGGCGCGCCCAGAGCGCGCCAACTGTGGCCGCGCGCCTGAGCCGCTGCGTCGCGCTTACTCCGTACCTCCTGGTCTTTTCTTGCCCGAGGGACCAAGCCACGATCTTGTCCGTTCGCCCGTGACATGCTGCCACCCCTGGCTCCTCGCAGCGCCGCCGCAGCGAGCCTTTTGGCGGCACGCAGGCGTCGGCAGGCCGCCCCTGCTCAGGTCGGCACCGCCCAAACCACCGCAGCGCGCCAGCTCGCCTCCTTGGACAGTGGGGAGTTCGTCGTTAGCCCCTGAAGCCAGCCGGCCATCGCCACGTTGCCTTCGGTGACAGTAGCAAGCGCACCGTCGAGCTTATCCACGGCTACCGTCGGGAACCGACGCTGCCCTGCTATAAATAGCGCCCCGGCCTCCCTTGCACTCGTCAACAGCCTCAAGTCAACCGTAGCCAACTCCCCTCGCAGCAGTTTGACCAGAGGAGGTTGTCATCCTCGCCTCCGGCAAGTGCAGCCGTCGCCGCACTCCGGTTGGTTACTTCGCAGCCAGAGCCCCTACGACCCCATACTCGCCGCCTCTAGTCTTTCCTTGACCCAGCAGAGCCGTCTCATCCCTTAATTCTGATCGAGAGCCACCGTAGACCGAATCCCCAAACCAACCCGAAACCTCCGTCCGCCTCGGAGCTTGCCGCCGGCGACCCTGTCCACCACTCCGGCAGTGGTGACCATAGAGAGGGTCGCTAGCTCATGGGGAACCTATCCCCGTGCCTAGTACCCCGCGGGGAGTAGCCTTCCGCCGACTGGCGTCGCCGGAGCTCGCCTCTGCTCCCTGGCCAGGAAAGCGGGAGGGAGGGGGATGAACCTGACAAGGCGGGCCCCCCTGTGTGTGACCCAGCGCCGGTCCACGCAGGCGTAAGTGAAGACGTAAACCCAGAGTACGCCTTCGACGTGTTTAGTCTTCGAAACGTTTTTCCTTTTTCTGTTTTATTTTAAAAACAGAATTTGACCAAAACTTTGACTGGCTATAACTTTTTAAATATAACTCCAAATGAGTTGATTCTTTTTCATACCTCTCTCAAATATTGTCTAGTTTATTTTCAGATTTAATTGAAAAAATTTCAGACAACTTTTTTGTACTGTTTATAAAACTATGTATTAATTCAATTTTTTAAATAGGACTTTTGGAGAGAGGAGAAAACTTTTAAAAGTTTTGGAAAGCACCCTGCCTCCCCACAACTTGAAGGCAAGCATTCTGAACCCTGGCATAATATTGTGTGTGTTATCTAACACGGTTACAATACCACCTCGACACGGAGTATCCGTTATTTTATGTGATGATATGTTCAAACTCATGAGTGCATATTGATGATTTCATGCTATTGGAGTTTGATATGTTTGGGATAGTAGTCACCAACATATGCCTTTCATGCATGCCGGAAGGGACCCGGGAAAGCCTCTGTCTTGGGTAGACACGGGCTTATCTCTAGTCCTCCGTCGAGACGGTTGTGTCTGGTACGGCATGATGAGGTATGTCGAGTGGTGATTCTGTCTGCTGGTTGAAATATATTGGTTATGCTAATCATGCATGGAATACTTAAACCTCCTAAGTCGACCGTAGATCGATTCTTGTTCCAGTAACCCCCATACTTGTTTCGTACTACCACTTGTCCCTGCCGTAGGTAGGGTATGGTTCAGTAAGTTGTCAACCCCTTTCTAGCACACACCGTACAGAGAGGCAATGGTGGAAGATACCGGAGGCATTCGGTAGGCAGGCCACCTAGTCCGGGGGCATGTGTGTTTTCGGTTGTAGCCGAAGGGGTAGCTCCCCTAGTTTGCACGCGGTATAAATTTTGTGATCCCATGCTAATCGAGGTTGTAGCCTCCTGAAGGATCGTGGATGTCGCCTAGAGGGGGGGAGGGGGTGAATAGGCGCTTTAAAATAATTACGTTTGAGGCTTGAACAAATACGGAATAAACCTAGCGGTTAATTTGTCAAGCACAAAACCTACAACAACTAGGCTCACCTATGTGCACCAACGACTTATGCTAAGCAAGAAAAACTACTTAGGTGATAGCAAGATATATGACAAGAAACAATATGGCTATCACAAAGTAAAATGCATAAGTAAAGAGCTCGGGTAAGAGATACCCGAGGCACGCGGAGACAACGATGTATCCCGAAGTTCACACCCTTGCGGATGCTAATCTCCGTTTGGAGCGGTGTGGAGGCACAATGCTCCCCAAGAAGCCACTAGGGCCACCGTAATCTCCTCACGCCCTCGCACAATGCAAGATGCCGTGATTCCACTAAGAGACCCTTGAGGGCGGTCACCGAACCCGTACAAATGGCGACCCTTGGAGGCGGTCACCGAACCCGTACACTTTGGAGACCCTTGGGGGCGGTCACCGGAACCCGTCAAAATGCTCGGGGCGATCTCCACAACCTAATTGGAGACCCTGACGCTTGCCCGGAGCTTTACACCACAATGATTGATCTCCGAACACCACCAACCGTCTAGGGCGCCCAAGCACCCAAGAGGAACAAGCTCAAGGGCACCAAGTACCCAAGAGTAATGAGCTTCTCAAACTTCACTTCCACGTATCACCGTGGAGAACTCAAACCGATGCACCAAATGCAATGGTAAGGGCACACGGAGTGCCCAAGTCCTTCTCTCCCAAATCCCACCAAAGCAACTAATGGTAGGGAGGAAAATGAGAGGAAGAATGAAAGAAGAACACGAAGAACTCCAAGATCTAGATCCAAGGGGTTCCCCTCACTAAGAGGAGAAAGTGATTGGTGGAAACGTGGATCTAGATCTCCTCTCTCTTTTCCCTCAAGAACTAGCAAAAATCATTGGAGGGATTGAGAGATAGCAAGCTCGAAGAAGGTCAACAATGGGGGAAGAACACGAGCTCAAAGGATAAGGTTCAATGGGGAAGAAGACCCCCTTTTATAGGTGGGGGAAAATCCAACCGTTATGCTCACAACCCGCACAGAGCGGTACTACCGCTCGTCCTCACGGTACTACCGCTAGGGATCGCGGTACTACTGCTTGTGGTACAAAAAAAATACTTCCGTACCTACCTCCGGTGGACTTGGGAAGAGTTTTTTGGTCCAGAGCGGTACTACCGCTGTAGGAGCCGCGGTAGTACCGCTCTGGAGCGGTAGTAAAAAATTACATCCGCTCCAATTCGCGGTAGTACCGCTGCAGCCTTTTCAGAACACCAAAACTGCCACAACTTTTGCAAACGGACTCCGAATTCGATGAAACCAAGTTTGTTGGAAAGCTAGGGACAAGGGCTAACACAATCTTGAAAGAAATATCAATAAGAAGCAAATTATAAAAGTCCCATAAGAAAATGGTGAGAACCCTTCCTCGGATAAGACCGGTAAAACCTCCAACACCGAAAACATCATAGAAGACGCATGCGAACTCCGTTTTCGATGAACTCAAGCTTGTCATCAAGATGACCATAAGCTCTAAGACTCACAAAGAGAACCAAACAAGAACCAAGAAACAAGATGCAAGGATGCAATGGTTTGAGCTCTCTACTAACGATATGATCAAGCTACCAACTTGAGAGCCCCCCTTGATAGTACGGCAAACGATCCTATAACCCGGTCTCCCAACTACCACCATGAGACCGGTAAAATAGAAAACCTATCAAGGGAAAACCTTTGCCTTGCACATGGTCCACTTGAGCTAGATGATGACGATCTTGACTCCCTCAAGTTGGACCACCTTTCTTGATTGCGATGGCTCGATAAAGACTAGATGATTGCTCCCCCATAGTCCACTATGGGTGAGCCACTCTTCGGCTCATCTTCATAAGTTCATTGTCACCACAATGGGTGGCAAGCTTCAGGCACTTGATCTCTTCGTGATGCATCACTTAAACTTGCACACCGCATCCTAACCCCAGAAAGAACTCTCACGAAGACCATGGGTTTGTACACAAAGCGTAATTGACAATGCTTACCATACCATGGGATCACTTGATCCCTCTCGGTACATCTTCTACGCTTTGTGAGTTGATCAACTTGATTCACTCTTGACTTAGTCTTGATCTACCTTGAATCTTTCCAACTCTCTTCATTTGGATGATGTCTTGAAGGTAAACATGAATGATCACACAATCTTCTTCTTCAAGACATGCTTGCAATAAGCTCAACACTCACATGACCAATCTTTGGATAATTCCTTAATAGCACCTTGGTCAACTCATAAACTCCTTGAAACCAACACATGGACTTCCAGAAAAGCCTATGGACAAATCCTTAAAATATAACTCAAGACAACCATTAGTCCATAGAGATTGTCATAAATTACCAAAACCAAACATGGGGGCACCACATGTTCTTTCAATCTCCCCCATTTTGGTAATTGATGACAATCACTTTGAAGAGAGTTTATATAAGGAATTATGCATCACAATGCAATGCAACAACCAATGATGCAGGAGAATGAGATGCAAATGCTTAGGAACAAAACCAAAGCAAGGAGAAAACTTTGAAACCTTCTCCACAAAACTCTCTGAAACTTCTCCCCCATTGGCATCGATTGCCAAAATGGGCGAAAAGCTTAGAAGGCCAAAATAAATTGTGGTCCTCCATAAATTGTGTATTTCTCAACAAGAGAGTGGAATGCAATACACATATCCAACTATCAATACTTGGAGGAAGATAAACTATATTGAGGCCCAAAGATTGCAACAGAGAGATATGCCACAAAGACATAACAAAGAGAGACACAAGCAATCAGAAGATACCAATTGAAGCAAGCAATCAACGGATATCAATTGAACCAACTAGACCAATGATCCTATGTTCCACATGAATAAAGATATTATGATATGAGCAGAGGATTGTTCTAAAGAAACTAGAGAAGCTCCCCATGATTTGTGCACATCAAGAATTTTTGTATTTGGATAAAAGTGCACAAAATAGGATCATAGCTCCCCCAAAATCAATAGAAACTCACAACCAGTGCAAGTGGGCAAATAGGAGACAAAGCTTAGCACTTGAAACAAGCACGTGGTTGAGCAACATGTAACAGATGCGACTAAGAATAGGCTCAACCAACACCGATGTGTGTGAGTCAAGGCAATGCACTTGAGAAGACTAATGTACGGATGAGCATTAAGCATCAACATAGTCTTGAAAGAATGAGGCACACGGTGCAAGGCCTGTCATTCCCACACACAACTAGCAAATGGGTTCACAAGCTTACTAATACGCAAAAGAGAACCTATGCTTGTGACAACCCGTGGTGAAGATAGACGATGAGATGCTCATCAAGACGAGGGATACCAATAAAGATGGCAAAAGCCTTGTAAAGATAAGCAAGAGGAAAATAATCTTCACCACACAAGAGTGCAACATGATGCAATGATAGAGGACACGCACTCAAGGCAAAAGCTTTCATGGAGACACCAAAGAAATAACATAAGAAAGACACGGTGGACGTGAAAGAAAGGATATCAACTAGAGATGTAGTTTCTCTCAAGTGTATAAGGTTCTAGGTAGACGAAATCATGATGATATATATATCTACAAAGAAGGATGTACACCCGAAATAGTTACAACACGAAGGAACAAGATATCCACAAGGAAGTCATAAATATACCAATAAGATATTTGCTTGAAAGCATAGCACTTGTCTAGATATGGTCTTATTGTATATAAATGAAGTCCAAACACACATCCATCAAAGACATCACAACTAGCAACATGAGATCATTGTTGGGATGCTTTGAGAAAGGAAACAAGTATCACAAGATATGAAATGAATATCATGCCAAGATACAACCTACACAAGGTTGAATGCAAGAAGGGAAAGCATGAATATATACTTGTTACCGAGATATCATTGGAAGGATGTAGTAGATACCAATTGAAGGTAGATAATAGTTCATTGATCATCCTAGCTTGACTCCAATATGCACATGGTGACAACACCTTCCTTGTGAGTGAGCCGAGCATCCAATGCATCTCCAAATGTTCCTAGAAGAACAACACAAACTAAACGGTACCCAAACTCATCGGGACCAAATAGTTAGAAACACCAATACATAGGACAAACTCCACATAAATATGTGCATATAGATATGAAAATGAATTTCATGCACATATCATCCAAATTGAGACTAGGTGTAGTTTCCCCTATATATTGAGTCAAAGAAAGAAAGCATGCCAAATGAAATACATGAAGTAAACATGCATGCTCAAGACTTTCAAAACCCGAAATCAAAAGACAAAGAAATGCCAAGTGAAAAGGATACCAAATGGAGAAATCATCACTTGGAAGATATCATTAAAGATACATCAAGGAATGAGATATCCATTGATACACACTAAACTAAAGATGTCAAACTCCCAAAGAGAGGATGGTTCCAAACAAACCAAGCTCTCGACAAAGTTTCATGATGGCACAAAGTACCAAAAAGAAATAGCTTGCCTTCCACCAAAACACACTTGATAAGGATCACAAGAAGAGTGTTCTAAAGAAAATAGAATAGCTCCCCCACGAGTTGTGCATTATATAGGATTTGTATTTGAATACAAAATGCACAAGGTGGGATCACCGCTTTCACTATATCTAGAAAACACTAGACAAGAACAAGAAATAAACAAGATCCACAAGTGGTATGGAAGACAACGGGAGTTGACACAAACCTTGGCAAGAGAAAAGGCAAGTAAAACAAAAGCCAATGTAAAGGTGATCAACAAATTCTACCACACATAAGACTACCAATTGTCAAAGACAAGAAGTATTTGGAAATAATTCCCGGTGGTAGATAACAAGGATATCCGACATCATCTTCACACCAAACACAAGCAAATTGCAACTTGTAGAGCTAACATGCCACCTAGGAACAAGATAATATACAATATCAATTCTAGGTGACAATATCTTAAATGTACACATTTTTTTCTAGGCTTGTAATATGTACTTAGCATATTACTCCCCCATAATGTGATACCAATAATAACTTAACAAGAGGCAATAAGAGGATCCAACAAGACATAATTAATGGACAATTTAGAATTTGAATTTCTCATGAGAAGACATACCACATAGTGACTAGATAATCTTGCAATATCAATACTAGATGGTATTCCTCATGTACACACACTTATAGGAGTGTGAGGTGCACAAAGCACATCACTCCCCCATAATGGGATATTCCATTAATCTCTCACAAGAGCCAACTAAGATATAAACAAGATGCACAAAGGCTCAATACACAACTCACACATACATAAAGTGCACACCAACATACATAAGCAAGTTGGAAGCGCAACATATACAAACACATGCAAGGAACAAAACCAAAACATGCAAGGGGGCAAGTAACTTTCAAAGTAAACAATTTAAGTACAAGTTACCGCAAGGAGGCACATTGGATATAAGATAGAAACTTGATAATCCAATTGACTTGGCTTGTGACAAAAAGAATGATGAAGTCCCCTTAATTCTTCATAATGTAGCCAAGTCTCCAATGCCCTCCAACAACACCTATTGACCAAGTTTGAGCTTGTTGGTCCCCAACCAAGTTGGGTCCTAAGAGGTTAGTCACAATAGGCTTGGCAACCCAAATGGTTCTTTTCTTGACACCACTTTGAGTACCAACAAACTTGGCAAACACATTGCCAACCTTATCCTTCCCAAGAGAATAGATATCATCAATAGTAATTGGGTTGGATAAGTTACCACTAGTGCATGAAGAAGCGATGTGGCCTTTCTCATGACATAAGTAGCAACGTCTACTCTTCACTTTCTTCTCACTTGATTTCTCAACTTGAGAAGCATTAGCTCGAGTTTTCTTGGGAAGAGGCCTTTCTTCAACTTGAGGTTGAGCATGAAAGTGAACTTGTGGCCGCTTCCCTTGTTGCTTGTCACTAATGGGCTTCTTCTTCAATGGGCAAGATCTAACATGATACCCTTCTACTTTGCACTTGAAGCAAACAATCTTGGCCGAATTCTTGACTTGTTCTTGGCCCTTCCTTTTGTTCATCTTGGACTTCTTCTTCTTATTGGAGTTGAATCCAGGTCCACCTTTGTCATTGGGGGATTTTTGCGCACTCAAGATATTGTTGAGTGTGGATTTCCCTTGATGACTCTTTTCCAAGTCTTTCTTCAAAGAAGTGACTTGGGCCTTGAGCTCTTTGATTTCCTCTACATGGTTAGTCTCAACACAAGTACTATAGGAAGTATAAGCTTCATCGTTAGAGCAACAAGGCAAGGAAAGCAATTTATCGCAAGATGTACCAACATTGTGAGTAGATGAATTACAAGGACTAGCACATGGCAATATACTATTTTGACTAGAAGTAGTGCTAGTATCCACATGAGGCTCACTAGATGTTACCTTAGCAATCATGGCCTCATGAGCTATCTTTAGCACACTATGGGATACTAGAAGATCATCATGAGAGCTTGAGAGCTTTTCATGACTTTCTTCCAATTTCCCATAATTGCTAGATAGCACCTCAAGTTGAGCCCGTAGCTCAACATTCTCCTTCAAAATGGATGCTTCACAAGTAATAGAGTTAGTAGCACAAGCATCATCATTTACAACAATAGGAAAGGACACCTTGGCAAGCTCTTTTAAATAAGAAGCTTCAAGTTGGGCATGAGACTCGGTGAGTTCGATGAGCTCACCCTTGATGACCCTTGAGCCATTTTCGAGGTGCTCAAAATCCTCAAGGAGTCTAGCATGAGTAACTTCAAGCTTAGCATTTTTAGTTTTGAAATTATTGGCCACCTCAAGAGCTCTATCATGAGATTCCCTCACTCTAGATAATTCTAGAGCAAAAGTCTCCTCAAGAGATTCAGAGGTGGTTTGTTCATGTTCAAGAGCTTGAGATAGCTCCGCGATCTCATTTGCGTAATCACGCCCATGAGCTTCCATTTTCTCAATGGTGGCCTCATGCTCCTCTAGATGAGATTCCAACTCCTCAATGTATTTCTTTCCATCAATGGCAATGGACATTATTTCCATGAAGTTGGAACGAGCAATTTTATTTTTATGAAGAGCTTTAAAAATCATCCCCCCTTAGTTTTTAAGGAGGCAACATTATCATTCTCTTCATCATTATCCTCATCATCATTAGCATCAACATCATCATCAAGAGACATATTGGGGTACAAAGTAGGAGATACCTTTGACGCCTTAGCCATAAGGCTAAAAGCAATAGATGATGATGTAGGATCCCTTGAGGCACCATTAAACACCACATCTTGTTCCATGGAGTGTTCGGTATCTCTACATTGTTAGCACAACAATTCGAGAAAATAGATGCATTTTTATCATGGCAACAAGACATAGCAAGCATATCATCATGAGATTTAGTCAAGAAATTTCTACATGATATGCAAGGACTATCAACACAAGCATGTGAAACATTTGGAGTGCTCGAAGTGTTAAAGCCCAAAGAAGGAGCATTGCAATAATATAATGTTGAAGGATCATCCACAATAAGCATACTATCATCATTGCAATGACCAACACTACTCACCATATCATTACCTTGTGGGAAACCACATGTAGTAGAAGAAGTTGAGAAGACTATACGACCGGAGATGGAGGGAGAACAATCATCCCCACAAATCTTGGACACACCATATTTATCTTGAAGCTTCGTCCACAACTCATGAGCATCCCGGAACGACATGAGTTGAAATATAACTACATTGCTTAAAGCATCGAAAAGCACATTAGAAGCTTGAGCAATGAGATAAGAGTTTTTCTCATCCTCTAAAGATAATCTTTGGGGATCCTTTGGAGGAGAAAAACCCATATCTACAATTCGCTCTAAATTTGGGTCCATGACCCTAAAGAGATTAAGCATGCCAATTACCCAAACATAAAAATTTGTGCCATCGAAACTAAGAGTGTCAGAGAATCTTAATCCCCTAGTCGACATCTTTACTCTCTAGGCGGTAAAGCCTAATAAAGAGAGACGAGGCTCTGATACCAATTGAAAGATCGTGGATGTCGCCTAGAGGGGGGGGGGTGAATAGGCGCTTTAAAATAATTATGGTTGAGGCTTGAACAAATGCGGAATAAACCTAGCAGTTAATTTGTCAAGCACAAAACCTACAACAACTAGGCTCACCTATGTGCACCAACGACTTATGCTAAGCAAGAAAAACTACTTAGGTGATAGCAAGATATATGACAAGAAACAATATGGCTATCACAAAGTAAAGTGAATAAGTAAAGAGCTCGGGTAAGAGATAACCGAGGCACGCGGAGACAACGATGTATCCCGAAGTTCACACCCTTGCGGATGCTAATCTCCGTTTGGAGCGGTGTGGAGGCACAATGCTCCCCAAGAAGCCACTAGGGCCACCGTAATCTCCTGACGCCCTCGCACAATGCAAGATGCCGTGACTCCACTAAGGGACCCTTGAGGGCGGTCACCGAACCCGTACAAATGGCGACCCTTGGGGGCGGTCACCGAACCCGTACACTTTGGCAACCCTTGGGGGCAGTCATCGGAACCCGTCAAAATGCTCGGGGCGATATCCACAACCTAATTGGAGACCCCGACGCTTGCCAGGAGCTTTACACCAAAATGATTGAGCTCCGAACACCACCAACCGTCTAGGGCGCCCAAGCACCCAAGAGGAACAAGCTCAAGGGCACCAAGCACCCAAGAGTAATGAGCTTCTCAAACTTCACTTCCACCTATCACCGTGGAGAACTCAAACCGATGCACCAAATGCAATGGTAAGGGCACACGGAGTGCCCAAGTCCTTCTCTCCCAAATCCCACCAAAGCAACTAATGCTAGGGAGGAAAATAAGAGGAAGAACGAAAGAAGAACACGAAGAACTCCAAGATCTAGATCCAAGGAGTCCCCCTCACTAAAAGGATAAAGTGATTGGTGGAAACCTGGATCTAGATCTCCTCTCTCTTTTCCCTCAAGAACTAGCAAGAATCATTGGAGGGATTGAGAGATAGCAAGCTTGAAGAAGGTCAACAATGGGGGAAGAACACGAGCTCAAAGGATAAGGTTCAATGGGGAAGAAGACCCCCTTTTATAGGTTGGGGAAAATCCAACCGTTATGCTCACAACCCGCACAGAGCGGTACTACCGCTCGTCCTCACGGTACTACCGCTAGGGATCGCGGTACTACTGCTTGTGGTACAAAAAAAATACTTCCGTACCTACCTCCGGTGGACTTGGGAAGAGTTTTTTGGTCCAGAGCGGTACTACCGCTGTAGGAGCCGCGGTAGTACCGCTCTGGAGCAGTAGTAAAAAATTACATCCGCTCCAATTCGCGGTAGTACCGATGCAGCCTTTTCAGAACACCAAAACTGCCACAACTTTTGCAAACGGACTCCGAATTCGATGAAACCAAGTTTGTTGGAAAGCTAGCGACAAGGGCTAACACAATCTTGAAAGAAATATCAATAAGAAGCAAATTAGAAAAGGCCCATAAGAAAATGGTGAGAACCCTTCCTCGAATAAGACCGGTAAAACCTCCAACACCGAAAACATCATAGAAGACGCATGCGAACTACATTTTCGATGAACTCAAGCTTGTCATCAAGATGACCATAAGCTCTAAGACTCACAAAGAGAACCAAACAAGAACCAAGAAACAAGATGCAAGGATGCAATGGTTTGAGCTCTCTACTAACGATACGATCAAGCTACCAACTTGAGATCCCCCCTTGATAGTACGGCAAACGATCCTATAACCCGGTCTCCCAACTACCACCATGAGACCGGTAAAATAGAAAACCTATCAATGGAAAACCTTTGCCTTGCACATGGTCCACTTGAGCTAGATGATGACGATCTTGACTCCCTCAAGTTGGACCACCTTTCTTGATTGCGATGGCTCGATAAAGACTAGATGATTGCTCCCCCATAGTCCACTATGGGTGAGCCACTCTTCAGCTCATATTCACAAGTTCATTGTCACCACAATGGGTGGCAAGCTTCAAGCACTTGATCTCTTCGTGATGCATCACTTAAACTTGCACACCGCATCCTAACCCCACAAAGAACTCTCACGAAGACCATGGGTTAGTACACAAAGCGTAATTGACAATGCTTACCATACCATGGGATCACTTGATCCCTCTCGGTACATCTTCTACGCTTTGTGAGTTGATCAACTTGATTCACTCTTGACTTAGTCTTGATCTACCTTGAATCTTTCCAACTCTCTTCATTTGGATGATGTCTTGAAGGTAAACATGAATGATCACACAATCTTCTTCTTCAAGACATGCTTGCAATAAGCTCAACACTCACATGACCAATCTTTGGATAATTCCTTAATAGCACCTTGGTCAACTCATAAACTCCTTGAAACCAACGCATGGACTTCCAGAAAAGCCTATGGACAAATCCTTAAAATATAACTCAAGACAACCATTAGTCCATAGAGATTGTCATCAATTACCAAAACCAAACATGGGGGCACCGCATGTTCTTTCACCTCCCCACTTAGAGCTTTGCTTAAACAGGTGTCATGGGTGAATCCAGACACCGATAAGTTAGGCTGGTGTGTGTGGTTAGGTGTGTTTTCAATTAAAAGACCGTAGACGGAATTAGTCTGGATGGACTAACGGAATCCGTTACTCATGGGTAAAGAGTACACCCTCTGCAGAGATTATATCTATTCGAATAGCCGTGTCCATGGTTAAGGACTACAGTCTGGGATGGGTCAAGTGTCGGTCTTAGTGTTGGTCTTCGAAGGAAAAACTACTAAGTCAGAACTTTGATCATGACCGGTGACATATGATGATTATGATTATTATTATTGTGGACTAACTGTTTTCATTATTTGATTTATTGAGTATCCTTGGGACGGTTCTACCTCCTGGATATTCACTGTGATTATTCTGTTATGAGCCCTTTATGTGGTGTCACTGAGACGCCCGACTGCGGCATGCTTGTTATATGTTTACTTTATAAGCCCTTTGTGTGGTGTCGTTGAGACGCCCGACTGCGGCATGCTTGTTATATGTTTACTTTATAAGCCCTTTATGCGGTGTCGCTGAGACGCCCGACTGCGGCATGCTTGTTGTCAGGACCCCGATTCTATGCCACACCGATCTAGCATGTAACACCTCATATCACTTTGCGGCCTCACGCACGGTATTCCCACGGGTGTCGCCTTACCATGCCCGGGACCGTTTGCACCTTTGGGCACACGTATATGATAGTGTCGCTAGCATCCATATGACAAAGAACCCAGGCTGACATGGCTAGTCATGAACCCAAAGAGGCACTAACTTACAGGGACAGGCATACATGACCCAGCAACGAACGTGTCGGTTATCAGCGAGTGAATCCGCCCTGTAGCAACTGGGCTAGCAGGACGCCGGTAAACCGGGCTGTAGCAGGCTAATAGGACTCTGGTAGACACCGCGTGACATTTCCTCTAAGGGACAGACACATGAACGAAGAAGGACACATGGCGACCAACCTATGTGTTCCGGAGCAGTAGCAAGCTACCATGGCTCAGTGGAAGCACTAGGAGACATTTCCCGGTAAGAGAGGCTAATAAGGATAAACAACTAGATAGTCAGATCCCACACATAGCAATACACATTACACTAACGCATAACATGCAAGTATGTGTTGTACAACATGTCATCACAACATAACTCAACAACTCATATAGATAAAGGCTCAGAAGAGCCATCATAGTATTTATTGCAAATAGGGGTCACAAGACCCATCATACAGAGCATACAAGCAACAAGCGGAAGCATTACATGTCTAGGTACAGACATCTACAAATGAAAAAGGCTGAAGAGCCTGACTATCTACAACATCGGATCAAGATCGTAGCTGAGATACAAGCTACTTGTCGAAGTCCACGAGAACACTAATAAGATCGAAGTCTCCGCTGCAAAAACATAAAAAAAGCAACATGAGTACAAAGGTACTCAGCAAGACTTACATCAGATCCTATCATACATCCATTTGTATCAAGAGGGTAATGTGGAGTTTAGTTGCAGCAAGCCAGCTTTGACTCTGTGGCTATCCTGTTCTACGACTATCAGAACTTCTTTGAGGTGATATGGCACACACGAGTCCACTAATCACCACACAATACACTACTATGGATTCATCCCCGTCACCCTACGAGAAGGCCATCCATAGCACTCACACTTGTCTTGAGCATTTTTGGGTATCCACTTCAAGTTATCTATGTACCATGTAAGCATCCAAGAAGTCCATAACCGCGGACCCGGCTATTCGAATAGATCATGTTAACCCTGCAGGGGTGTACTTCTTCACACACGCTCTCGCCACTTACCGCCATGTACACGTCATGTATCTCGGCAACCTTCAAGCGGAAGCCTGGCGAGGGTGTCGGCCACGACCTGACTAACCACACAAGACTCTAGTCCAGGTTTATCGCCTATTCGGGTTCCATCCGCAAGGAGATCCGGCCGGGGTGTCGCTCACGGCCCCAAATGATGTGTGCAGGGTTCCCAAGCCCACCTCGCCGGATGGATCTACGCTTGGTACACCGTGCCACTTGTGCCTAGTGTGTCCCAAGCCCACCTGGCCGGGTGCCACTTGGTAGACTACTAACACTACCTACAAACACCAGAAACTAGTTGTGACTCCTGGACATAGATCAAGTTGGTTAATGAGTTGAGAGGGCTTGGAGCGCCCGGAGCCCAATGTGCGGTAGTATCGAGTCATTGGACAACATACATAGAACTCAGTGCTTAAGGACGGTTCCAGTGAGACAACCCACCATGTACTCCTACATGGCCTCTCACCGCTACCTTTACCAAATCGTGTTCACACACCTCACTCTCAGCATCAGAACATCGAACACTGCAGTCCAATTCATTCCCAATGAATCAGACCTGACACGACTCTAAGCAATAGCAGGCATGGCATGGTAGGAACACAACATGGCTCAATCAACTCCTACACATGCTAGTGGGTTTCAACTATTTACTGTGGCAATGACAGGTCATGCAGAGGAATGGGTTCAACTACCGCAGCACAAAGTAGCAGATGAATCGTTGTTGTCCTAATGCAATAACTGAGAGTAGGAGCGAGAGAGTAGGATTGTATCGGAATGAACAAGGGGGTTTGCTTGCCTGGTAGATCAACAAGGAAGGCACCGCTTCACAGACAGGTACTCTGGAACGGACTCCGGAGCAGGACCTATCGAGAAGGAACGGTGTCGACAATCAAAACACAAGCATATGCAACAATATGATGCACGAACATGGCATGAAGATGTGATGTGGTTTGAGCTAATGCAACTAGTAATCAATTT
The DNA here is from genome assembly GCA_021437245.1 of Aegilops speltoides. Taxonomy (NCBI): domain Eukaryota; kingdom Viridiplantae; phylum Streptophyta; class Magnoliopsida; order Poales; family Poaceae; genus Aegilops; species Aegilops speltoides. The sequence continues at coordinate 32,458,393 of CM038144.1, forward strand.
GAATGAAGTCCATTTGAACCAAGGGTTCAAATGCAACTCCAAATTAAGCTCTTATATATGCCATTATATGTTTCACTTATATAGTAGGTATAAGTTGGTTTGTCATGCATGAAACTACTACAAATGGATAGATTGCATTTTTCTGATAATTTTTCATATATAAATTATTTCAATCTGAGTTACGGTTGAATTTCTATGACTTTTTCGAAGTTTTGCTAATTTTCTGGAATTCCTGATTTAATTTAAATCCAGAAAATAAATTATTGCGTCAGCACTGCATCATGCTTGCGTGAGCAAGTCAATAGAGCTGACTGGTCAAACCTGACGTGTGGGGTCCACACGTCAGTGACACGGGTTAAATAGGGGGGTTAGTCTAATCTTAATTAAAGGATTAATTAGTGGCACTAGGCCCACTGGTTAGTGTCAGGGGGGTTAGTTAGCGGTGATTAGCCTTAAGCTAATCACCTGACCCACGGGGCCCACCTGACGGGTCGACGAGGTCAAAGGGTCAAACCCCACCGGCGTTTAACTGCGGGCGAGGCCGAACACGGCGGAGGGGCTCGCGGTCGCATCTCCGGCGTCCAAATGGCCTGCGGAGACCACCGGGGCGTAGCCCTGGCTCGTCCGCATCCAGGGAGCAAGCGGGAGGCTGCGGGGGCGGCGGAGCTCGCCGGAGCAAGGCTCATGGCGGCGGCCGGAGCACGGGCTTCGAGCGGGAGCGGGCTGTGGGGCACGGGGAGGCCATCCTAGGGGCTCTGCGGCACCCTCGTGGCACTAGGAGCACGGTGATGTGCTCGGTTGCGGGCTGCGGTGGCCAGGGCGACATCGGCGACATGGACAGCGGCGAGAGGCTTCGGATATGGTGGGGAAATGGGGCTACAACGTGCGAGCGGCTAAACGGAGAGAGGGGAACGAGGCAGGAGCTCACAGCGGACTCGATGGGCTTGTCGGCGAGCTCGAGGACGCGCTGAAGACGGCGGGGCGGCGAAGATGATCTCTGGCGACCGGAGATGAAGACGGCGGCGATGGCAACTCTCCAGGGCCTCCCGAGGTGCGTGGCTTGACAGAGAGGTAGCCGGCGATGTGGCGGAGCTTCTGGGTGCAGCGGCAGGGCGAGGGGTGGCAGGTGGCCGCGGTGGTGCTCGTCGGCGGCGGCGGGCGCGTTTGGACGCGAGAGAGAAAGCGAGGGAGAGGAGAGGAGAGGACTAGGGGAGAGGGAGTGAGGCCAGGGGGATCGGGCGGCACCGAGAAGAGGCATCGCGGCGTCGCGCTGGCAGGGGAGGCAGGCAGGCGAGCTGGTGGCGTGGCGCTCTGCCCGTGCGCGCGCGTCGGCCACACGCCTGGCCGACTGGCGCCAGGATGACGACGGCGGTGGTGGGCTGGGCCGGCCTACTGGGCCAAGCCAAGCCGCACAGTGCCAGGCCGCAGGTAAGTCCAGGTAGGTTTTTCCCTGTTTGTTTCTATTTTCTATTTTCTGACATTTGTTTTGATTTAACAAAAATACTAAATCATTTTATTTTCTTATGCTAATTTTTGTAGGAGCTAGTGGTATTATTCCAGAGGTCCTCAACAAATGGCATAATTTTTGGACATATATTATATATATAGCATATATATATCCAATGCAAATAATTATTGCATTAATTCCAAATGCCCAAAATAAATACTTATGAGCTCTTAAAAATATTGGTTTGATTTTTATCTCTGTCCAATATTTTCGAAGAGCAACATGAGCATTTTCTTGGACCTATTTGGAGCAATTTTTATCTGGGTCATTTCTAGAGATGATTCTGAGGGTTTCACAATCCTCATTTCAAATTTAAATGGAATTTAAACATGATGCACACATGACTAGCTAGCCTTGAGCATACCAGAACTAGGGATGTGACAACTCGCCCCGACTTGAAAGAATCTCGTCCCGAGATTCAGGGGTCGACGGAAAGAAAGCGGGGTACTCCAGTCGAAGACGATCTTCTCGCTCCGAAGTAGCTTCTCTCTCGGAATGATGAGACCACTGAACCTTGAGAAACTTGATGTTATGACATTGAGTGACACGCTCTGCTTGATCAAGAATGCAAACTGGATACTCTCGATATGTGAGGTTATCTTGGAGATCAAGCGTTTCGTGGTCCACTCCGCGGATAGGATCCAAGAAGCAACGCCTGAGTTGAGAGACGTGGAAAACACCATGAACTCGAGAAAGATGTGGGGGTAGTTCCAGCTGGTAGGCAACCTTTCCTCGTTTAGCGAGAATGCGAAAAGGACCAATGTAACGAGGAGCCAACTTGCCCTTGATACCGAAACGATGGGTACCCTTCAAAGGAGTAACCCGAAGGTAAGCTTTGTCGCCAACTTCATAAGTCATATCCTGATGATGACGATCATACTGGCTCTTTTGACGCGACTGGGCTGTTTTCAAATTCTCACGAATGATGCGAACTTGCTCTTCTGCCTCCTGGATCATGTCTGGTCCAAAGAATTGTCTTTCACCGGTTTCTGACCAGTTCAAGGGTGTTCGACATCTTTGTCCATAGAGAATCTCAAAAGGAGCTTTCTTGAGACTGGATTGATAGCTATTGTTACGAGCAAACTCGGCGAAAGGAAGACATTTCTCCCAATCCATACGGAATGAGATAACGCAAGCTCTAAGCATGTCCTCGAGAATTTGGTTGACCCTTTCCACCTGACCACTCGACTGAGGGTGGAAAGCGGTACTGAAGGAAAGATGGGTTCCCATGGCAGTTTGGAAACTCTCCCAGAAATGAGAAGTGAAAAGACTACCACGGTCTGAATTGATCTCTAGTGGAACACCATGAAGTGATACTATTCGAGAAATATATAAGTCAGCGAGCTGACTAGCAGTGATACTCTCTCGAACAGGTAGGAAGTGAGCCACTTTGGAAAGACGATCAATGACTACGAAAATAGCATTATTCCCTCTCTTGGTCCCGGAAAGCGGTGATGAAGTCCATACCAACTTTATCCCATTTCCATTCAGGAATAGCTAAAGGCTGAAGGGTGCCAGCAGGTCTTTGATGCTCTGCCTTAACGCAACGACAAACGTCACAGTTAGCAATAAACTGAGCAATTTCTCTCTTCATCCTAGTCCACCAGAACCTCTGGCGTAGGTCCTGATACATCTTAGTACTACCGGGATGAATCATGAGAGGAGATTCATGCGCCTCCTTAAGAATCAATTGTCGCAGATGTTGATTCTTGGGAACCACCAAGCGATTCTCAAAGAAAACGACACCACGATCATCCATAGAGAAGCATCCACCAACTCCCTTCTTAATGTTTCTCTTGATCCGGGAAATTCCCGTGTCCTACTTTTGAGCTGCGATAATCCGATCATCAAGATCGGTTTCGCCACCAAGGTAGAAAGGAATCCGTGAGGAGCTATGCGAAGGTTAAGCTTACAAAATTCCTCATGGAGAAGTGGTTGGCCCTGCTGCAACATGAGATTGTTGCAATAGGATTTACGACTTAGCGCATCGGCCATGACATTGGCTTTGCCTGGAGTGTAAGTAATCCCTAAGTCGTAATCTGAGATCAACTCCAACCAACGTCTTTGCCTAAGGTTCAGATCTGGTTGGGTGAAGATATACTTGAGACTCTGGTGATCGGTGTAGATCTTGCAACGTTTACCAAGAAGGTAATGTCGCCAGGTCTTGAGTGCATAGACTACGGCTGCAAGCTCTAGATCATGTGTAGGATAATTCTCCTCATGTGGATGCAACTGTCGAGATGCATAGGCAATCACATGACGATCTTGCATAAGAATGCAGCCTAGTCCCTGTCGTGAGGCATCGCAGTAGATAACAAAGTCTTTAGTGAAATCCGGTGGCACAAGTATGGGAGCAGAAGTCAGGCGTCTTTTCAGTTCCTGAAAACTGTACTCACACTGTGGGGACCACTCAAACTTTTTATCTTTCTTGAGAAGTTCCGTGAGGGGTTTGGCCACTTTAGAGAAGTTTTCAACAAAGCGGCAACAATAGCTGGCTAGACCAAGGAAACTCCTAACTTGTTTAATGGTTTAAGGTGGAGTCCAATCAAGAACGGCCTTCACTCTCTCGGGATTGACAACAATGCCCTTACCAGAGATTACGTGGCCTAGGTAGGTCACTTCTGGTAACCAAAATTCACACTTGGAGAACTTGGCATAAAGGCGGTGCTCTCTGAGTTTCTCTAACACAAGTCTAAGATGTTCGGCATGCTCTTCCTCGTTCTTCGAGTAAATAAGAATATCATTGAGGTAAACCACAACGAATTTATCTAAGTACTCCATGAAGATCGAGTTCATCAAGCGGGAGAAAGTGGTTGGGGAATTGGTTAGACCAAAGGACATGACGGTGTACTCATACTGGCCATAACGAGTGACAAAGGCTGTCTTGGGGATGTCCCCATTTCTGATTTTGATTTGGTAGTAGTCTAACCTCAAATCCATCTTGGAGAAGACTGAGGATCCAGCGAGCTGATCATACAGGTCGTTGATCCTAGGGAGCGGATACTTGTTCTTTGTCGTGACCAAATTAACGGGACGATAATCTACAACCATTCGATCCGTACCATCCTTCTTCTTGACAAAGAGGATGGGGCAAGCCCAAGGAGAAGAACTAGGACGGATGAAACCCTTTTGCAAGGACTCATCAAGTTGTTTCTTACGCTCGGCTAGTTCTAAGGGTGCCATCTTGTAAGGTCTCCTAGATATTGGAGCAGTTCCTGGGATAAGATCTATGACGAACTCTACATCTCTATCAGGTGGAACACCTGGCAGTTCCTCTGGAAAGACATCCGGAAAGTCACGGACTACCGGGATATCTTCAAGGTCTAGAAGAGGGCTGGCATTAAGAGAATAGAGTTGGCGCTTTGCAACTCTGGTGGAGATAGTGACTATCTTGCCAGATGGATGTGTAAGCTGAACAGACCTGGTGAAACAATCAATCTTGGCATGATGAGCTGTCATCCAGTCCATACCCAAGATGATGTTAATATCCGAAGACTTGAGAGATATCAAGGAAGCAAGGAATACAAGTCTGTCAACATGGATTTCATTGCCATTACTTATCCTAGAGGTTTGCCATTTGGATCCAGGAGTTTGAATAAGTAGCGGGGAGGGCATATCACAAAATGACATGTCGCGCAAGCGGGCATAGCTTTTAGAAATGAAGGAATGAGATGCTCCAGTATCAAACAGAACCGATGCTGGATGACAGTAGACAAGGAGTGTACCAAGAACGACATCTGGATCATCAAGAGCATCTTTAGCTGAGACGTGATGCACAAGTCCAAGTTCAGGGTGAGCTGACCTGGCACTAATCATCTTGCGTGATGGCTTACCACGGCCAACAGACTTCTCGGGCTGGGGTGGAGCAACTCTGGTCTGAGTGCAAATACGGGCAATGTGGCCTGGCTCTCCGCACTTGTAACAAATCTTGGAGGTAGGACGTGGACCCGCATTGGCAGGCGGTCCACCAATAGGCCTGGGTGGAGCATACTGCTGAACTGGATGGGGTGCCACATAAGATGGCCTCGGTACATATCTGGGTGGAAGAGCGGAGTTCGGAACCCAAATCCAGCGCTTTTGAGAACTAGAACTGGAGGAAGATCCCAAATCACGGGTGTGCTTACGAGACTCCTCGTAAGTGAGCTGAGCTATCTCTGCATTAATGGCCTTGTTCACCAGAGCTTGGAATGTATCACAATGGTGCAAGTGGAGATCACGACGCACTGGGGTTGAGACCCTTCCGGAACCTAGCCTGCTTCTTGGCGTCCGTGGACACCTCTTCTGTGGCATAACGGGCGAGGTTCTCAAACTCTCTACTATAAGCATCAATAGCCATCTTACCCTGGGTGAAACTACAGAACTCTTCTCTCTTGTGATCGATGAGGGCTTCAGGAATGTGATGCTCGCGAAAAGCCTCAGTGAAATCTCTCCAGGTAGGAATTTGGCCAGCTGGAAGCATAGCCTCATAGTTCTGCCACCAAAGACTAGTAGGACCTTCTAGGTGGTATGTGGCATAAGTGACCTTGTCATCTTCAGCTACGTTCGCGGAACGCAGCTTATGAGTGATGCTACGGAGCCAGTCATCTGCATCGAGTGGCTCGATGGAATGATGAAAGGTAGGTGGGTGCAAGCGAATGAAGTCATGAATGGTTACAGACCCTTTGAACTGATGTGCGGTGTTCTCCTCAATACGTGCCAACAAGCGGTTAGACTCACGCTTGTTCCTCTCCATCTCTAACATGAACTCTGTCAACGAAGGTTGATCTGGAGGATCCTCATCCCTACCATCTCCGTGGTTTTGGCTACGAGCAACAGAACTTCGTTTAACTGATGACATCCTGAGAAACGAAACCAAGGACTTATCAGCATCAACTATAGACTATAGAATGTAGGACAAGGAAAATAGTATCTCTCGAACTCCTAGGGCAATTCTGGCAGCATAATGGCAGTAAAATGCTCAGAATGAGACAACCTGCTAAAATGGGGTAGTAACATACTCAACATCACCAGTCAAGGTTCTGAGATCATACTAAACAGGCTACACTGGAAGTACTCGAAACTGGAATATGACTCTGACCAACCAATCCTATGGGACTACTGGAGTAGTAACACATGATCCTAATAGACGGAATAGAAAGCATAGTTCCTTAACCCCGTCGGAAAGATTAGGATGACTCAGATTAGAATGCCATGAGGTATAAGAAGTAAAAAGAGCCTTACGTTCCTTCCCACAATCAATCCCCTTACATAACTAAAGAATTTCTAGACTCAACTTTGACCAGTTTGGCTTGGTAATCCTACAGGCAGCCAGGCTCTGATACCAAAGCTGTCAGGACCCCGATTCTATGCCACACCGATCTAGCATGTAACACCTCATATCACTTTGCGGCCTCACGCACGGTATTCCCACGGGTGTCGCCTTACCATGCCCGGGACCGTTTGCACCTTTTGGCACACGTATATGATAGTGTCGCCAGCATCCATATGACAAAGAACCCAGGCTGACATGGCTAGTCGTGAACCCAAAGTGGCACTAACTTACAGGGACAGGCATACATGACCCAGCAACGAAAGTGTCGGTCATCAGCGAGTGAATCCGCGCTGTAGCAACTGGGCTAGCAGGACTCCGGTAAACCGGGATGTAGCAGGCTAACAGGACTCTGGTTGACACCGCGTGACATTTCCTCGAAGGGACAGACACAGGAACGAAGAAGGACACATGCTGACCAACCTAAGTGTTCCGGAGCAGTAGCAAGCTACCATGGCTCAGTGGAAGCACTAGGAGACATTTCCCGGTAAGAGAGGCTACTAAGGATAAACAACTAGATAGTCAGATCCCACACATAGCAATACGCATTACACGTACACATAACATGCAAGTATGTGATGTACAACATGTCATCACAGCATAACTCAACAACTCATATAGATAAAGGCTCAGAAGAGCCATCATAGAATTTATTACAAACAGGGGTCACAAGACCCATCATACAGAGCATACAAGCAACAAGCGGAAGCATTACATGTCTGGGTACAGACATCTACAAATGAAAAAGGCTGAAGAGCCTGACTATCTACAACATCCGATCAAGATCGTAGCTGAGGTACAAGCTACTTGTTGAAGTCCACGAGAACACTAATAAGACCGAAGTCTCTGCTGCAAAAACATAAATAAAGCAACATGAGTACAAAGGTACTCAGCAAGACTTACATCAGATCCTATCATACATGCATTTGTATCAAGAGGGTAATGTGGAGTTTAGTTGCAGCAAGCCAGCTTTGACTCTGTGGCTATCCTGTTCTACGACTATCAGAACTTCTTTGAGGTGATATGGCGCACACGAGTCCACTAATCACCACACAATACACTACTATGGATTCATCCCCGTCACCCTACGAGAAGGCCATCCATAGCACTCACACTTGTCTTGAGCATTTTTGGGTATCCACTTCAAGTTATCTATGTACCATGTAAGCATCCAAGAAGTCCATAACATGGACCCGCTATTCAATAGATCATGTTAACCCTGCAGGGGTGTACTTCTTCACACACGCTCTCGCCACTTACCGCCATGTACACGTCATGTATCTCGGCAAACTTCAAGCGGAAGCCTGGCGAGGGTGTCGGCCACGACCTGACTAACCACACAAGACTCTAGTCTAGGTTTATCGCCTATTCGGGTTCCATCCGCAAAGAGATCCGGCCGGGGTGTCGCTCACGGCCCCAAATGATGTGTGCAGGGTTCCCAAGCCCACCTCGCCGGATGGATCTACGCTTGGTACACCGTGCCACTTGTGCCTAGTCTGTCCCAAGCCCACCTGGCCGGGTGCCAGTTGGTAGACTACTAACACTACCTACGAACACGAGAAACTAGTTGCGACTCCTGGATAGAGATCAAGTTGGTTAATAAGTCGAGAGGGCTTGGAGCGCCCGGAGCCCAATGTGTGGTAGGATCGAGTCATTGGACAACATACATAGAACTCAGTGCTTAAGGACGGTTCCAGTGAGACAACCCACCATGTACTCCTACATGGCCTCTCACCGCTACCTTTACCAAATCATGTTCACACACCTCACTCTCAGCATCAGAACATCGAACACTGCACTCCAATTCATTCCCAATGAATCAGACCTGACACGACTCTAAGCAATAGTAGGCATGGCATGGTAGGAACACAACATGGCTCAATCAACTCCTACACATGCTACTGGGTTTCAACTATTTACTGTGGCAATGACAGGTCATGCAGAGGAATGGGTTCAACTACCGCAGCACAAAGTAGCAGATGAATCGTTGTTGTCCTGATGCAATAACTGAGAGCAGGAGCGAGAGAGTAGGATTGTATCGGAATGAACAAGGGGGTTTGCTTGCCTGGTAGATCAACAAGGAAGGCACTGCTTCACAGACAAGTACTCTGGAACAGACTCCGGAGCAGGATCTACCGAGAAGGAACGGTGTCGACAATCAAAACACAAGCATATGCAACAATATGATGCATGAACATGGCATGAAGATGTGATATGGTTTGAGCTAATGCAACCAGTAATCAATTTGAATGAAGTCCATTTGAACCAAGGGTTCAAATGCAACTCCAAATTAAGCTCTTATATATGCCTTTATATGTTTCACTTATACAGTAGGTATAAGTTGGTTTGTCATGCATGAAACTAGTACAAATGGATAGATTGAATTTTTCTGATAATTTTTCATATATAAATTGTTTCAATCTGAGTTACGGTTGAATTTCTATGATTTTTTGAAGTTTTGCTAATTTTCTGGAATTCTTGATTTAATTTAAATCCAGAAAATAAATAATTGCGTCAGCACTGTGTCATGCTTGCTTCAGCAAGTCAACAACACTGATTGGTCAAACCTAACTTGTGGGGTCCACACGTCAGTGACACGGGTTAAACAGGGGGGTTAGTTTAATCTTAGTTAAAGGATTAGTGGCACTGGGCCCACTGGTCAGTGTCAGGGGGTTAGTTTGCGGTGATTAGCCTTAAGCTAATCACCTGACCCACGGGGCCCACCTGACGGGCCAGCGAGGTCAAAGGGTCAAACCCCACCGGCGTTTAACCGTCGGCGAGGCCGAACACGGCGGAGGGGCTTGGGATCGCATCTCCGGCGTCCAAATGGCCCGCGGAGACCACCGGGGCATAGCCCTGGCTCGTCCGCATCCAGGGGAGCAGGCGGGAGGCTGCGGGGGCGGCGGAGCTCGCCGGAGCAAGGCTCATGGCGGCGGCCGGAGCACGGGCTTCGAGCGGGAGCGGGCTGTGGGGCACGGGGAGGCCATCCGAGGGGCTCTGCGGCACCCTCGTGGCACCAGGAGCACGATGATGTGCTCGGTTGCGGGCTGCGGTGGCCAGGGCGACGGCAGCGACATGGACGGCGGCGAGAGGCTTCGGCCGTGGTGGGGAAAAGGGGCTACGGCGGGCGGGCAGCTAAACGGAGAGAGGGGAACGGGGCAGGAGCTCACAGCGGACTCGACGGGCTTGTCGGCGAGCTCGGGGACGCGCTAAAGACGGCGGGGCGGCGAAGACGATCTCCGGCGACCGGAGATGAAGACGGTGGCGATGGCGACTCTCCAGGGCCTCCCGAGGCGCGTGGCTTGACGGAGAGGTAGCCGGCAATGTGGCGGAGCTTCAGGGCGCAGCGGCAGGGCGAGGGTGGCAGGTGGCAGTGGTGCTTCGTCGGCGGCGGCAGCGCTGCTCGGACGCGAGAGAGAAAGCGAGGAGAGGAGAGGAGAGGACTGGGAGAGGGAGGAGGCCAGGGGATCGGGCGGCACCGAGAAGAGGCATCGCGCGCGTCATGGCTGGGGGAGGCGAGCACGCGAGCTGGTGGCGTGGCGCTCTGCCCGTCTTGTGCTGTCGACCCTACGCCTGGCCGACTAGCGCCAGGAGGACGACGGCGGTGGTGGGCTGGGCCGGCCTGCTGGGCCAGGCCAAGCCGCATAGTGCCAGGCCGCAGGTAAGTCCAGGTAGGTTTTTCCCTGTTTGTTTCTCTTTTCTATTTTCTGACATTTGTTTTGATTTAACAAAAATACTAAATCATTTTATTTTCTTATGCCAATTTTTGTAGGAGCTAGTGGTATTATTCCAGAGGTCCTCAACAAATGGCATAATTTTTGGACATGTATTATATATATAGTATATATATGTCCAATGCAAATAATTATTGCATTAATTCCAAATGCCCAAAATAAATACTTATGAGCTCTTAAAAATATTGGTTTGATTTTTATCTTTGTCCAATATTTTCAGAGAGAAACATGAGCATATTCTTGGACCTTTTTGGAGCAATTTTTATCTGGGTCATTTCCAGAGATGATTCTGAGGGTTTCACAATCCTCATTTCAAATTTAAATGGAATTTAAACATGATGCACACATGACTAGCGAGCCTTGAGCATACCAAAACTAGGGATGTGACACTTGTTATTTATTTACTTTATAAGCCCTTTATGTGGTGTCGCTGAGATGCCCGACTGCGGCATGCTTGTTATTTATTTACTTTATAAGCCCTTTATGAGGTGTCGCTCAGACGCCCGATTGAGGCATTCTATCTCTACTCTCTAATTACATTATTCGTATTTTATGTGATTAACTTGCTTGCGTACATCAAGGATTTTATTTTATGACTGACGTTGCGATCATAGAATATTTCAGAGCATGATTATCATTTGTTATATTATACCTGTGTTCATAATGTTTGCGAGTACATTCAAAGTACTCACTGGATTGTCCCTGGCTATTGTCTTGGCCAGATTTCTTGCTTGGAGAGGAGAGTTGCGATGACAACCCCGGAACCTAATAAATGGTGATAGCAGCCTCGTGAATATAGGAGTTATCCAGGTCAGCTGTTCCTGTGGGAAATGGAGTTCCACAGACGCTGATGACCACAAATCGCTTCCGCCATCAACCACTAGAAACCTTGTGTTGTACTCATAGGCCAGAATGGCCTTGTACTACAAATTATGTATTTTGCTTGGAGGTATTGTATCAAGTTTGTGTCTCGCCAGCTAACAGCAATCTGAATGCACATTTGCTCCCTGGGTGGTTTTGGTAATTAATGACAACATACTTTGTGGTTGGACTAATGCTTTTATCAAGTATGTTTCAGGAAATTCAATCACATTGGCATGGCAAAAGGACTGAAGAGGTGGACCCCTCAAAATGCTAAGGCAAGCATTGGCAAAAGCTCAAGACTCCATTTTTGTTTAGTGATCCAAGATCACATTGAGTCCATAGGAAAGCCAATACTATTAAAAGGGGATGAGGTTATGTTAATGATCTGGTTGCTCAAAGTGCTTAGTGATACATCTCCTAAACTATCAGCAACTCTCACTTCCATAATACACTCATAAGTAATCTCGGTCCCACCGATTTTCCAAACCCAGTCACACCGAGATGAACCACCTCAGCCATATAGCCAAACCCTAGAAATCTCGGATTTTCCGATTCTGAACTCGGTCTCACCGAAACTTGAGTTGCCAAGCTTCAGAACCTTCATCATCAAATCGGTGTCACCGAGATGATGAAGTCGGTCCCACCGAGATTGGCAAGCTCTTGTCTTTACACGAATCGGACTCACCGAGTTTCTATTTTCGTCCCACGAAAATCCCAACGCTCACATAATTTGAACTTTCGGTCTCACCGAGTTGTCAACTTCGGTCCGACCGAGATTGGTCAAATGTGTGTAACGTTGGATTTTGTGTGGAGGCTATAAATACCCTCCACCCCTCTTCATTCGTGGAGAGAGCCATCGAAAGAACTACCACTCCTACCTTACATTTCGAGAAGAGAACTACCTACCCTTGTGTTGAGATCAAGTTGCTCCACTCCCACCATATGAAGCTTGATCTCTAGCCTTCCCAAGTTGCTTTCCACTCAATCCTTTCTTCCACCACAGCCAAATCAGTGAGGAGAGTTGAGTGTTGGGGAGATTATCATTTGAAGCACAAGAGCAAGGAGTTCATCATCATCAACACCATCTATTACCTTTTGGAGGGTGGTGCCTCCTAGATTGGTTAGGTGTCGCTTGGGAGCCTCCGTCGAGATGTGGAGTTGAACCAAGAAGTTTGTAAGGGCAAGGAGATCGCCTACTTCGTGAAGATCTACCCCGAGTAAGGCTAGCCCTCCCTGGGCGTAGGCCATGATGGCATAGACAAGGTTGCTTCTTCGTGGACCCTTCGTGGGTGGAGCCCTCCGTGGACTCTCGCAGCCGTTCCCTCCGTGGGTTGAAGTCTCCATCAACGTGGATTGACGATAGCACCACCTATCGGAACCACGAGAAAAATCTCTGTGTCTCCAAATTGCGTTTGATCTTCTCCACTTCTCTTTACTACTTGTGCAATTTACTTTCCGCTGCCCATACTCTAGAATTGCATGTGTAGTATGCTACTTGACTTGTGTGTTATGCAAAATCTGCCAAAATCTTGTCTTTATCAAAAGGCATAATTTTTATCTTGTCGAGTAGTCTAATCACCCCCCCCTCTAGACACTCTCACCTTCTTCGATCCTACAATTGGTATCAGAGCTTTGGTCTCCATTGCTTTGGTTTACACACCATTGGAGGAAGATGGACGTGTCTACGTTTGGGAGTGTTAGCCATAGAGTGCCTATTCTTAATGGAGTGTCCTATAACTCATGGAGGATTGAAATGCTTATTATCTTTAAGATGTATAACTTGCGCAAATATGTTGAAACCCCCTATGTGCCTCCATTTGACCCCTTGCACCCTACCATGGATGAAGAGCTTGATTTGCTTCGTAACCTTAGAACTGTAAATCTTATCATTAGAGGTTTGCCCGATAACTTGCTTAAGCTCGTTACAAACTTTGAGTGCGCCTATGCTATGTGGAAGTTCTTGGAAGAACTTTATCCGGACTGCTCTTTGAGAGGTCTTGATGAAATTCTATACAAGACTATTGAATTTGATATGATGCGCCCCAATGATCCCAACTTTGATAAATGGTTCTTTGAGCTTCGTGATCTTATGAAAAAGAAGGGTGATCCTTGTCTTATCAATGCTATAATTAGAAATGCTCTTGTATTGCATTCCGATGATTATTGTCACATTGACAAAACTAATGCAAGTGGTTGTCAAATTGACCTAGGTGTTGATGATGAACTATCTATGGGTCAATATGATGATGAGCATGAGCATGATGATGATTACTCCGATTCAGACACCGAGCTAGACAAGATCATGAAGAGTCTCAATCTTATGGCAAATCTGAGAGACTACATATCCGGTGGAAAAGAGTGGATTCTTGATAGTGGATGCACCGATCACATGACCGGAGACGAAGACATGTTTCGAGAGCTTGCAAAGAACGATGGTCCACGCAAGTATGTGACTTTTGGAGACAACTCCAAGGGTAAGGTACTTGGCCTTGGTAAGGTGGCCATATCTCATGATAGCTCTATTCAAAATGTCATGCTTGTTGAATCACTTGGATACAATTTACTTTCCGTGTCTAGATTAGCTGACTTTGGATTCAATGTGCTATTCACCGAAGTAGATTGCCAAGTCTTTCCTCGTGACAATCATAACATGGTATTTACCGGTATCCGTAGAGGTGATCTATATATTGTTGATTTCACTAAGAAAGCCCAACCTAGAACTTGCTTTATTGCTAAATCCGCTAAAGGTTGGTTATGGCATAGAAGGCTTGGACATGTTGGTATGCGAAATCTAGACAAGCTAATCAAAGGTGATCATATTCTTGGTGTTAAAGATGTTTTCTTTGACAAAGATAGACTTTGTAGTGCTTGTCAGGCAGGAAAACAAGTAGGTGGAAGTCATCCCGTGAAGAACATCATGACCACAAGGAGACCGCTTGAGCTTCTCCATATGGATCTCTTCGGTCCCAATGCTTACAAAAGCCTTGGTGGTAACTCCTTTGGTCTAGTTATAGTTGACGATTATTCCAGATTTACGTGGGTATTTTTCCTTGATGACAAATCGCAGGTTCAGAGGATCTTCAAAACCTTTGCTAGAAAGGCCCAAAATCAATTTGAGGTGAAGATCAAGAAAGTTCGGAGTGACAATGGAACGGAGTTCAAGAACGCCCATGTAGACTCTTTTCTCGATGAGGAAGGGATTCTACATGAGTTCTCGGCTACGTACACTCCTCAACAAAATGGAGTTGTTGAGAGGAAGAACCGAACGCTCATAGAGATGGCGAGAACGATGCTTGATGAATACAAGACACCAAAGCACTTTTGGGGGGAAGCCGTCGAGACAGCTTGTCATGCTATCAACAGGCTTTATCTTCACAAGCTCCTCGGCAAGACATCATACGAGCTCCTCATCGGTAACAAACCCCAAGTGGGATACTTTCGTGTCTTTGGTTCGAAATGCTATATCCTTGACAAGCATCGTCGGTCTAAATTTGCTCCTAAAACTCATGAAGGTTTTTTTCTTGGTTATGGAATCAAACTCCCACACCTACCGTGTCTACAATAATTTCACCCGAAAGGTTGAAGAGACGGTAGATGTGAAGTTTGATGAATCTAATGGCTCGCAAGTAGAGCAAATGCCTATTGATGTAGGAGACAAGGACCCATCGGAAGCCATTCAAGATTTATCTATTGGAAAGATCCGTCCCATGGAAGTGAAGGAGAGTACCTCATCTACATATGTGGAGCCCCCTACCTCACGGCAAGACGAACCTCAAAGCAACATGGAGGCCTCCACAAGTGGAACTCACCAAGATGAGGATGTGCAACAAGAAGATCCACCACAACCTCCTTCTCCACCACCTCAAGACAACACCAACAACAATGAAGAAGAAGAGGAAGATGAGGATAATGAGGAAGCTCAGCCACGACCACAACAAAAGCTATCCCGAGTCCGAGCAAGAGTCAAGAAAAATCATCCCGTGGAACAAATGATGAACGACATCGACTCCGGGAGAATTACTCGCTCTAAAACTCGCTTAGCTAACTTTTGTGAGCATTACTCATTTATCTCTAGTCTTGAACCAATGAAGGTAGAAGAAGCACTTGAAGACCCGGATTGGGTGAACGCTATGCACGAAGAGCTACACAACTTCGAGAGGAACAATGTATGGACTTTGGTAGAGAAGCCCAAGGATGATCAAAACGTCATTGGAACCAAATGGGTGTTTAGGAACAAGCAAGATGAAGATGGACAAGTCATCCGCAACAAGGCTCGTCTCGTAGCTCAAGGTTACACACAAGTCGAAGGTATGGACTATGGTGAGACCTATGCCCCCGTTGCTAGACTTGAGTCCATTCGCATTCTTCTTGCTTATGCCAACCACCATGATATTACTCTCTATCAAATGGACATTAAAAGTGCTTTCCTAAATGGTGAAATTGAGGAGGAAGTATTTGTGAAACAACCTCCCGGATTTGTGAATCCTAAAAAGCCTAATCATGTTTACAAGTTGCATAAAGCTCTTTATGGCCTTAAACAAGCTCCTAGAGCTTGGTACAAATGCTTGACTAGCTTTCTTCTTGAAAAAGGATTTGAGATTGGAAAAATAGACTCAACGCTATTCACGAAAAGGGTTGACGGTGAACTATTTGTGTGCCAAATATATGTTGATGATATTATCTTTGGTTCAACTAACCCTCATTTTAGCGAGAAGTTTGGAAAGCTCATGTCGGAGAAGTATGAGATGTCCATGATGAGTGAACTCAAATTCTTCCTTGGGTTGCAAATCAAGCAATCTAAGGAGGGTACCTTTGTCTCACAAACAAAGTACACCAAGGATCTCTTCAAGAAGTTCAACATGCAAGAAAGCAAAGGTATGAGAACCCCCATGCCTACTAGTGGACATAATGACTTGACAAAAGATGGAGAACCTGTTGATCAAAAGGTTTACCGATCTATGATTGGTTCTCTACTATATCTCTGTTCTTCTCGTCCTGACATAATGTTGAGTGTATGCATGTGTGCTTGATATCAAGCAGCCCCTAAAGAATGTCATCTTAAAGCTGTTAAAAGAATTGTGAGATATTTGATACACACACCAAACTTTGGCATTTGGTATCCTAAGAGGGCCTCTTTCGACCTTGTTGGCTATTCCGACTCGGACTATGCCGGTGACAGGGTTGATAGAAAGTCAACTTCGGGTACGTGTCAATTCCTTGGTTGATCCCTTGTATCTTGGTCCTCCAAGAAACAAAATTCGGTATCATTATCCACTGCCGAAGCAGAATATATAGCTGCTGGTTCATGTTGTGCTCAGTTGCTATGGATGACACAAACGCTTAAGGATTATGGGATACATGTGAGACATGTTCCCTTGCTTTGTGACAATGAGAGTGCGATTAAGATTGGACACAATCCAGTGCAACACTCTCGAACGAAACATATTGAAGTTCGTCACCATTTTATTCGTGATCACATTGCCAAGGGTGACATCAATCTTAAGCATGTTCGTACTGACAAACAACTTGCAGATATCTTTACAAAACCTCTTGATGAGAAGGTGTTTTGTCGCTTAAGGAGTGAGTTGAACATCATTGATGCTTCAAACTTGGAGTGAAAACTTCATTGATGCATGCAAGGCATGAGCCTAATTGACTAATCCTTGATATTTCTCTTATGATGATGATCATATGTCTTGGACACATTTGCCCCCTTGTATTGCATCTAACTCCTTGCAGGTACTTGGATGATCTACATTCCACAAGATTACCACACACTCAAATCATGAGTAATCTTGTCATTGACCAAGTATCTAGCCCTTTGGGATGTTGAGTTCAAGGAACAAAATTCCACATATCCTTTTTGACACCTTAAACATCTAGTATTTCACTCTTGTCATCTTGGATATCCTTGAGTATTTCCTTGCTTGTCTAACCCATGTAGGAAGATGAACTACACAAGTGGAAATGGTGCTCCAACTTCACATTCAATGAGCACCTACATCAAGTTCACCTACATGAACAACGGCAACAACAAGCCCAAGGTATGTTTTTCACATCTTTAAGGAGCTTTGCTCAAAGTCATGAGTACAAGCAGCTTCATAAGATGTGATCAAATCAAATGCTTAATCGAAAAATGGCAACCCCATTTTGTGCTTAAACGATGAGTATGACCTATGATCAAATGTCCTCATTTGACTCCTAAGTCAATATACTCAAACATAGGTGACTTTGTCGCCGACCCTTATCTAGATAAAGTACATATGTTTTGGAGTGATTTGTTTTTGTTTTATCTTATGTTCATCTAGGAATCTTTTTCATTTTTGTTCTTCTGTTTTTGTGAATATCATTTTTGGCTCTGATCAATTCCTTGAAAATCTTTTCCAAATTCATTGCAAATCCTTTGAAACATTCCTTGCAAAGTGAGCTGAATTATCTCTGTATTTCTTTGGAATTAAACTCGGCGTCACCGACTTCAATACTTCGGTCTAACCGAAAAGGATCTGCCCTAAGTCCCTGACTTTCGGACACACCGATCCATATCAATTCGGTGTCACCGATTTACTTCTTTCAGGATAACATCTTCTGCAGCTCCACTCAATGATTCTCTATGCATGTTTTCTTATTGCCCCGTTGTGATTCTTAAGGATCCCACTTCTTTCCTTTCATCTTTCCTGACCTTCCTAGTTTGCTGTCCTTTTCGGCACTTGATGTCAAAGGGGGAGAAGACTTAGGGGGAGAAGAGAAGATTTATGGGGAGAAGAAGAGCAATCTTACCTTAAGAGGGAGAGAATCACATCAAAGCTTTGCCGTGTTTCACATTGGATATTACATTTGGCATCATTCTTTTGATTTTGCTTTTTCCTCAAAGGGAGAGGAATCTTCACAATTGATATCTTATGGAAAGCAAAATCTCTCAGAGTTCATTGAAAATCTTTTAACTTCAGGAGACATGTTTGCTGATTCAAGCTTGTGCTCAATATGAGACACTCGTTATACATGTCATTCCTGGCTTGGTACTCTTGATGTTCTTGCAGTTGGTTGAAGAAATACTCTTGTGTTATCTAACCTTGTTTTCCCAAGTCTATTTCTTCAGGTACAATATCAAGGAACCTCAAGGTTAGTATATGCACTTTGCAGAATGTGCATGATGGTGACTTGCTTGTATATACTTGTTTGCAAGAAATCACCATGCACATATGCATTATCACTCACTTCTTTTCATCTGCTCTGATGCATATAGCCAAGCTGCATGTAGCACATCCTGCTTTTCTCTCTTGTGTGCTTGTGGTAGTCCAAAACCATAATTTATGAAAATCTTGCACACTTGTAGGGGGAGCCTGTGTACTACATGTTTGTCAAAGCTTTCGTGATAATTCTGTCTTTCTTTCAGTAAGCTTTGATGTCTTATTTTGTGTGTTGCCATCAATTACCAAAAGGGGAGATTGAAAGCACATTTGCTCCTGGTGGTTTTGGTAATTAATGACAACATACTTTGTGGTTGGACTAATGCTTTTATCAAGTATGTTTCAGAAATTCAATCACATTGGCATGGCAAAAGGATCAAGAGGTGGACCCTCAAAATGCTAAGGCAAGCATTGGCAAAAGCTCAAGACTCCATTTTTGGTTTAGTGATCCAAGATCACATTGAGTCCATAGGAAAGCCAATACTATTAAAGGGGATGAGGTTATGTTAATGATCCGTTGCTCAAAGTGCTTAGTGATACATCTCCTAAACTATCAACAACTCTCACTTCCATAATACACTCATAAGTAATCTCGGTCCCACCGATTTTCCAAACCCAGTCACACCGAGATGAACCACCTCAGCCATATAGCCAAACCCTAGAAATCTCGGATTTTCCGATTCTGAACTCGGTCTCACGAAACTTGAGTTGCCAAGCTTCAGAACATTCGTCATCAAATCGGTGTCACCGAGATGATGAAGTCGGTCCCACCGAGATTGGCAAGCTCTTGTCTTTACACGAATCGGACTCACCGAGTTTCTATTTTCGGTCCCACCGAAAATCCCAACGTTCACATAATTTGAACTTTCGGTCTCACCGAGTTGTCAACTTCGGTCTGACCGAGATTGGTCAAATGTGTGTAACGGTTGGATTTTGTGTGGAGGCTATAAATACCCTCCACCCCTCTTCATTCGTGGAGAGAGCCATCGAAAGAACTACCACTCCTACCTTACATTTCGAGAAGAGAACTACCTACCCTTGTGTTGAGATCAAGTTGCTCCACTCCCACCATATGAAGCTTGATCTCCAGCCTTCCCAAGTTGCTTTCCACTCAATCCTTTCTTCCACCACAGCCAAATCAGTGAGGAGAGTTGAGTGTTGGGGAGATTATCATTTGAAGCACAAGAGCAAGGAGTTCATCATCATCAACACCATCTATTACCTTTTGGAGGTGGTGCCTCCTAGATTGGTTAGGTGTCGCTTGGGAGCCTCCGTCGAGATGTGGAGTTGAACCAAGAAGTTTGTAAGGGCAAGGAGATCGCCTACTTCGTGAAGATCTACCCCGAGTAAGGCTAGCCCTCCGTGGGCGTGAGCCATGATGGCATAGACAAGGTTGCTTCTTCGTGGACCCTTCGTGGGTGGAGCCTCCGTGGACTCTCGCAACTGCTACCCTCCGTGGGTTGAAGTCTCCATCAACGTGGATTGACGATAGCACCACCTATCGGAACCACGAGAAAAATCTCTGTGTCTCCAAATTGCGTTTGATCTTCTCCACTTCTCTTTACTACTTGTGCAATTTACTTTCCGCTGCCCATACTCTAGAATTGCATGTGTAGTATGCTACTTGACTTGTGTGTTATGCAAAATCTGCCAAAATCTTGTCTTTGTCAAAAGGCATAATTTTTATCTTGTCGAGTAGTCTAATCACCCCCCCCTCTAGACACTCTCACCTTCTTCGATCCTACACAATCCTGGGGCTGGTGAGCATAAGGGCCATTTTCTAGGAAATTAATATCCCGAAATCCGGTCCTGACAAACTTGGTATCACAGCCAGGCTGACCATTGGCTAATCCTATCTTAGCCAGGTCAATAAACCTAGGTTAACCAAACCACCAGACCATAACCTAACCTCGGCCAAGCTTCTCGCGTAAGATAGCCCCACAGTGACCCGACACCTTTTGGCAGTCGGTGCCCAACCTATCAACCTAGCCTGTCAATCACGCGCCAGTGACCGACACTTAAATTGTCTCATTCGCAAGCGTGCGAAGGAAGACTCTGTTCCCTTTTCCTATAAAAAGGGCACGCTAACCTCAACATAACGCAGCACAACCTCTTTCCCCAAACCGAGCCATAATGCCTGGCCCCGTCGTGCGCAATGAAACCACGGCAAACAACCTTGGCGGTTTTGTGACCGTGCTAGCAAACCTCACCCACCGTGCCTTTGCATTAGAGGAGCCCCCAGAATATGTTGTGTACCAAGGACCCATGAGCGGAGAGAGCCGTTAATTCTGGTCCACTGTACACATCTATGGTAGGGGTCTATCGCCCGAACGCCCCTACAGGTTCACTGGAAGGACAACTTCCTTTGAGCCACAAGCCATCCAACTAGCTGCTCGAGAGGCTATAGTTCAACTCCGGCACTTGTCACCCAGAGTTAACTGTCGCTCTTTCCACTACTACCCCAGCCGTGACGGGTATGGTAGGCCACCCCAGGTCGCCAACGGCGATCACGAGACGGATCCTGCATTGTTTCATCTGGTGCACTATGTAGGTGCACTAGAGGAACTCTTTGATCAAATCACCCTTGATCTGATCGCAGCTCGTGGAGAGCCGGTCTGCCGAGCCCCGGTGAGAAGAGAAGATGAGCCCGACATCGACAACCCAGTCGTGCTGTTCGGACACCCGATCGAGTCCTTGAGGGTTACCCCGGCCATCGACCAAAATACTTCAGTGTCCCCAGAAGTGCTTCGTCGCCTTTTGGGAACACGCTCCAGCGGGATTGTGGCCAACAATCCCCGGGATGGTCATCATCGCTACCCCGACCCGGCAGCCCCTCAACCCCCTCCCGCTAATCCCGATGTAGAAACCCATGGAGAAGCCTCGACGTCCACAAGGCAGGCTCATTTAGGTATAAACGAGGTGGACTAAGTCACTCGAGTAGTACCGAATCTCAGTATGCCCATGCCCTGTAATTATGTAATCTTGCATCGACTTGAATAATCGCAGCCTGCTTGTGTGCCTTTGTTTTAATAGTAGCCTGGCATAAAAATGTTAGCATGCGGTTGCATTTTTTTCCGGGCACAGCTACCAAAACCACACCGATGACTTCCATAGTAATACGTCACTTTTACGAGATATGTGTATCTGTAGCATTGACCCCGACCCCATGAAGCAGACTCGATAGGCTAGTTACCCTTCACCACGGTAAATAACCCAGCCCCAATGCTATATAAAAGGCCACCTCGTGACCTTACCAAGTACCCCTCACCTTGAGCACCACTCGCACAACCATTTCCATTGCCATGCCGAGCCCTAGTATCTATCTGAGATCTCTAGACGCAACTCCAGGCAGCTTTGTTAAAATTTTGTGGGACTTTACCTGCAGTACCATGAGTGCTATCCATCCACCCCAGTACGAGTTGCTCAAATCGAGGATCACCCCATCCACCTTGAAGTATTGGGCAGTGGTGCACATCCCTCCCGCAAACCCAAACCAAGACCCCACGGAAGCTTCCTTCGTGGGGAAATCTATGCCAACTCCACATATGGCCATAGAAGCTGCTGCGTATGAGGCGCTTACTCGCCTTCGATTCGCGGTACCCTATGCCAGCGAACGGGGGTATTATTATTTCCAGAGTCGTGCAGCACCCGGAGAAGTAACATCTTTTCCCGGTGGACGAATCGAGAGAGACCCAGTACTGGCCAATCTTGCCCAGTATGTCATCGCTCAAGAGCATTTGACCCAGCGAGTAATGGGCTATCTCCAGAGCCTCGCTGATTTGAATCCTCAGATCGCCATCGGCAGACCACTGAGGCCCAACCAGGAAAGGCACATTCATCGACTGGTCAACCCACTTCCCCCGACAGAAGAAGAGTGTGCCCCAATCCCAGAGACGTTTTCTCAGGACCCTGTCCAACTACCATTGTCATTGTAGATGTCATTGCTGTGTTTATTGTCCCTGTTGTAGGACCTTGAAGTATGTCTAGAGGGGGTTAATTATACTACTTGACCAATTAAAAACTTAACCTTTTCCCAATTTTAGAGTTTGGCAGATTTTAGCTATCTTTGGACAAGTCAAGCAATCATCACACAATTCAAGCAAGCATGCAAAGAGTATATGAGCAGCGGAAATTAAAGCATGCAACTTGCAAGAAAGTAAAGGGAAGGGTTTGGAGGATTCAAACGCAATTGGAGACACGGATGTTATTGTCGTGGTTCCGATAGGTGGTGCTATCGTACATCCATGTTGACGGAGACTTCAACCCACGAAGGGTAACAGTTGCGCGAGTCCACGAAGGGCTCCACCCACGAAGGGTCCACGAAGAAGCAACCTTGTCTATCCCACCATGGACGTCGCCCACGAAGTACTTGCCTCACTAGCGGTAGATCTTCACGAAGTAGGCGATCTCCTTGCCCTTACAAACTCCTTGGTTCAACTCCACAATCTTGTCGGAGGCTCCCAAGTGACACCTAGCCAATCTAGGAGACACCACTCTCCAAGAAGTAACAAATGGTGCATTGATGATGAACTCCTTGCTCTTGTGCTTCAAATGATAGTCTCCCCAACACTCAACTCTCTCTCATAGGATTTAGATCTGGTGGAAAGAAGATTTGAGTGGAAAGCAACTTGGGGAAGGCTAGAGATCAAGATTCATATGGTAGGAATGGAATATCTTGGCCTCAACACATGAGTAGGTGGTTCTCTCTCAGAAATGGTAAGTTGGAAGTGTAGGTTTGTTCTGATGGCTCTCTCCACGAATGAAGAGGAGGTGGAGGGGTATATATAGCCTCCACACAAAATCTAACCGTTACACACAATTTACCAAACTCGGTGGGACCGATTCAACAGACTCGGTCAAACCGATTTAGTAAACCTAGTGACCATTAGGATTTTCGATGGGACCGACATGCAACTCGATAGGACAGATATGGTTAGGGTTAGGGCATAACGTAATCTCGGTGAGACCGATTACACAAAATCGGTGAGACCGATTTTGGTAATAAGCTTTCCAGAGAGTTGGTCAGGTAAACTCGGTGGGACCGATTCGCTCATTTCGGTGAGACCGAAATGTTACGAAAAGGAAACAGGGAGTTTACATTGCAATCTCGGTGGGACCGATCGCTCACTTCGGTTAGACGGAAACGTTATGAAGGGAAACAGAGAGATCACAACCCCATCTCGGTGAGACCGAGATGCCTATCGGTAAGACCGATTTGCCTAGGGTTTGTGGCAGTGGCTATGAAATTTGAACTCGGTGGCGCCAGATAGAAAGAATCGGTGGGACCGATTTTGACTTGGGGTTTAGGTCATATGTGGATGTGGGAAAGTAGTTGAGGGTATTTGGAGCATATCACTAAGCACATGAAGCAAGAGGCTCATTAAACAACACCTCATCCCTCCTTGATAGTATTGGCTTTTCCTATAGACTCAATGTGATCTTGGATCACTAAAATGTAAAATGAAGAGTCTTGAGCTTTTGAGCTTGAGCCAATCCTTTGTCCTTGATATTTTGAGGGATCCACTTTCATCATCCAAGCCATGCCATTCATTGAGCTTTCCTGAAATATTTGTCTTGAAATAGCATTAGCTCAATGAGCTATATGTTGTTATGAATTACCAAAACCACCTAGGGATAGTTGCACTTTCAATCTCCCCCTTTTTTGTAATTGATGACAACATATAGATCAAAGCTTCGACAAATGAAATAAGATTGAAAAACATCGTTGCTTTGAGAAGTATGTGATAAGCAAGAGCTCCCCCTAAATTTGTGCATAGCTTAAAATTTGCTTTGGACTGCAAATGCACAAGGAATTAGGCTCATGGGTTACTCTTCCATGTCACATACATCTTGGTGGAGCGCTCAAAATAATAAAGATTGAATACATGCACTCATCACCAAGAAAAGTGAATGATCATATAAGGATAGGTAAGATAATATCATCTAACAAGCATAAGTGTAGCTTATGATCAAACACATGATCATCAATGTCTCACAGATAACAGCATAGTATCCCAAGCAATCAAAAGCAAACAAAAGTTTAACCACCAAAGCAAGAGAGAACAAAAGCAACACTCTCTCTCTCTCTCGAAGCCTATGATCTATACATTTTTCTCCCCCTTTGGCAACAACTTACCAAAAAGTTCATAGAAAATGCATAGTGCTAGATCGACTCTCAGGCTTGATCTTCAGGTGTTGGTGTAGAGATGGCTCCTTGGACGAAGGCTTCAGTTTAAGTGGATGGAGCTGGAGGAGTTGGTGATGGAGCTGGTTGCACTGGACTTGTAGGAGCTGTAGCTGGTGCAGATGATGTGGCTCTGGAGTCTGTCAAATGACCTATGAGCTCTAGGCACTCTGGCAAATGCATCAGTGGTTGTCTTGCTTTTCTTCTCCTGCATGTCATCCTGGAGCTGCTCCACAACTGACTGAATCTCAGTTACTTTGGCATCTAGTTCATAGAATTTTTGTTCCATGATTCTTTCCAGGCTCTCCTGGTTTTGAGTTAGGGTGGCCAACCCCTTCTCAATCCTCAGTGTTGATGCTATCAAGTAACCAAGCTGCTCTTGCTTGTTCTTCAAAAAGTACTCAGATGCCTCCTCTTGAGTTGGCATCTTGGCAGCCTTCTCTCTCTTTGCCTTCTCCTTCTTCTCTTGAGCTTGCACTGATGATGGTTCATTCTCATTCATTACAACTTGATTGTCCTCAAAGTGTGGATAGATAGAAAAATGTTCCTTATCCAGCAAGTATGTTCATGTGCCCATCTTTGAGTTAATCAACTCTTGAATCTGTGGGGCATACCCACAATTTCTCTTCTGGTCTGCTGCTGTCCTCTTAATGGTCTCAACAATGAGGCTCATGACCTTGAATTTTTGTGGCACATCAAACAAGTGCAGCAAGTTGATAGCATGCCCTCTAATCATGTTGTGGCCACCTGACTTGGGCAACAGAGTGTGCCTTAGGATCCAGTTGATTGTTGGCAGCTGTCGGTGTCAAAACCGGTGGATCTCGGGTAGGGGGTCCCGAACTGTGCGTCTAGGCGGATGGTAACAGGAGACGAGGGACACAATGTTTTTACCTGTGTTCGTGCCCTCTCGATGGAGGTAATACCCTACATCCTGCTTGATTAATATTGATGATATGGGTAGTACAAGAGTAGATCTACCACGAGATCGAGGAGGCTAAACCCTAGAAGCTAGCCTATGGTATGATTGTTGAGATGTAATGTTGTGTCCTACGGACTAAAGCCCTCCGGTTTATATAGACACCGGAGAGGCTAGGGTTACACAGAGTCGGTTACAATGGTAGGAGATCTACATATCCGTATTGCCAAGCTTGCCTTCCACGCCAAGGAAAGTACCTTCCGGACATGAGCCGGAGTCTTCAATCTTCTATCTTCGTAGTCTGGGAGTCCGGCAGATATTGATAGTCCGGCTGTCCGGACACCCCCTAGTCCAGGACTCCCTCAGTAGCCCCTGAACCAGTCTTCAATGACGATAAGTCCGGCGTGTATAATGTTTGGCATTGCAAGGCGGGTTCCTTCCTTGAATAATCCGGAGAAGATAATGAACACCAGGATAGTGTCCGGCTCTGCAAAATAATTTCCACATTCCAAACATAGAGAGAATAAAACATATACACCGATCCAATCTGCTGACGTATTATGCGGCATGACATCACACCGATACCAAGCCTTTGTTTGAATTACTGTACCACTTCGGCATGTTTAGCGAAGCGGTTTCCTTGGCACGTCCTGTCAAAGCAGAGATCGTGTTCCCCTTTTTCCGGGATTCTCATCAATACGTGCGTGGGTAACCCAACCGCGCCATTGATAGTGGCGCTTGGGAGATAAGCGAGTTTTACTAGGCCGGTGAGGGACGCATAGTTTTGTCCGCCTATATATAAGGGATAAGGATTTACCTTCTCACCTACGCCTTCTTCCTCCTTTGCTCATCCATCCCTGCGAACCCAAGCTCCAACGCTCAAGCTCATGCATTCCGCCTCGACCCTTCTCCGAACATGTCCGGAGGGGGAGGCAAGTGGATGGCCTCCACCGCCAAGGAGGAGGACATCACCAAGCTGCGCGACGCGGATACCTTTCGGAGACATCGCGCATCGGCTGCCCGACGCGGGCAGCTCGCTCCTACCCCAGACCTCACGAGAGGTTGTTTTCCTTCCCCACTTCCTCCGCTGGACTGGGCTTCCCGCCCATCCATTCGTCCGGGATCATGTTCTACTACGGCCTAGATTTCCACGATCTGCGCCAACTTCGCCCTCAACATCTCGGCGTTTATCGTCGTATGCGAGGCCTTTCTCGCATCCGCCCCACTTCGCCTGTGGCTCAAGACTTTAACGCTGTCAAGGTTGTGAAGGGGCGCAAGCGAATGCGGAGGCGCTATGTTGGGCAAGTTGCCCAACGCCCCTTGGCTAGAAGGGACCTTCGTGGACTCCGTCAAGGGGTGGCAATCGGGTGGTTCTATATCACCGAGCCGCGCAAGCCTACATGGGCGGCGGCCCCGAATTTAGATCTGGAATCCTCACGCAGCTCACCTCTTGGAAAGAGAAGGGCTTGCAGTGGGGTGATCCGTGGAGGTGACGGACTTGAGCCTGCATCAAGAAGCTGGTGAGCAATGGGCTCCAGCTCGTCGACGTGGTCCAGTCATGCTCCTCCGGGATTCTCCCATGCCAAGAAAGGGCATTTAATCTGTGGAGTTTAATCCGAACAGCACCAACGTTGAGCGGCTCTTCACACAACGCATTTAAGGTGCCCGGAGGGTGCTGTTCAAGAGCGCTGATCTTTGCATCCGCGACCAAGACCGCGATTCAGCTTGTAGTCTCCGACTGACGGGGTAAGTGATTCGACCCCATTACGGGACACTTGCAATAATTAGATTGACTCTAGCGAGATTTTTAATCTGCCTCTTCCTTTGACAGGAATGGATGGAGAAGGCCGAGCTGCTTATCAGCCCGGCTCCCATGCCAGAAGAACCAGTGAATGCCCATTTAGCAAGGCTGCTGGTTCCGGCACCGTATGTGGTGCCGGAGAAGAAGGCCAAGAAGGTGGCCGCGGGGACTCGAAGAGTTCCCGCAATCAAGCGTCTGAAGACGACGACGAGGACTCCTCCCCTGAAGACGAGGAGGAGGAGGAGGAGTACTCTCTCCCGGAGGAGGGAGAGAAGAAGAGGAAGGCTTCCCCAATCGGGGCGGCCGAAGGGTCAAAGAGGGGGAGAACTATCCCCCGGGACAGTTTCGCCAACATCAATGTTGGTGACGAAGGGTGGCCTCCAAGGGCCCGGCGTCCGGCAAGATCGTAAGTATCCGGATCATTCATACGCCGTATATTGTATGTCACGCAGTGTCCTTCTAATGCCGCATTGTTCCTTTAGTCCGGCCGGTGACGACTTTCCCGACTCGATGAGCGGGTCGTTGGCGCCGTCGGATGTAAATTCCATCCCGACTGCCTCTACCCCACGCGCCGAGGACGACGAGGCGGAATCCCATAGGGGGACACGCCAGGAGGAGGCTCCGGAGGCGCCGTCAGGCAGCCCCCCGGACTTTGTGCCGAACTCTACTCCGGAACCTGTTGCGGTTCCAGAGTCCGGCGAGCAGCCCCCTCGAAGGAGGGGTAGGACCGTGACGCCGGCGGCCTCCGTCCAACGGGAGGCACCAGACAACCTTCTGGAGGCGCTCAAAGGCGCCTCCATTGAGGAAGAACACCGCACTCTTATGAGTGCGGTGATTGCGAAGGTCCAGCTTGCCAAGGGCAGGCTGACCGAAGCCTGCAACAGCCTTCTAATAGGCTTTGAGGTAAGGAGGTTAAAATTAAATGATATAATACCGATAGACAAGAGTTCTCGATGCTTAGTCCGTGTTCGGAAAGAAAAGCGGACTAAGGATCTTTAACAAGATATACGCAGGGTTTCTAAAATATGTCAATATGGGTTTGCAGGCTGCGCTGTTGACCTCTGCCGCATTAATAGCGGAGGTCAAGGCGCTGAAGAAGGACCTTGAGCGGTCGGAGCAAGAGCTCGGCCATGCCAGGAGGCAGCTCAAGGAAAAAGAAGGTGAATAACACCACTTTAAATAAGTACCTTACAAAAAAGGATTTCGGTTGCAAACATGATTAATAAGGATAATATATGTAATGCAGGGGCCACTACCGAGGTGGCAGCCCTGAAGGATGCCGTGTCCGTGGCCGAACGCAATGCGGCCACAGAACGGACTGAGCGAGAAAAGCAAACGGCGCTGGTGGCGGAAGTTCGGCAAGAGCTCCAGGCTCTCATGAAAAAGCATGAGAGTTTGGAGCGTGACTCCAAGACTCGAGAGTCCGAGCTTGCCTCGGCTCTCGATAGGGCCGAGTCCGCCAAGGCCGAGGCCCAAAGGGCCCATATGGAAATAGAGGACATGAAGAAGATAGCAGCGGGTAAGGCGTTTTCATGCAGAGCAAGCATGTTAATGTAAATTACGGATACTTACCCGAATTCGAGCTCTCCAGGGCATTTGCAGATCTGCCAGTAGTCGCGCCCCGATGCCGCCATGTTCTATCGTGGCGAGGAGGGAGCTCAACGGAGAAGGTCTTCGGTCTCGAAGACGCCGAGGCTGGCCGTCCGGTGCCCCAAGCGACCAGTGAAGCAGCTGGTCGAACTCCTAAGGTAGCCGAGGAGGCCATGAAGGGCCTCATAGTCCGGTTGTGGCCTGTGCAGGCCATGCCCGGCAGATATTTTGGCCTAGTCGCGGCGGCTAGTTGATGCATGCCCAAGGCTGGATGTGATCAAGCGATCCGCTTTGCATTGAAGGTGCTCGTCGAGCCCTTGCCCGCATAAAGGTGCAATGGGGCAAGCTGGATGCGGAGAAGCTTCATGGATCCGCCCGCCGGGCAAGGAGCACCGTCGCGGAGCGATATTATAAAGTTGTCTGAAGGGAGCCCGCGATATCGCGGATGAATGCCCCTAATGTAATTCTTGAGTGAACTCGCTGTGTTTATCCTGTGCGCCAAAACTTCGCTTATATGCGCCATGAGCAACGCTTTGTTGAATTTAAAATATTACCTTCAGCGGCTGTTTGTTAAATCGAGAGATGGCAAGTCGTTGGCTTCAGCCCCAAGCCACGAGTGCCGGGGTGTTCGTGATAAACTTGAGCACTCTTGTTCCCATCTTTGGGTCCATCTAGGAGGCGCCAACACGACGTAACAAGGCGACCGGACTTATAATGCTTGAACACTCTCACTTAGCCATAGAATTCTATAATTTTAAATTTGGTGAAGCCCCGGTATTCGAAGACCGAATCCGGGCGCTATCCACGCCTTCGCCGGACATCATCCGAACTTCGCTCAAGCGGCATGAGTCTTTAGGGACCCAAAAGACCTCTCGAACAGCGACCAGTCTCGCCTTATCATGCCGCCAGTTTTAGCTTTCCATCGAGGCGTTAACCCGCTCAACCGGGCGCAATCGCAGTGGTTCTCCTAGTGCTACCTTAGCCGACGGAACGGAACGTAAGGTACCAAAACATAGGAGCCGGCAAACCCAACTATTGACCCAAGACATGATTCGAGCTGATTCATATAATGCTATAAGTTCGGGTGCCGCACTTGTGAAAGTGTTCGGACTTAATCACACCATAATATGGGGAATGAAGCCCTGGTGTATTCGGCCGCACTAAAGTGTACGGTGCAAGATGTCATATAATGAACATATATAAAAGATAACGCAATTGCAATGAAAAGGTAATGTACTTGCAAGAAGGAAATGCTGCGTTATTTATGAAAGAAGGTCTGCTAATAAAGCAGACTGATATAAATAGTGCGGTAAGCAAGGTGTTTGGACTAAATTAACATGTCCCCCTCCAGGGATAAGCTGCAGACTTGGTGTATGTAATTGAATTTAATGCTCGTAACGGAGACCACCTGAGTGTTCGTCGCAGCCTTCTTTGTTCCCTGACTGTTGTATCGTGAATTCGGCAAGTTTGCCGTCGGACAGGGCATCTGGTTAATGGAGTCCTGTGTATGCAAAAGAAGAAAAAATAAAAAACAAAGCCAAGGGGGGCGATCGCATGAGCCCCTTGTGTGGTCGAGCCGCACTCTTTGGTCCTTGTGGTTAAGCCCCTCCCCTACGCCCATGGTATCTCCAAAGCGTAATGATGTACGCGGAGTGTTATTCTAGTGATCATGCGTGGGCGGGGGTTGGGGCCGCATTGCTACACGTGCTCTGATCGTGCCAGGTGGTCTTGGTTGTTGTTGCTCCGGGCGCGCTTTAATGTGTCCGGCTTTTTAATTGCCGGACTAGAGAATTGCCGTAGAAGGCTGCTCTGTACTTCTGCCGCGAGAGCCGCTGTATGTTCCTCCGTTCGGAGGGAGTGTTCCGTATTCCCATTGACCGTAATGACTCCACGAGGGCCCGGCATCTTGAGCTTTAGGTATGCATAATGCGGCACCGCGTTGAATTTTGCAAACGCTGACGCCCGAAAGCAGGGCATGATAGCCGCTCTGAACGGGACTATATCAAGATTAACTCTTCGCTTCGAAATTATCCGGGATCCAAGACCACTTCCAGCAGACAGCCCTGCATAGCTTGGCTTCCACTCGGGATGACACCCTTAAAGGTTGTCTTAGTAGGTTTGATCCTGGATGGGTCTATGCCCATTTTGCGCACTGTGTCCTGATAAAGCAGGTTCAGGCTGCTACCGCCGTCCATCAGGACTCTTGTGAGGTGAAATCCATCGACGATTGGGTCTAGGACCAATGCGGCGAATCCGCCATGGCGTATGCTAGTCGGATGGTCTCGCCGATCGAAAGTGATCGGACAGAGGACCATGGATTGAACTTGGGCAATCGGCTCCATCGCATAGACGCCCCGTAGTCGCGCTTCCTCTCCTCTTGGGTATATGGGTCGCAGAATCATATTCACCGTCCGCGCTTATGGGGAAACCCTTCTGTCCTCTGTTGTTCGGCGGCCGGGTCTCTTCCTCGTCGTAGCTATTTAGCCCCTTGTCATTGTGTTCGGCAATTAACTTGCCAGCCTGCCTGTACACCCAACAATCTCTATTGGTGTGATTAGCTGGCTTTTCGGGGTGCCATGTATCCGCATGAGCGGTCGAGTATTCTGTCCAGATTGGGCGGGCCCGAGTTGTTCTTTAAATGGCTTCTTCCGCTGACCGGTTTGAGCCTCGAACCGGCATTGACTGCCGTATCCTCTTTGTCGTCGCCGTTAGTACGGCGTTTGTTTTTGATTCGACGTGACCTGCCGTGATTGCCCTTGGAGTCCGGGCTGCCAGAATTTTTGCGGAGATTATTGCTGCGGGCTAGCCAGCTATCCTCTCCGCGCAAAAGCGGTCATTAACGGCGTGAGGGCTGCCATGGATTTCGCTTCTCCTGCCCTGTGTGCGGGCTAACCATTCGTCCCGGATGTTGTGTTTGAAGGCTGCGAGGGCCTCCGCATCCGGACAATCGACGATTTGATTTTTCTTCGTCAAGAACCGTGTCGTAACTGTGCCGCCAATTCGTCGGCTGCTGAATGATGTGGCTTAGGTCATCGGCGTCGGTGGTCGCACGATGTACCTTGGAAGTTATCAAGGAACGCGCCTCGTGTCTTCCCAACACCCAATCGACTCTGCGGGCAGGCTGTTAAGCCAATGCCGAGCTGGTCCTTTAAGCTTGAGTGGGAGATATTTGATGGCGTGCAGATCGTCGCCACGGGCCATATGGATGTGGAGAAGATAATCTTCGATCCACACTACGGGGTCTGTTGTACCATCGTAAGATTTGATGTTCACGGGTTTGAACCCTTCGGGGATCTGATGATCCATTACTTCATCAGTGAAGCATAACGGGTGTGCGGCGCCCCTGTATTGAGCAATATCGCGACGCAGCTCGAGGGAGCGCTGTCTGCTGTGTTCGGCCCGGCCGGCGTTATGTCCGGCGCGACGGCATTCGTCATGGGTCGTAGGGCGCCCACGTGATCCATAGATGGATCTGGATTGCCTTGCTTTGTCCTCCAAGATGTCTCGCAAGTCCGCGCGTTCCTTTTGGCTTCAGACTCGGATCGATGTCGGGGTACGGTCTTGGCTGGGGCCTTGAATGCCTCTCTGTCGCGACCACGGGGCGGTCGGTCAGCCATGTGGTGCGCTGGTGATAAAGGAATGTATGCTTCCTCCTCTAATCGGGGGAGCAGCTTGCGCCTTGGGTAACTTTTGGAGGGGAGTTCGAGTGTATACTCTTCGGCCGCGAGGACCTCGGTCCATCGATCGGCTAGCAGATCTTGATCAGCTTGAAGCTGTTGCTGCTTTTTCTTTAGGCTATTTGCCGTGGCTATGAGCCTGCGCCTGAAGCGCTCTTGTTCGACGGGATCCTCGGGTATGACGAATTCATCATCGTTGAGGCTCGCTTGCCTTCGAGCGAGGCATATAGTTATCATCCTCAACCCTTCGCCCGCCGCCCTATCGTGAGGGCTTGCTTCGTCCTCCCGCGCTGAGTCTTGCAGAGGGGATCGCCTTCGCACTCTCCGGAGTGTTATTGTCTCCGTGCGGATTCTCCATTCTTGTTGTGGCGGGACTTAGAGCGCGCCACGATGCCGGGCGTTTAGGCTGCTTCCTCAAAGAATCTTCCTCCGCTGCTTTTTCGCCATCCCTTCCTTTGGGGTATCCACCATGTAGACGTCAGATGACGAGGTGGCCTTCCGGTCCGTGGGCGCTGGTCTCTGATCGTCTCGGCATCATCGTCCATAGCGTCGATGTCCTCGAGTCGTAGTCTAGCATGTCGGTTAGATCCTCGGCAGTGGCTACAAAGTGGGTGGTGGGTGGGCTCAATTTCTTCGCCGTCCGAACTCCAACCGCCCCGCCATAGTCCGCCAGATTCTCCGATAGCGAGAGATGCTTCAGAGAATTCAAGATATCGCCAAAAGGCGAAAAGGAAAGATGTCCGTGGCGGTGAATTCCATAACCGCGCCCAATCCGCTTAATTGGTAGGGGCGCGGGAGGCTCGGAGTCCGCGAGGAGTCCGCGCCTCAGATCACGAAGTTTCGCAGGGACGAGACTAGTGTTCGCCCATCGCCGTAGATGTTGAAGCCCCTGTGGCGCGCCTATCCACCGCCCTCGCCATGGGCAATCGGCCCGGGCAGCAGCCGGGCGGATTCGGTGCGCCACCAAAGCACCGCCGCGGCAGAGCTAGATCATGCACATCATCGCAGTCGGCGGCGCTTGGCTGTGGCTCGAGTCCGTCAATATCAAGTCTCCGCGGTCATCGGCCGTGAAGTTTAGGCTTCCGATCGACTCGATGGCGAGGGCGAAGCTGATCTGCTCCAGATGGCCAAGAGAATTGGCCCGCAGA
The DNA here is from genome assembly GCA_021437245.1 of Aegilops speltoides. Taxonomy (NCBI): domain Eukaryota; kingdom Viridiplantae; phylum Streptophyta; class Magnoliopsida; order Poales; family Poaceae; genus Aegilops; species Aegilops speltoides. Next base: position 32,492,309 of record CM038144.1, read on the forward strand.
TAAAGCCGCCGGATATTTAAGATCTGTCCGGGAGAAAAGTCTCACCGACAGCGTTGAAGGTCGAAGATGCCATCGAGCCTATCGGTGACGACACGAGGAACTCTCAATGAAAGCACCAATGTCGGTGTCAAACCGCGGATCTCGGTAGGGGTCCCGAACTGTGCGTCTAGGCGGATGGTAACAGGAGACGAGGGACACAATGTTTTTACCTGTGTTCAGCCCTCTCGATGGAGGTAATACCCACGCCCCGCTTGATTAATATTGATGATATGGGTAGTACAAGAGTAGATCTACCACGAGATCGAGGAGGCTAAACCCTAGAAGCTAGCCTATGGTATGATTGTTGAGATGTAATGTTGTGTCCTACGGACTAAATCCCTCCGGTCTATATAGACACCGGAGAGGCTAGGGTTACACAGAGTCGGTTACAATGGTTGGAGATCTACATATCCGTATTGCCAAGCTTGCCTTCCACGCCAAGGAAAGTACCTTCCGGACATGAGCCGGAGTCTTCAATCTTCTATCTTCGTAGTCTGGGAGTCCGGCGGATATTGATAGTCCGGCTGTCCGGACACCCCCTAGTCCAGGACTCCCTCAGCAGCCCTGACAGAAGGAAGTGGATTGACCCAAACTTATGTGTCTCAACTGCAGCATCATGAATTTTCTTGTACATATGAGCCATGGTATTGTGGTCCATCTTCTTCTTGGCATAGACATCCAAGTCATCTTCTCTCTCCTTTGGGGCATTGATCAGACTGGCCCATTCCTCAATTGTTAACTAGTACCTTGTACCTTCAGACATCCAAACTATCCTGCCATCTGGATAGAAGTGTGTTCTGGAGAAGAATTGCATAATGAGCTCATCATTCCACTTTGTGAGCTTCTGCCCAACAAAGTCTGCAACTCCACAAGCAACAAAACTGTCTTGCACTCCAGGATAGTGTTCCTCATTTTCCTTCATGTAGGTCCAGTCGGCCCACCTCATATCACACACTATTGGTTTCTTGTCCAACAGCACTGTCTCATAGAAGTCCTATTGTTCCTTAGTGTGGAACCTGTAACAACAGCAGTCCTTCTCCTGGTAGCATATGGATCTGACAGCCTCCACAATCTGAGTCATGCATCCTTTCTCAACTTCATGTTCTCAGCCACAGGATGAGCATAATTGTGGTCTGGAATCTTGGGCTTTAGCTTCCTCAGGACTTGTCCTTCATCATCTTCCTCATCAGCAACTTCAGGCACTGGGGCCTTGTTCTTCTCAGCAGCTGGAATACTCCTGGTATTCCTCTTTGGTGCAATCTTGGGCTTGGGGGCAGCTCTGGGTGCTTCCTTGGGCTTTGATGTTGCAGCCCCTAACTTTATAGCATCACCCATTAGCTTTTGTGCCTTGGGTGCTGGTGCAGCAACCTATTCTTCCTCTTCGGAGTCTCTCCTCATAGAGGGATTTCCAAGAACCTGGGCAGTAGTGGTTCTGGCTCTCTTCTTCTTCTTATCTTGACCAACAGCTTCATCTTCTGATTCAATGGTAAACTTCATAGTTTCTCCAGTGGGAACTTTCTTGGGTTTGAAAGTTGTGACTCTTCTTGCAGGTGCCTCTTTGGGTTCAGTCTTTTTAGGCACTTGATTTGATCCTCTGACCTTCAGCATAGGTGTCCTCTTGGCAGGAACCTTCCTATTGAGTCCAGGCTTTGTGTTCTTTGCTGAGGCATACTCCTTTTTGAGCACTACCTTCTTGGAGGTAGCCTCATCTTCTTCTGCCATATAATCCTCATCCTTAGATTCTGAGGTTCTCTTCTTCCTTGTTCTGGTGGCAGCTTTAGGCAGATTGCTTGGGGTGCTCCTACTGCCATCATCTGAAGTGCTAGAGGGACTAGTGCCCTCACTCATGTGATTGTGCTCTTCTGACTTGTTCTGACTATCACTTTGGTCTGACATGCAGCAAATCACTGATTGCTGACCCTGTGAATAGTTATAGATGAGATAGAATGGATGAGCATCACAAAATGCAGAGATTTTTTGCAAAAGAATGATTCAAAAATTCAGTTTTAATTTTCCACGGAAAGCATTTCGGATCAACCGTTTTTCAAACTCGGTGATACCGAAGCAGTTTTGGAACCTAAACTGGTGAACTCGGTCGGACTGGGTCACTGTTCGGTGGCACCGAGACTGCTAGGGGTTTCAGAAAGTCCTCAAATCGGTCACACCGATTAGCAATTATCGGTCAGACCAAGAGTTACTAGTGCAATGGCGTTAGCCAAATCGGTGGGACCGAGTTTTTCAACTCGGTGGGTCCGAGATGGTTTCGGCGGAAACCTAACCCTAAATTTTCAAATCGCATCTAATCTAAGGATTGTCTTGACTGGATAGGAGTGTTTCAATCGTGGCAAGAATCATAATGAACACAATGTGCTAGGAATCGGACGAGGATAGCACTGTGATTGAGTCCATACCCTAGCTTGGCGACGAACTCGCTACGGCGGTAACGGCAGGGGAGAATTCTGTTGACGGCGGTGGAGACCAGCGATAGGAGGCGGCTGGCGACGAGGAGACGATCCGGAGACCCTGGAGGCAGAGCGAGCTTTTGCGCGGGCGAAGAGGTTCGGAGAAATTTCCTAATTTTTGCCCGTGAGTATATATAGCCCGACCCTGTCGGTGTGACTGAGTGGAACAACTCGGTGGCACCGAGATGCATAACTGTATACAGTTACAGCAACTTGGTGTGACCGAAAGGTTCAAATCGGTTGCACCGAGATTGAAAACCTAGATCGACTTAGTGATCTCGGCAGGACTGAAATGGAGGAATCGGTTAGACCGAGAATCACAAAGAAGTTTTGGAAGTTTAAGTCTATGACGAATCGGGGACTCCGAGTGCTCCTCACACAGAGTGGTTCGAATCTGACTTGATCAAATTTTGTGATGTAGCATGAATAGAGTTTGAGATGAGAAAAGCATAGATAGCTAGAGAAGGTTCTTAGGCATTCTTGTCCATCCACTTGGCAAAAAGAAAAAGAAGCCAATCAATCAAAACTACAAGTGGATGTCCTCGAATGAGTAAAATATGCAACCAACATGCTCACACAATAGAATGGCAAATGAAATATGTGGCAAAGCATGCACAACCAATTCTAGCATCTATCAAACAGTTGGCGATGACTAGGTCATCTATATATGAGTATATTGACTTAGGAGTCAAATGAGAACATTTGATCATAGGTCATACTCATCGTTTAAGCTCAAGTGGGGTTACCACTTCTAAATAATGCATTGATGTGTTCACACCATTAGAGTTGCTTTAACTCAATTCTTAGAGTTAAGCTCCCCCTAGATGTGAGATCCCCGTTAAGAGGGATGAACTAACCTTGGGTTTTGTTGATGATGACTTCATGTAGGTGTTGAAGATGCGGATGCTCAATGTTGATGTAGATCATTTGGAGCAATCCTTTGGAGTGAGTTGCACTTTCAACATACCTACATGGGTTAGTCCCACAAGGAACAAACAAGAATATCCATAGACATAGAGTGATGCACACACAAGATGATGTCCATGAAATCATTAGGTTACCTTGTCCCTTGCTTTACCAACATGAGGGTTTGTGACTCCTTGAACTAGTGCAAGATGTGGAAGTTGATTGCACTTGTCCTTGCCATAATTATATGAGTGAAGAATGTTGGCGGAGTCACCCTTAAGAACTCTCTAGTTCTTCTTCTTTGGGATCCACATCATCTTGATGGGAATCCTTGGAGTTGTAGTTGTACTTGATGAAGTAGAACTTGACATAGTCTTGGGAACCCACTTGACCGAGGCCTTAGGTGCTTCTTCAAATTCATCAATCTCCTCTTGAAGCCTGTCCTTGCCTTTGTTCTTGTGGTCTTGTGGTGGAAGATCATCTTGTTCTTGTGTTCCCTTGAAGGAAGTAGGATCATACTTCTCTTGTTGAGGAACAAACTTCGTCTTGGGGTATTGATCTTCTTCCCACTCAACTCCATTGGCATTGAACTTTCGTTCAAAACCAACACCTTGATTCTTCCGTGCCTTCCTTGCTTGCATACAATTTCCTCAATTGCTTACTCCCGCAAGACTCTTGTAAACACCTTTCTCTATAATTCCTTCAATAAGCTATTTTCTTGCTCAAGTGTAACTTGGCTAAGAGAATCATTAGTGGAATCAAGAGAACTACTAGAAGCAACAATATTGGATTTGGCATTATTATTGTTACTACTAGAGGAAGGATCTTTCTTGTACTTGTTACTAGACTTGACTTGAGGCATGTAAGTAGACAAGAGCAAACGCTTGGCAATGTAAGAAGAACTTTTCTTACGGAGACCATCATTGATTGCTTTTAAGAACTCATGCTCTTGTTCAAGATTGAGCTTTTCAAAGCGTAACTTCTCATGAGCCCTTAAAAGTTCTCGATGATCTTCGAAGATAGTTTCATGAGCTAACTTAAGAGTGTTTAGTTCTTTAGTTAGAAGGTCAATCTTCTCCTTATCATTGCCATTCATTTTATCTTGATTAGCATGATTAATTGACGTTTCATTATAGTATTCATCACTAGAGTTGTCAATAAGTAAATCATCATCACCTAGCAAGTCATCTTCATCACTATTGAAATCAACATACTCGGGATGTGTTACCTTTGGACCTTTGGCCATGAAGCATCTTCCAATTCCTTCATTTGGTGAGTCAAATATGGCGTAGGAGTTGGTTGACACAAGTGCTAGACCGGCAACACCTTCATCTTGAGTATATTAGGAGTCGGAGTGATAGCTTCTCTCGGAGTGATTGTCGGAGTCGGAGCCGGATACCCATTCACCAACATGAGCTTGATGTCTTCATTTTGTGTAGATCCTTGATGACTTGTCCTTCCTTTCCGAATCCTTGCTTATCCGTGAGGGTCTTCATTCATAACGATCATCTCTACTCCTCCTCTCTCATGGTGGTGATTCTTCTCTTTTGCTTCTTCTTTTTGGAGAATCTTCTCTTCTTTTGTAGGGTGTCGTACACTCATTGGAATAGTGTCCGGGTCTCCCACAATTGTAGCAATTGCGCTCTCGACTAGAAGATCTTTTGTCATTGTAGGACCTTGACTTGGAGCTTCTTTCTTTGCTTCTACTCTTGTAGAATTTGTTGAAGTTCTTCACCATTAAGCTCAATTCATCATTGAAGGTTTGTTTCTCACTCAATGATGTGGGGGCTTCACATGAGGCTTTGTAAGCACCACTTGACTTGTTGTGAAGTTCCTCCTTATCCTTGAGTGACATCTCATGAGCAACAATTCTTCCAATGACTTCCGTTGGCTCGAGATCTTTGTAGTTAGGCATCATTTGGATCAATGTGCACATGGTATCATACTTTCCATCCAATGCTCTTAGGATCTTCTTGATGATGAATCTGTCGGTCATCTCTTCACTCCCTAAGCCGGCAATCTCATTTGTGATAAAAGCAAGCCTAGAGTACATTTCAGAGACACCTTCACCATCCTTCATTTTGAACTTGTCAAGCTAACTTTGGAGCACATCCAACTTGGATTCTTTGACGGAGTTGGTACCTTCATGCAATCAAAGTATCCCAAATTTCCTTTGCATTCTCAAGACGACTGATTTTGTTCAATTCTTCGGGGCACAAGCCATTGAAGAGGATATCGCAAGCTTGAGCGTTGTATTGCAGCATCTTCAATTCTTCCGCGCTAGCTTCACGGTTTGGCTCTCTCCCATCAAAGAATTCACCTTGCAAGCCAATACACACAATATCCCAAATGGCGGGGTTATGTCCAAGAATATGCATTTTCATCTTATGCTTCCAACTAGCAAAATTAGTACCATCAAAGTAAGGACCTCTACGGTGATAATTTCCCTCGCTAGACGCCATACTCTCCTAGGTTGTGAAACCAAGGCTATGACCACCAAAAGCTATGGAAATCAAAGCAAATGGAGACCAAAGCTCTGATACCACTTGTAGGACCTTGAAGTATGTCTAGAGGGGGGGTGATTAGACTACTTGACCAATTAAAAACTTAACCTTTTCCCAATTTTAGAGTTTGGCAGATTTTAGCTATCTTTGGACAAGTCAAGCAATCATCACACAATTCAAGCAAGCATGCAAAGAGTATATGAGCAGCGGAAATTAAAGCATGCAACTTCCAAGAAAGTAAAGGGAAGGGTTTGGAGGATTCAAACGCAATTGGAGACACGGATGTTTTTGTCGTGGTTCCGATAGGTGGTGCTATCGTACATCCACGTTGATGGAGAATTCAACCCACGAAGGGTGACGGTTGCGCGAGTCCACGGAGGACTCCACCCATGAAGGGTCCACGAAGAAGCAACCTTGTCTATCCCACCATGGACGTCGCCCACAAAAGACTTGCCTCACTAGCGGTAGATCTTCACGAAGTAGGCGATCTCCTTGCCCTTACAAACTCCTTGGTTCAACTCCACAATCTTGTCGGAGGCTCCCAAGTGACACCTAGCCAATCTAGGAGACACCACTCTCCAAGAAGTAACAAATGGTGCATTGATGATGAACTCCTTGCTCTTGTGCTTCAAATGATAGTCTCCCCAACACTCAACTCTCTCTCATAGGATTTGGATCTAGTGGAAAGAAGATTTGAGTGGAAAGCAACTTGGGGAAGGCTAGAGATCAAGATTCATATGGTAGGAATGGAATATCTTGGCCTCAACACATGAGTAGGTGGTTCTCTCTTAGAAATGGTAAGTTGGAAGTGTAGGTTTGTTCTGATGGCTCTCTCCATGAATGAAGAGGAGGTGGAGGGGTATATATAGCCTCCACACAAAATCTAACCGTTACACACAATTTACCAAACTCGGTGGGACCGATTCAACAAACTCGGTCGGACCAATTTAGTAAACCTAGTGACCGTTAGGATTTTTGGTGGGACCGACATGCAACTCGGTAGGACCGATATGGTTAGGGTTAGGGCATAACGTAATCTCGGTGAGACCGACATACAAACTCGGTGAGACCGATTTTGGTAATAAGCTTTCGAGAGTTGGTCGTAAACTCGGTGGGACCATTCGCTCATTTCGGTGAGACCGAAATGTTACGAAAAGGAAATAGGGAGATTACATTGCAATCTCGGTGGGACCGATCGCTCACTTCGGTTAGACCGAAATGTTACGAAGGGAAACAGAGAGATCACAACCCCATCTCGGTGAGACCGAGATCCCTATCGGTAAGACCGATTTGCCTAGGGTTTGTGGCAGTGGCTATGACATTTGAACTCGGTGGTGCCGGATAGAAAGAACTGGTGGGACCGATTTTGACTTTGGGTTTAGGTCATATGTGGATGTGGGAAAGTAGTTGAGGGTATTTGGAGCATATCACTAAGCACATGAAGCAAGAGGCTCATTAAAAAACACCTCATCCCTCCTTGATAGTATTGGCTTTTCCTATAGACTCAATGTGATCTTGGATCACTAAAATGTAAAATGAAGAGTCTTGAGCTTTTGAGCTTGAGCCAATCCTTTGTCCTTGATATTTTGAGGGATCCACTTTCATCATCTATGACATGCCATTCATTGAGCTTTCCTGAAATATTTGTCTTGAAATAGCATTAGCTCAATGAGCTATATGTTGTTATGAATTACCAAAACCACCTAGGGATAATTGCACTTTCACCTGTATTTATTTATGTGTGCAACTTATGTGTGGTATCCTAAATTTGTAGATTCAATCAATGTGAGTGATTTTTACTACGGTAAATTTTATTAACTGTTTTCACTCTCAGTAAATCTTGAAGTGAGAATTTTCCATAGCTATTGCAGCATATATTTCTTCTTGACATAGATTTTTTTTCACACAGCACCATAACAGCAGACTCACAACCCCAACCACTCGACCAAGTGCAAATCCACGTACAGATTTTTGCACCAAACTAATCACCTCCCTAGCACCCCACAGTCTCAAAGGGAGAGATTTGTGAGTAATTACTCGGGTACAAGTTACCTACAACACCCTGACAGTAGTTAGCACCTGACACCGCACCTAATCATCGCGATCACCGCCACCGCGGAGAGCTAACACTCGAGCGGCAGCATCGCGATGATCATCGAGGATCATCACGCACAGGAGCACGGAGAACCCCAGCAATGCCGCCAACCCTCCGCACATCAGGATCACGTACCAGTCCGACATCACCTCTGCCATTAGGGCCTCGTCTCGAGCTCCTGTAGATAGAAATGAAAGAGAAGGGAGGAGAAGGAGAAGCGAGGTCAGGTGGAGGAAGAAGAAGGAGCACCACAGTCGTTTTATGGCTCGAGATCGGTGTACGGTGGGCGAAGTCCACCAGCGCCGCTCGTCGCTCGATCGCCGGTGTTCGGAGGCGAATCCGTGAGCAGTGCCGACAGCGCACTGGCCCACGAGGTGAGTGCATGCTGTGCCGGCAGCTAGCACGCCGCGCACTACCGCAGTACGGCCTAGATGCCCTACGAGCAAGACATCGCCGGTGGAGAAAGCGCGAGAAAGCGCGCGGGAGAGAGGAAGAAGAGAGAGCCAGAGGTAGAGGAAGAGACCGACAGTGGGCCCTGGGTCCACCTGTCAGCCACAAAGAGCACTGTGCTCTCGGGTATGACCAGCGTATTTTCAGTAATTTAGAAGTTTATTCTAAATTTACTGTAACGGATCATAGAAACTGACCGTAAATTTTTCCACGCAATGCCAGTATGCCACACTGTAGTTTTGCACCACTTATTGCCCACTCACTGTAGCTACGTTTTAAATTGCATGAGTAGATGGTTATTTTTGTGATAGTAGGAGTAATTTTTTTTTTCAAAACAACCCTTATCAAATCTCGAGGACGAGATTTTTTCTTAAGGGGGGTACTGTTGTAACACCCCAAAAATTTAACCATGTTTTGATTATTAAAATTTTGCCACGAGTTTAAAATTTTTGCTTTCTGGATTTCCCTTTTGATTTCAGAACTCCTTTTTCTTTAATATTGTGAAGTTTTAACTCAAGTGGGAACTTTCCAAAAATATTATTGGACTTGTATACCCTCTCAAGGAAAAAAATTCTTTTATCAATGGATTTATTGGCATAATTATTTTTCCTGAGCTTTATTCTTTTAAAGTGATTTTTATAAGTTTTAGAGCCTCTTTTGCACTACAACCATTTGATAAATACATCTAAAATTTTCACCAAAATTTGGGGATGTCATGTGATATTTTTAAATCACTTTGATGCAAAAATATCTTTTATTCATTGAAATTTTTGAGCCCTAGCCTAAGTTTTCTAAACTAGTCCAGTTGGTACCTTTGCACTATACCCCCTTTAAATAATTCTTTAAAAAATTACCAAGTATTTGGAGATGGCTGTAGATGCATATAATTCATTTTTATGCAAAACCCCATGAATGTTCTTTGCAAAAATTGAGCAAAACATCCCCTTTTGCTCTCTGGACCAGTTTGGCCTTTTCTACTGCAACTCCTTTTTTTATTGCTCTGTTGCACATGATCCGTTTTCCTACCTATAGTCCTCCCTACACAACCTTTAAGTCCAGGAGAGTGGGCCCATTGGAGGATTTTTAGTGCAAGCAATAATGCCATTTACATTCTGTCCGGAACTAAAAATTTGCAAAACTTGCACTATCAAGTTTTGATTTTTCCCAAAACAACCATGCCATGTTTTCTAGTACCTAAGAAGACTCTGATCTAGAATTTTTGGTTACTTGCAAAACCATCTGGATGCCCCTAGCATTTTGTCGAACAGTTGGAGTGCATGAACCGTATTGGTATAGATTTTAGTTAGCAGTATAGAGTTGCTTTATTTGCCTAGCCAGCTTGTCCACTAGAGATTTAGTAACCACCCTAACCAGTCTGGTAACTTGTAGTATCATCCAAGCCCTCTGGGGTGCCATGGCATTTCGCCGAGTGGTTGGTGGGCGTGCACTGGGCATGCCCAGAGCGCGCCAACTGCAGCCGCGCACCTGAGCTACCGCGCCGCGCTTACTCCGTACCTCCTGGTCTTTTCTTGCCCGAGGGACCAAGCCACGATCTTGTCCGTTCGCCCGTGACATGCTGCCACCCTTGGCTCCTTGCAGCGCCGCCACAACGAGCCTTTTGGTGGCACGCAGCGTCGGCAGCTGCCCCGCTAGGTCGGCACCACCCAAACCACCGCAGCGCCACCGCCTCCTTGGACAAGGGGGAGTTCGCCGTTAGCCCTCGGCCAGCCGCCATCGCCATGTTGCCTCCGATGACAGTAGCAAACGCACCGTCGAGCTTATCCATAGCTACCGTCGGGAACCGACGCTGCCCTGCTATAAATAGCGCCCCCGGCCTCCCTTGCACTCGTCAACAGCCTCAAGTCAACCGTAGCCAACTCCCCTCGTAGCAGTTTGACCAGAGGAGGTCGTCATCCTCGCCTCCGGCAAGTGCAGCCGCCGCCGCACTCCGGTTGGTTACTTCACAGTCAGAGCCCCTCCGACCCCATACTCGCCGCCTCTAGTCTTTCTTGACCCAGCGGAGTTGTCTCATCCCTTAATTCCGATCGAGAGCCACCGTAGACCGAATCCCCAAACCAACCAGAAACCTCCGTCCGCCTCGGAGCTTGCCGCCGGTGACCCTGTCCACCACTCCGGCAGTGGTGACCATCGAGAGGACCGCTAGCTCATGGGGAACCTATCCCTGTGCCTAGTACCCCGCGTGGAGTAGCCTTCCGCCGACTGGCGTCGCCGGAGCTCGCTCCTGGCCAGGAAAGCGGGAGGGAGGGGGATGAACCTGACAACGCGGGCCCCCCTGTCTGTGACGCAGTGTTGGTCCATGCAGGCGTAAGTGTACACGTAAACCCAGAGTACGCCTTCGACGTGTTTAGTCTTTGAAACGTTTTTCCTTTTTCTGTTTTATTTTAAAAACACAATTTGACCAAAACTTTGACTGGCTATAACTTTTTAAATATAACTCCAAATGAGTTGATTCTTTTTCCTACCTCTCTCAAATATTGTCTAGTTTATTTTCAGATTTAATTGAAAAATTTCAGACAACTTTTTTGTACTGTTTTTAAAACTATGTATTAATTCAATTTTTTAAATAGGATTTTTGGAGAGAGGAGAAACTTTCAAAAGTTTTGGAATGCACCCTGCCTCCCCACAACTTGAAGGCAAGCATTCTGAACCCTGGCATAATATTGTGTGTGTTATTTGACACGGTTACAATACCACCTCGACATGGAGTATCCGTTATTTTATGTGATGATATGTTCAAACTCATGAGTGCATATTGATGATTTCATGCTATTGGAGTTTGATATGTTTGGGATAGTAGTCACCAGCATATGCCTTTCATGCATGCTGGAAGGGACCCGGGAAAGACTCTGTCTTGGGTAGACACGGGCTTATCTCTAGTCCTCCGTCGAGACGGTTGTGTCTGGTATGGCATGATGAGGTATGTCGACTGGTGATTCTGTCTGTTGGTTGAAATATATTGGTTATGTTAATCATGAAGGGAATAATTAAACCTCCTGAGTCGACCGTAGATCGAGTCTTGTTCCAGTAACCCCCATACTTGTTTCGTACTACCACTTGTCCCTGCCATAGGTAGGGTACGGTTCAGTAAGTTGTCAACCCCTTTCTAGCACACACCGTACAGAGAGGCAATGGTGGAAGATATCGGAGGCATCCGGTAGGCAGGCCACCTAGTCCGGGGGCATGGGTGTTTTCGGTTGTAGCCGAAGGGGTAGCTCCCCTAGTTTGCGCGCGGTATAAATTTTGTGATCCCATGCTAATCGAGGTTGTAGCCTCCCCACTTAAAGTTTTGCTTAAACAGGTGTCATGGGTGATTCCAGACACCGATAAGTCAGGCTGGTGTGTGCGGTTAGGTGTGTTTTCAATTAAAAGACCGTAGACGGAATTAGTCCGGATGGACTAACGGAATCCTTTACTCGTGGGTAAAGAGTACACCCTCTACAGAGATTATATCTATTCGAATAGCCGTGTCCATGGTTAAGGACTACAGTCTGGGATGGGTCAAGTGTCGGTCTTAGTGTCGGTCTTCGGAGGAAAAACTACCAAGTCAGAACTTTGATCATGACCGGTGACATATGATGATTATGATTATTATTATTGTGGACTAACTGTTTTCATTATTTGATTTATTGAGTATCCCTGGGACGGTTCTACCTCCTGGATATTCACTGTGATTATTCTGTTATAAGCCCTTTATGTGGTGTCGCTGAGACGCCCAACTGCGGCATGATTATTATATGTTTACTTTATAAGCCCTTTATGTGGTGTCGCTGAGACGCCCGATTGCGGCATGCTTGTTATATGTTTACTTTATAAGTCCTTTATGTGGTGTTGCTGAGACGCCTGACTGCGGCATGCTTGTTATTTATTTACTTTATAAGCCCTTTATGTGGTGTCGCTGAGACGCCCGACTGCGGCATGCTTGTTATTTATTTACTTTATAAGCCCTTTATGAGGTGTCGCTCAGATGCCCGACTGAGGCATTCTATCTCTACTCTCTAATTACATTATTCGTATTTTATGTGATTAACTTGCTTGCGTACATCAAGGATTTTATTTTATGACTGACGTTGCAATCATAGAATATTTCAGAGCATGATTATCGTTTGTTATATTATACCCATGTTCATAATGTTTGCGAGTACATTCAAAGTACTCACTGGCTTGTCCCTGGCTATTGTCTTGGCCAGATTTCTTGCTTGGAGAGGAGTGTTGCGATGACAGCCGCGGAACCTAATCAATGGTGATAGCAGCCTCGCGAAGATAGGAGTTATCCAGATCAGCTGTTCCTGTGGGAAATGGAGTTCCACAGACGCTGATAACCACAAATCGCTTCCGTCATCAACCACTAGAAACCTTGTGTTGTACTCATAGGCCAGAATGGTCTTGTACTACAAATTATGTATTTTTCTTGGAGTTATTGTATCAAGTTTGTGTCTCGCCAGCTAACAGCAATCCTAGGGTTGGTGAGCATAAGGGCCATTTTCTGGGAAATTAATATCCCGAAATCCGGTCCTGGCAGGCAAGCACCTACAAATCCAAGACTCCTTCATCTTCGGCGCCTCCCGATGATCCCGTCAAGACAAGTTCAATCAAGTGCTTCACATGTGGCGGCCGAGGCCACAAGTCCTTCCAATGCACAAACAAGCGAACGATGATCTTCAACGATGACGGCACATATGACTCAATGAGTGAAGAAGAAATGGAAGCCATTGAGCACGTGGCCATGCACCGACGCGTGAATGAAGATGAAGATGACCAAGTCTTTTGTGACAATGATTCAAGTCCCTCTCTCGTGGTCTCCAAGGTCTTGACGCTCCAACACCACCAAGAAGAAGACCAACGGTGCCACATCTTCCACACCAAGGCCGGCATCAATGGAAGGTCTGTCAAGGTCATCATCGATGGAGGTAGTTGCCACAATTTGGTGAGTGAAGAACTATGCTCCAAGCTTCAATTGGTCAAGAGGAAGCATCCGCACCCTTATAAGGTTCAATGGCTAAGTGACTCCGACACTATCCGAGTTGAGCATACGGTCCAAGTCTCTTTCAAAATTGGTGCTTATGAGGATACTTTGGAGTGCGATGTGGTCCCAATGACCGTTTGCCACCTCCTTCTTGGTCGACCATGGCAATTCGACCGTGGTGTTATCCACAATGGGCGTACCAACCACTATAGCTTCAAGATGAAAGGGAAGGAATATGTGCTACGACCTATGTCTCCTAGTCAAGTGATAGCCGACAAGCAAGCCACCCACCATGGAGAGAAGAGTGAGAAAGTGAGCCACCCAAACGTGAGTGAGAGCCACAAGCCAAACTTGAGCGCCTCTTCGCCCAGAGATAAAAACCTCATACTATTTGCCACAAAAAGTGAGATGAGAGAAGTGTGTGAGAATCCATCGAGTGTGATGCACTTTGTCCTTGTGTGCAAGGATGGAGAACCAAAAACTAAAACCGTTCACGAGCTACCTTTGGTGTTTTAGTCTCTTTTGCAGGAATTTCAAGATGTTTTCCCCGATGAGCTACCTCCGGGTCTCCCTCCTCTTCGAGGCATTCAGCATTGAATCGACCTCATCCTCAGAGCTCCTCTTCCAAACAAGGCTCCCTACCGCGTCAACCCCGAAGACACAAAGGAGATTCAACGGCAAGTACAACAACTAATCGACAACGGTCATGTACGTGAAAGCTTAAGCCCTTGTGACGTTCCCGTTATACTTGTGCCCAAGCAAGATGGTAGTTTTCGCTTGTGTTCTGATTGTCGACCCATAAATGCTATTACCATTCGCTATAGGCATCCCATTCCTCGCTTAGATGACATGCTTGATGAACTTAGTGGAGCCAACTTTTTCTCAAAAATTGATCTTAAAGTCGCTATTATCAAATCCGCATACAAGAGGGTGATGAATGGAAAACTGCTTTCAAAACCAAATTTGTCTTATATGAATGGTTAGTCATGCCTATGGGTTTATCGGAAGCTCCCGGTACTTTCGTGCGTCTCATGCATGATGTACTTCGCCCTTATATTGGAGTCTTTGCTGTGGTTTACTTCGATGATATTCTTGTGTTTAGCAAAACCATGAAAGAGCATCTTAATCATGTTAGGGCTGTTTTGCAAACACTTCGCAAGGAAAGTCTTTATGCCAACATGAAAAAGTGCACATTTGGTGTTGACAAAGTGGTTTTCTTGGGTTTTGTTGTCTCTTCCAAGGGTGTCCATGTTGATGAAACTAAAATTGAAGCAATTAAAAATTGGCCCCAACCCACCAATTTGCAACAAGTGCAAAGTTTTCTTGGTCTTGCGGGTTTTTATCATCGCTTTGTGAAAGATTTTAGAACTATCGCCGCTCCTTTGCACGCTTTGAGCAAGAAGAATGCTCCTTTTGTTTGGGGACCTTTGCAATCAATCGCTTTTGATGAGCTCAAAACTTTGCTTACACATGCTCCAATTCTTGATTTACCCAACTTTGACAAAACTTTTGAGGTTCATTGTGATGCAAGTGGTACCAGAATTGGTGGAGTTTTGATGCAAGAAAAACGAGCTATTGCTTATTTTAGTGAAAACCTTTCCAGTGTTCAACTTAACTATCCCATCTATGACAAAGAATTGTTTGCTTTAGTGCGTGTATTACATGTGTGGGAGCATTACCCTAGACCACATGAGTTTGTCATACATACCGATCATGAAACACTTAAATACCTCAAAGGTCAAACCAAGTTGAATAAACGGCATGCTAAATGGAGTGAATTCATTGAATATTTTCCTATGTGATCAAGTACATTAAGGCCAAAGAAAACGTGGTGGCGGATGCCCTTCCCGCAAAATGCATGTTACTTACTCAACTTGAATTGAATGTCATAGGATTTGATCATATCAAAGATTTGTATGAGGGTGATGTGACTTTTGCTACTCCTTGCGCTAAGTGTGTGACGCATACTTCTTGGGAACGATATTATATCAAAGATGGTTACCTTATGAGAGCTAACAAACTATGCATTCCCAAGTCCTCTTTTCGTTTTCTCCTTTTGCAAGAGGCTCATGGAGGTGGACTTATGGGACACTTTGGACGTGACAAGAATTTTGCCATGCTCTCCAAGAACTATTATTGGCCCAAGATGTTTCACGATGTTGCCCGCTTCACCAACCGGTGCTCTACATGTTGCAAAGCTAAGTCACACTCTCAATCCCATGGTTTACATATGCCTTTACCTATCCCACATCAACCTTGGGAAGACATTAGCATGGATTTTGTGCTTGGATTACCTAGAACTCAAAATGGCAAGGATTCGGTTTTTTTTGTTGTGGACCATTTCCCTAAAATGGCTCATTTTATCCCATGCAATAAGACAGACGATTCTTCACATGTTGACAATCTCTTTTGTAGGGAAATATTGAGGTTGCACTGTCACGCCCAATATGCGACCCTATCCAAGAGGAACTCGAAGGTCCCACCAAGGATAGACCCGCATATTGAAACACTTTTGCAAGGTGGATATCATTACATCAACATTACATAATAGATGGGGATACAACCGATACATACAATGTCACATGAATACAACAATACAACATACAAGAACAACATCCGACTACGGATGAATCATAAACAGAAACTCAAACAATATCCACCCTGCTAGCCCAGGCTGCCGACCTGGAACCTATCCCCGATCAAGAAGCGTAAGAAGAAACTCCAAAGCAAGCAACATCGCTCTCGGCCATGATCATCGCAATAACCTGTACCTGCAATCGTTGTTGTAGTAATCAGGAGCCACGAGGACTCAGAATCCCATTACCATGGGTATCAAGACTAGCAAAGCTTAATGGGAAAGGAAGGGGTAAAGTGGTGAGGTTGCAGCAGCGACTAAGCATATATGGTGGCTAACATACGCAAATGAGAGCGAGAAGAGAAACAAAGGAACGGTCGTGAAGCTAGCAATGATCAAGAGGTGATCCTGAACTCCTACTTACGTCAGACATAACCCAGAAACCGTGTTCACTTCCCGGACTCCACCGAGAAGAGACCATCACGGCTACACACTCGGTTGATGCGTTTTAGTTCAGATCAGGTGTCAAGTTATCTACAACCGGACATTAACAAATTGCCATCTGCCACATAACCGCGGGCACGGCTCTCGAAAGTTTATACCCTGCAGGGGTGTCCCAACTTAGCCCATGATAAGCTCTCGCGATCAACGAAGGATATTCTTCTCCCGGAAGACCCGATCAGTCTCGAATCCTGCTACAAGACATTTCGACAAGAATAAAACAATACCAGCAAGACCTCCCGCGCGCCGACATCCCGATAGTAGCCGCGTATCTCGCCTCGAGCCACGACCGGATGAGCAAGACGCATAACTTGAACCAGCCCTCAAGTTTCCCGAGGTGGCGCTGCAAGTGGTTCTAGTTTGGACCAACACTTAGACAAGCATTGGCCCGGGGCTAAAATAAAGATGACCCTTGGGATGCGCGAATCCCAAGGAAAAAGGTAATAGGTGAGGCAAATGGTAAAACCAATGTTGGGCCTTGCTGGAGGAGTTTTATTCAAAGCGAACTGTCAAGGGGTCCCATAATGACCCGACCGCGTTAGGAACGCAAAATCCGGGAACATAACACCGTATGACGGAAACTAGGGCGGCAAGAGTGGAACAAAACACTGTGCATAAGGCCGAGCCTTCCACCCTTTACCAAATATATAGATGCATTAATAATATAAGAGATATTGTGATATCCCAACATAACCCTGTCCACCATGGAGCAATCTTCAACTTCACCTGCAACTAACAACGCTATAAGAGGGGCTGAGCAAAGTGGTAACATAGCCAATCAATGGTTTGCTAGGAATGGTGTCAAAGGTTAGAAGTTCATGGCAATTTGGGAGGCTTGATGAGCAAAAGATAGGTAACACAGCATAGCGATAGAACGAAGCAACTAGCATAGCAATGATAGTAGTGAGATCCAGGGTAGCGGTCATCTTGCCTGAAATCCCGCTAGGAAGAAGAACGAGTCCATGTAGAAGACGAACGGGAGTAGTCGAACGAATCCTCACAACTTCGGAACGAAACCGAAGCTAACGAGAGAAGCAAACCGGAAAGGAGCAAACAACATGGTAAACAACCATCACATAAACATGGCATGATGCACAAACAAATATGATGCATGTCCGGTTTAATGAGGCATGGCATGGCAAAGTGCAACAAACAATACTACAAGTTAAGTGGAGCTCAATATGCAACGAGTTGCATATTGACGGAACACCACATCGAATTATTTTAGTTTACTCTCGGTTAAGAACACAAAAATATTACATGTTGTTATAAACATGGCAAGAGGTGAAACATAATTAAACTACCTATCTAGGCAAGTTTAAGTGAGGCCGGAACAAGAAACAACAATTCCAGTAAATCCTCATGTCATTTAGCAATTTAATGCAAACACAATTTTAAGCATTTAAATGTTGTTATCATGATGCGGATGACATAAACAAGTTATATGCAATTTTATGAAAATGTTGACATGAGCATGTTATGAAGCATTTGGTCACCATGGCGGAACAAAAAGGGTGCCACGGCGGTGAAACGGAAATGGTGCCACGGCAACATTCCGGTCCCGGTAACTCGATTGAGATACCGATGCAAGAGAGAAGTGTGCGGATGTATAGAACACGCACGAGATGGTGGGGTGCTCCCGACTACCGGGTTCCCAATTCGAACACGGTGCAAACACGAGCATCTCATGCATCGCAAACATTCGTTCTCGGAAGGTCATCTCGGCGGTTATACCTCCAAAGTGTGCGGTTCGAAGCGGCGTAGAGGAAGTAGACATTCTCGGAACGGTTGTAGTGGAAGTAGTGGTACACGGGCCGTAGTGGAAGTAGTCGTTATTGCGACGGTAGTGGAAGTAGGGGTACATGATGACGGTAGAGGTACTCGCGACGGTAGTGGTACACGTGTCTTCGGCGTCGAGGTACTTGGCGTTCCAAAACAAAGCAACACCGAAAGGCCTCGGGTCTTGGCGTCCTTGACGAATCCAAGTAACACCAGGCACACGTCCACGGTCAACCCCAAATGAGTGTACAGAGGCAAAACATGGTGGTGCTGCACATACGCAGTTGCTAGAAGATGGATGACACCGGGTCGAGGCTGCGTCTTGGCGGTTCAACGAGGGTCGAATAGGAGCACGGCGAAGCTCGTGATGGAAGGGGAGCGCAGCCTCGAGGCAGCAGCAGCGGCACTGCTCCTGAGGCTTGGCGGATGGCCTGTGGTCGCCAGCGGCGGAGGAGGCGGCAAGGGGCGTGCGTTAGTGGAAGTAGCATGGCAGCAGAGTAGCAGCGGCGAGGCGAACTAGACCGGCGAAGGCGCTAGAGGCTGGTGACGAAGCAGCAGAGGCGTGGGCCTCGGGCCATGGTGACGGGGAGAGGATGCAGAGGAGGGTCGGAGGCGCCAAGGCATCTACGGAGGGCGTGATGAGCGGCAGCGGCCTGGTGATGGAACGGGGCGCGACGGCGGCGAGGAGGCCGACGGGGCTCCGGCCTGGCTCTCTTCTCCGGCGAGGGCGGAGCGCGGGAGCAAGGGGAGGAAGGAGGCCGGCTGATGCGGGCACAGGAGGAGGACCAAGGGGGAAGAGGGGATCGATCAGGCGCTAGGAGCTCCTCTCCCTGGCTAGATGCGGCATCGAGGGAGAGAGCGAGGGAGATGGGATCGAGCGAGGATGTGGGGATCGGGCGCTGGGTACGAGCGATGCGGCGCTGGAGGGGAGGACGAGGGAGATGGAGATCGCGCGGAGGGGAGGCTAGGGTTAGGTAGCGGCGTGGCTGAGCCTTGGCGCAGATGGGCCTTGGAGGCAGGGCCGGCCTGGCTGCAGGTTGTGGCTGGGCTCTCTCTCACTACTAAAAGAAAAGAAAAAAACGGAGATTAAGAAAGAAAAGAAAGAGAGGTTAGGGGAAGAAGTTGGACACACGGATAATTTTCCCGGGCTCACAAGAATGAGCTGGAACCAGGAAAAATAGAAGTGGGCATGATCGAAAGATTTAAATTCAAAGTCATTTGATATAAATTCAAATGATTTGAATAGGAAGTGAGGGTTGGGAAGGTCCAAAAATGTTTGGATTTTTGGTGGAGCTCCGGAATATGATGAAAGAATATATGGCAAGGTTGGGGACCAAGAATTAAGATAACAAAGGCATTGGAATATTTTGCAAGTGTGTTATGGTGAATTCCAAATTAATGAAATATTTAATATAGCTCCCTAATATTGGGATGATATGTTATAAAGAGAAGTCACCATTGTGAATATCCCTCGATTTCAATGGACCGAGGATCCATACAATTTATTTAGTTGAGTTTTTTAAAGGGTTGCATGATGACATGATGCAATGCAAAAGATGCAATGATGAATGCATGACATGAACAAAAAGCAAAATGAAGACAAAAACCCAACCACGAAGGAAATAACATATCACATCTCCGGAAAAGGCAAGAGTTGGAGTTACGGATATGGAAAGTTGCATCCGGGGTGTTACAACACTCCACCACTACGAGAGGATCTCGTCCCGAGATCTAGGATGGCACCGGAGGGAAAAGAAAGAGGAAGATAAGAGGTAAACTAGGTTGCTTCTTTGACGAACGAGTGAAACCACGAACCTTGAAAGGTTGAAAAGTTGAAAGAAAGAATAGAACAGAGTTGAACACAATTGAGAGCACTCCAGTAGAAAAGAGAACCAAGGAACACCATGTGTACCTTGGAGGTTGCAAAGCTATGAATGGCGAGTACAATGAACAAGAAGGAATTGAAACTACTCTGGTTGAAACGAGATAAGAATGATATAATTTTGACAGCACTCCGACTGTAATTGGAAAGAATTGAACATCAACTTGACAGGATGAGAGGATACTTGATGAAATCAACAACACACTGCCTCCGGAAGCACTCAGGTTGAAAAATAGAGGCAAAACTTGATAAGATGAAAAGAACTTGGAGAGATGACACCACACTCCGATTAAATGGATAAGCACGAAAAGAACACGATCCTCACAATTCGAGATGATGAGTGAAGAGAGCAACATCGCCATGCCTTCGGAAGAAAGAATAGAAGATAGATCACTGGAATAAAAGAATGGAGAAGAAAATGCCAACTTCTGCCACAAATGATCTTGGAAAGCACCCTTCCAAGGAGGTTAGAACGGAGTTGTTGGAAAACCAACAATGAAAAGAATAATCTTGTAGTGGGCTTATGGAAAACGTCTCAAAACTTGAGGTGAAATTCTGCCACTAACGAAAAAACAATTGCTTGTTTGAAATCAAAGAAGAGATGAAAACTTCTTCCACCAAGATGATAGAGAGATAACTTGGATCATTGATAAGAACCACAAATAGCAACATTCCCAATGGAAGGCTTTAGGTGAAATATGACCCAAGATAACTCCAACAAATGGGTTGATGGATTTAAAATACCTCATTCTTGACAACATATGAATCATGAAACGTGAAGGAAATTGTCAAGAGTGACATAACACCACCTCAAAAGATAAGGTAGAAAGAATTGCACTTCGAAATGCAAGAAGAAGAATGCTTGAACGCCTCAAAACAAAACATGTGTTGAGCACCATGTTTAATTTTGAGTATAGCTTGGCGGGTCATAACTTCAAGAGAAATCTTGAAGAACAATTGAAGAATGAAAGGAATCCTTGACAAATCACCATGTAGAGCCTCCATGAAGAACTCAAGTAAAAAAAGGATGATGAAAAGAAAAAGAAGTTGAAAACACAAGGTGAAGCCTTGCGATGATTTAGATGGAGCTTCACGACGAGATAATGCGGAAAACTTGGAACTCCGGAAAAGAAAGGTGAGCAACTCGAATCGAGAATATGATATCCTGAACAAACTCCGGAATAAGGAATTGAGTTTACTCAATGAAACAAGAATAAGAACTACATTATGCTCATCCTTCACCAATTAAATTGATGACAAGCGATGGATTTGGCATACTACTTATTCTCGTAGAAAGGATTAAGATAGATATGGCGCAAACTTGGGAAGGTCTTCAACGAACCACCGGTAGGATTGGAAAGAACGAATGAATCTATATGATAACGAAGGAAGAGAACTCTTGAACGAACCACCGTAAGAATTAAAAAAACAAACAAAGAAAAGATAGCGAAACACCGGGAAGAATTAGAAAATGAACGAAGATACTTGAGAGAATTTAGATACAAGTGAACGAAGAGATCCCGAGCTGATTAGATAATACTTGAATGATGCACCGGTAAGATTTGGAGAACGAGAGCTGAAAGCTGAGAATGAGGAATTATGACATGATGGCCTACGGAGGAAATAAATGGAAACAACTCATGAAATGCTCCGGATGGGTGCAAAGAATTCCCACAATCGAAAACAATTATGAAAGGATAGCATCAAACTTGAACTACGCATCTTTGGAAGAATGGGTAAGGATTTAAGAGGAACTCTTCTTCGGTCTTCAAATGATGACGAGGAATGCCACCAAAATTACTGAGATACTCCGGTAGAATGGAAAGCAAAGAAGTTGATCCAACAATAAAAATGGTTTGACATCAATCTTGGAAAGGCATGTGACTGATGAAAATTCAATCTTACATCAAACTTCGAAAAGAATTTGGGAATGGCTCCGGGAAAATTAAAAGAGTCAGGTAAGTTCCTGGGAAAAGACCTGTGGGTTAGGGCCAACTAAATAGAAAAACACTGTTGGAAAAGATTTTAAAGAGAGATTGCACCGGTTGAATTAAATGGCTTGAATGAGTTAACAATCTCCAAATAGCTTGAACGGATTGAGAATGGAAACACAAATGTTCTGAGATATCTTCAACACTCTGTAACAAATGAATAGCAAGAGGTGAGTGATTGAGAGGTGCACCGGCATGATAAAGCATTTGACACGGGGAAAGGAATATGATCAACACTGAAAGCTTGAATTGGATCCACCGGAGAAGAAAAAAGAACGAAGGATGATGAACTTGAAGCTCGTGAGCGTCTTCACGAGGGATCGCCGGATCAAAACATTAATTGAAAAGAGTGAAGTGACTTCACATAAATAAATGAATACTTGATTAAAATAAATGAGTCCTTGAAGAAAAGGGTGGGAGGGTGGGGAAAAACAAAGACAACTTGGGATGAATGAAACAAACACCGTTGAGAAAACTTAGAATTGATCTTGCGGATGGGGAAAATGATGGGATCATCTCGAAGAGAAGCGCACCAGTTGGAAAAGGATTAACATGACAACCTCAATGATCAAAAAGGATTAGTATTCACATAGAAATATGAGAACACCGGTTAGGAAAGGTGTGGAATCAACACTTGACATTGAAGCAACTCGAATACCACAAATAAAACAAAACAACGGATTTGGCATGCAGAATAAGCCGGAACAAACATATGATGGAGATTTCGTCCGAAGTTTTCGTGGTGGGGCCCACACGGGCTCGATCGTACAGCACCATCATGTACAAGGCAGTGCACATGACATACGAAGTGTCCCCGAACCAGCATAGCCAAGGGTTCTTTAAGACACAACGAGACCACTGTAAAAAACGACCGTGGATAGGCGGACCACTAGACGTCGAACCCCAATCTCATATCATGCATCTGTCACATCCCTAGTTCTGGCCTGACCTATGCTAGCTTCCATGTGTGCATCATGTTTAAATTCGAATGAAATTTGAATTGGGGAATTTTCAAAAGCCTCAGGAAAACCTCTAAAAATAACCAACATTTAAATCTCATCAAGTGAGTCCAAGAAAATGTTCCTAATATTCTGTAAAAATATTGGCATGAGGAAAAATGCAAACCAATATTTTTGGAGTGACTGAAACATTTATTTTGGGCCTTTGAATTAATTCAATAACTATTTGCATTGGATATATATTTTATATATAATTAATATATGTCCAATAATTCTGGAACATTTTATGTGGTTTGGTATATTTTAGTTCTAGCCACATAATTATTTTCAGGATTTTATAAAATGGTTTAGTATTTTACTAAATCAAAACAAAATGTAATGTAATGTAAATATAAAACAGAGCAGAGTTTTACTCGGCGCCACTGCCTGCCCAGCTCTGTCTTGGCAGCCCATCCGGCGCCCCAGCCCAGCCGCCGCTGCCAATCATCGCCTACCTCCAAGAGGGCGAGGAGGGACACCGCGACGTGCCCGAGCTCGCCACGCAGCTCCCTGGCCGCCTGCCTCGCTTGGACAGCGCGGTGACGCTGGCCACCCTCGGCGCCGCCCGACCCCGCCGACACCCCATTCTTCCCCTTGCTCTCTCCTCGTCCTCCCCGCTTGGCTAACGCTCGTCGCCGCCGTTTGTTGCCGCCGTGGCCACCGGCCACCCCACGCCTCACCAACGCCCCCACGAGCTCCGCCTCGACGCCGTAGAGCCGCACGCCAAAGCACGCGACCCCGGGAGGCCAGCAAAGCTGCCATCGTCATCGCTTCAAGCTTGCCCGCGCCCTTCTCCGCCGATTCGCCACTCCGCGCCTCGAGCCCACTAACCATCCCTGCAGCTCCGCGGTGAGCCTCGACCCGATTCCCCTTTCCTCGCTGCGTCTTCGCGAGCTCTAGCCCGATCCCCAACCATGACCGAGGCATCTCGCCGCCGCCATGGCGTAGCTGTACACACCACCGCAGCTCGTTCCCGAGCCCACCGTCGTGCTCAGCACGATCACATGAACCCGTAGATACCCATGATGCCTCCTCCCGTGCTCTGTAAAGCCACCCCGAGATTGCCCGAATTCTGGTGGCCGCCTAGGTCGTCGCCGGCGCCAACTCCGGCAACCCTGACCCCAACCGACTCCACCAAGAGCCGCGGCTCGTCCCCAGCTCCACTTCAATGCCTTCCGCGTCCCATTTGGTGGCCGGAACGGCGAAACCACTTTCGCCGCCCGCTCGCTCGCCCGGCGGCTAAACGCCGGCGCAAATGACCGACTTTGACCATGGTGGGCTGGTTGACTCCGTTTAGTCAATGACAGGGGGCCCACCGTTAACTAAACTGGTTTAGTTTTAACTAAATTTCAACTAAACTAATCGCGATCGACACCTGGACCCACACGTCAGTTTGACCTGGCCGCCCTGCTGACTGCTGACGTCACATCGATGTCAGTCGACGAAGAATCATTTATCGGATTTATTCTTTACGTAAAATCCGTAAAATTGCCTAAACTTCTAAAATTCATATAAAATCAACCGTAGCTCCAAATCAAACAAATTATATATGAAAAATTATCAGAAAAATTCAAGGAATCCATCTGTACCATTTTCATGCATGTTTGAACAATGTTTGTCCTCTGTTTTGGACAAAACAAATAAAGGGCATTTAAATAATCATATGTGGAGTTGGAATTTGAATCATGTATTCAAACCAACTTCATTTAAATCATAGCTAGGTGCATTAGCTCAAATCACAGCATATTGCCATGTCATGATCATGCATCATATTGTAGCATTGCGTTGATTGTGTTCTTTCTCAGTTGCCGGTGTTTGTCCCCTCTCGATAGACGTGGTTCCGACGACGAGTTCAATGACACCGATGAAGAACTATATTATCTTCAGAAGTGCCAGGCAAGCAAAACCCCCTTGTTCATTCCGATACAATCCCACTCTCTCACTCCTGCTCTCTTTTACTGCATTAGGACAACAACGAATCATTTGTTACTTGCTGCGGTAGCTGAACCCCTTTGTCCTTTGCATTACCTGTCATTCCACAGTAAATAGATGAAACCCACTAGCATGAGTAGGAGTTGTTTGAGCCTTGTTGTGCCTACTCATACATGCTTGTTTGTCATGCCTGCTCATCGCTTAAAGTTGAGTCGGTCCGATCCATCGAGGATGAATCAGAGGTGTGTGAACATGTCCTACTGTGTGTGAGCTAAGTGTGTGAACACGATTTGGTAAAGGTATCGGTGAGAGGCCATGTAGGAGTACATGGTGGGTTGTCTCATTGAAGCAATCATTAGGAACTGAGTTCTGTGTTTGTGATCCATGATTCAGCTACTACCATGCATTGGGCCCTGAAATATGACCCCGCTCGACTTCTTATTCACCCTTGTCCTCTGTCCGTGAGTTGCAAGTAGTTTCGTGTTTGTAGTATGTCGGAGGCCGTGGCGCAAAGTGCACTATAGGGGTGGGCTGTGATGCGGTAGGCACGTGGTCGGGTAAACCGGCGCCTGCTTGGTGTCACGGAACCCTGCTCACATCGCTTGGGGCTGTGAGCGAAACTTGCCGAACTCCTCATAGATGGAACCCAAATAGGCGATAAACCTGGACTAGGGACTTGAGTGTCTAGGTAGGTCGTGGTCTACACCCACGCCGGCTTCGCTTGAAGTCTGCCGAGCACATGTCGTGTGCAGACGCTAAGTGGTGGAAACATGTATGAAGAAGTACACCCCTGCAGGGTTAACATCATCTACTCGAATAGCCGTGTCCGCGGAAAAGGACTTCTGGGTTGCCTATAACAGTTCATAGACAAGTGAAAGTGGATACTCTAAAATACGCAAGTAAGTGTGAGTGCTATGGATGGCGTTCTCGTAGGAGACGGAGCGGATCCATAGTGGTGTATTGATATGGTGAATATGTGGACTCGTGTGCGCCACCTCAAAGAGTTACTTGCAATGTAGTTTAGGATAGCCACCGAGTCAAAGCTGGCTTGTGCTGTTAAACTCCACCATCCCTTTGTTGATAATGATGCATATGTAGTTAGTTCTGATGTAAGTCTTGTGGGTACATTTGTACTCACGCTTGCCTATTTTATGTTTTGCGAGAGACCTCGGTCTCGCTTAGTAGTTCCGCGTGGACTTGACGCTTAGCTTGATACCTCAGCCACGATCCTGTGCCCTCGGCAGATCTCGTAGATAGTCGCTTCTAAGCCTTTTTCATTTGTAGATGTCTCAGATCGCATATGTTAGCTTCCGCTTATGTTTGACTTGTATGTCTCAATGTTGGGTCATGAGACCCATGTTTGTAATATCTCGCCTCCTCGAGCCTAATGAATAAATACTTGAGTCGAGAGTCATGTTGTGATGCCATGTTGTATTTGCACATATCGAGCATATTGTGTGTATGTTATTGAAATGCTTGGTATGTGTGGGATCCGACTATCTAGATGTTTATCTTTAGTAGCCTCTCTTACCGGAAATGTCTCCTAGTGTTTCCACCGAGCCATGGTAGCTTGCTATCGCTCCGAACGCTTAGGCTGGCCGGCATGTGTCCTTCTTCGCTCTCGTGTCCGTCCCTTCGAGGAAATGTCACGCTGAGTACCGGAGTCCTCGTTAGCCCGCTACAGCCCGGTTTACCGGAGTCCTGCTAGCCCAGTGCTACAGCCCGGAACTTACTCGCTGATGACCGACACGTTTGATGCTAGGTCATGGATGCCTGTCCCTGTAAGTCTGTGCCACTTTGTGTTTACGACTAGCCATGTCAGCCCGGGCTCCTTTTCATATGGATGCTAGTGACACTATCATATACATGTGCCAAAAGGCGCAAACGGTCCCGGGCAAAGGTAAGGCGACACCCGTGGGGATACCGTGCGTGAGGCCGCAAAGTGATATGAGGTGTTGCAGACTAGATCGATGTGACATTGAGTCGTGGTCCCGACAGCTTTGGTATCGAGCCCGATCGCTCAGAGGATTACCAAGCCAAACCGGTCAAGTTGAGTCTAGAAATGCTTTAGTTATATGTAAGGGAATTGATTGTGGGATGGGAACGTAAGGCTCTTTTTACTCCTTATACCTCATGGCCTTCTGATCTGAGTCAACCTCTTCTTTTCTACGGGGATTAAGAACTAGGCCTTCTCATCTATCTATCAGGATGACATGTTACTAATCCATAGACTTATAGAATTGTTAGCTTCAAATCTCAGTTCAGTTTTACTACTTCCGTATGTTCATTTCTGTTGATCTCGAAACCTTGATATTGTGCTTCGGAGTGGTTATGCCACCATTTTTTTGTAGTATGTCTCCAAACTTTTGAGCATTTACAGCCGATATGCTGTCCGAGTCATCCCAGGTTTCTAAACAATCTGATGCACTTGCAAATCCTTTCCCTCTGGTTCTGATGTTCCTTTGGGCCAGGTTAATCACACCAATTGCTGAGTTGAGGTATTCTATTGCCTCGACATATATGTTGGAATTATTATTATGACCCTAGGTGTCTAGAGTATCACCTAGTAATCTAGCCACGTTTTGTGTCCCAGTGTGATGACTCTGGCCTTTATTCCCGAAAGCATCCCGTGATGCAATTTAGTTAATAGGTATTCTACTCCTGGGTTCCTGACCCAAGATTCACTCCACTTACCTCGTGTTGATAGTGTTGCTAGTTCCTTTAGGTTATTAGTAAACTTTGCATTAGTCCTCGAGGTTCGTGGTATATCATTCTTCCAAATACCATGAACTACTTATGGCAGCAGTTCCTCGTTGAACCAAAAGATCGCAACAAAAGTGCTCTCGATGAATTATCGATTCTATGTTGTGACCCTGCCAGTCCTACCTCTCTGCATGAATTGTCTGGAAGAAATATGTTGAACTCGTTCGACATTCTAATCCATGCATCCACAACTCAAGAAATCATATGTTCTTTTGAGTTGCCCCCCCCTTTAGTTGTATACTGACCTTCGTCTATCAATTGATAGTCAGGAGTAATTGTGCATCCGTGTTATCGATGCTTATTACTCTTGTGGTTTGTCAGACCATTCTATTCAGAATGACTAGGAGAAAACAAAACTCCAGCACCTCATCCATATCCAGGATTGGGTCAAAATAGTTGTGCTCCGCAGATCAAAATGCCAACCCAGCTTTTCATTCTGTTCTACCCTGGAGTATTACCGTCTTTATGTTAGGATTTTCATGAGAATTGCACCACCTCTTATGAATTCGTGACGTAGTGATACTTCTCGCCATCATTGTTCATTCCTCGATTTCCGTGTTATTGTAACCGGAATGCCGACAAGTGAATCGTGATGTGTGAAATCACATCGCCAGAAACTCCGCTGCTTGGTAGTTAAATGGGCGATAACCTCATTCTTAGTGTGTTGATTATTGAATCATCATCCTAGGATTGATCGTGCTACCTAGTCCTTATTCGGTGCACTCTCCGATCAATGAGTTAGGATCTTGTCAAACCTCGCTCTTTTGATCATATCATCTTGCCCTGAAAAGCAAGATTGTT
Organism: Aegilops speltoides; assembly: GCA_021437245.1. Lineage (NCBI taxonomy): Eukaryota > Viridiplantae > Streptophyta > Magnoliopsida > Poales > Poaceae > Aegilops > Aegilops speltoides. The sequence goes on from CM038144.1 coordinate 32,520,971, forward strand.
CTCGCTTAGTAGCATATCGGTGGTTCGTGATTCTTCAATGTCTTCTGGAGGTATCACCAGGATGTCACCGACCGCTATGTTGAGCTCGTGATCAAGTTGGTTTTCGAAACCACCCTTTCTCCAAGAATCCGTGTTGGATACCCCTGAGCTGGTTGGTTAAGCTAAACAACAACTTGGAGAGTTGGAAGATAAAGGCTTGCCTAGCTTAGTTCATCACTAGGGGATATCCTTGTGTGTGTGTGTGTGTGTGTGTGTGTGTGTGTGTGTGTTGAAGAGAGATGATATCTTCATCGATTGTTCCTCGTGATCGGTTGTTGAATCTATCGTCTTGTCCAAACCTTGATTTGAGTGTGGGCTATCGTCAAATCAAGTTAGAACCAACGATATTCGTAATGTTGTCTTACTCGTGGTTGATCCCTCGAGCATACACCATTACATCTTTTGGTCTGACCAATACTATCACCGTGTTCACATGATGGCGGAAGTCCAATGATATGGAAATTCGATGAGTTATCGTTGAGTCCATCAGCAGATCTTGTCTCCCCATGATCCATGTGGAGCATTAAAGCTAGCATTGGAAACTTTTGTAAGCATTATCTTCGTGCTCGCTCATGAAGAATATGTTGAATGAAAGAAGTGGCTTTCTAGTTCATGTGCATTTGAAGCAAGTGCCGCCGTGAATTTGAGAAAGTTCGCTTTGCTTCCTCGGTTACCATCCCAAGTCACCATGCAAGTGCGGTATGCTTTGGTTTGACAGGCTCGCAACCTTCATTCCATATGTATCCCTAGCACACCAAGCCACTAACTGATTTATTCAAGGAGAAGAAGTTTCTTCTTAAGAGCATGCCTTATGCAAGGACTTCGTTATCCTTGATGATGGTTCCCCTCCTGAACTCGGTAGTGTTTTATTATAAGACTACTATGTGGCCATGTTTGTCTGGGACAACGTGTTCACATGTTTGTAGCAGAACCAGCTCATGTTTTGGAGCTTGCTATCGTAGTTCATCTCCCGAGAATCACGCAACGTCATCTCGTCGGTTTATGTTGCAAACTTTCATTTTTCTTTCTAGACTCGATGAGTCTGGATTATTCTGACACCAGCCAGATCTGAATCTCAGGCAGATATGATGGCTGGAATGTTTCTCAAGAATTATATTATTGGTCTCTCTGTAACCCGGTAAAGTGGATGTGTGGCCAACACACCCAACCGGAAGACCTGTTATTGTAATATCTTGATTAAAGAAGTTGGCCACCTCTCCATAAGGACTTTGTAGGAATTATTCCCTATTTGTGTGCCTTATGATTTTTGTGTTTCCGAAGTCCGACCTTTACTTGATGTTCTAGATACCAGACCATTTCAATAAATGGGTTACGCTAGCACATCAAGGAGAACATTAGAAGCGGAGTGCTAAATGCCTCTCGGTCAATCCTCCAGATTTTGTTTCCTTGGCCCCATCAAGGTGAAATCTGAGAAAGTGTTATCCTCCTTTGCATCTGCATCATCCATCGCTATTCATCATGGTAGTATGTTGTGTTGTCAGCACCCTTGATATGGATGTTGGTAAAACCTTGATGAATATGGAAACGCTCAAGTTCTTGAGAGCACGCACAAGCACTATGTATTATCACCAAAGACTAATCGGGATTGCTCTCGCCCTCGGTTATGCTATAACCCTTTCAACAGTGGACTCACTCTCTACTGTTAAGCTTCTCCCCAGTTACTAAAATCAACCCTTGTATTGTTTTCAACAAGGTAATCCACATCATTCATTCGATTTCGGATATGTCATTCTTTTGAACCCCGCCAAGTGATCGATTTTGATTGCCTTAGGCCGGTATAAAGATTCTCAATGATCTCTGAATCAAAGGTAATTCTTGTTGCCACTTAAGGTAATAATCTATGAATCACCCTCCTCCTTGATGTCTCGTTGTGGTATCATGGCAACTCTACTCCTTGCTACATTGACAACCGTTCACCACCCTCTTAGGTGTGGAATTGTTGTCTACCTAGTGAACCCTCGTCATCTGTTCCACTCCATTCCTCTAGACGTATGCTTTGTACCTCAGTCTGAGAGATGTTTTTATGACTCAGCCCGTGAGCTGATCCTAAGTTGTTTGGTCTCCGAGAAGATCGATTCTTTTAGAGTTTCCTTTTCCTCTCATTGTCATGTTAGTTGGAGTTCTCAAAGCAAGACTTCGAGACAATGATGGTGATCGAATCAACATTCATTTGAAGTGCAACTTGGATCGTGAAGATTATATTAGTTTGCGTTTTCCTTTCATCTTACCCTACGCTTGAATCTCGGGTCGAGATTCTTGTTTAGTGGGGGTGAGTTGTCACATCCCTAGTTCTGGCCTGACCTATGCTAGCTTCCATGTGTGCATCATGTTTAAATTCAAATGAAATTTGAATTGGGGAATTTTCAAAAGCCTCAGAAAAACCTCTAAAAATAACCAACATTTAAATCTCATCAAGTGAGTCCAAGAAAATGTTCCTAATATTCTGTAAAAATATTGGCATGAGGAAAAATGCAAACCAATATTTTTGGAGTGACTGAAACATTTATTTTGGGCCTTTGAATTAATTCAATAACTATTTGCATTGGATATATTTTATATATAATTAATATATGTCCAATAATTCTGGAACATTTTATGTGGTTTGGTATATTTTAGTTCTAGCCACATAATTATTTTCAGGATTTTATAAAATGGTTTAGTATTTTACTAAATCAAAACAAAATGTAACAGTAACAGAAATATAAAACAGAGAGTAGTTTTACTCGGCGCCACTGCCTGCCCAGCTCCTCGTGTCTTGGCAGCCCATCCGCCGCCCAGCCCAGCTGCCGCCAATATCGCCACCTCGCCAAGAGGGCGAGGAGGGACACCGCGACGCGCCTGAGCTCGCCACGCAGCTCCTCGCCACCGCCTCGCTTGGACAAAGACGGCGACGCCGGCCACCCCTCGGCGCCGCCCGACCCCGCCGACACCCCATTCTTCCCCTTGCTCTCCTCGCCCTCCCGCTTGGCCGACGCGCTGCCGCCGCCGTTCGTTGTCGCTGTGGCCACCGCCACCCCACGCCACTAACGCCCCACGAGCTCGCCGACGCCAGAGCCGCCGCGCCAAAGCACGCGACTCGGAGGCCAGCAAAGCCGCCATCGCTATCGTTTTCAAGCTTGCCCGCGCCTTTCTCCGCCGATTCGCCACTCCGCGCGCCCGAGCCCACTAACCATCCTCGCAGCTCCGCTGTGAGCCTCGACCCGATTCCCCTTTCTCGTCGCCCTTCGCGAGCTCTAGCCCCGATCCCCAACCATGACCGAGGCATCTCGCCGCCGGCCATGGCGTAGCCGTGGCCACAGCCACCGCAGCTCGTTCTCGAGCCCACCGTCGTGCTCAGCACGATCACATGAACCCGTAGATACCCACGATGCCTCCTCCCGTGCTCTGTAACGCCACCCCGAGATTGCCCGAACTCTGGTGGCCGCCTAGGTCATCGCCGGCGCCAACTCCGGCAACCCTGACCCCAACCGACTCCACCAAGAGCCGCGGCTCGTCCCCAGCTCCACTTCAATGCCTTCCGCGTCCCATTTGGTGGCCGGAACAGCGAAAACCACTTTCGCCGCCGCGTCGGGCTCGCCGGCGGCTAAACGCCGGGCGAGCCGACCGACTTTGACCACGGGTGGGCTGGTTGACTCATGTGAGTCAATGACAGGTGGGCCCAGCCTGTTAACTAAACTGGTTTAGTTTTAACTAAATTTCAACTAAACTAATCGCGACCGACACCTCGGACCCACACGCCAGTTTGACCTGGCGGCCCGCTGATCGCTGACGTCACATCGACGTCAGTCGACGAAGAATCATTTATCGGATTTATTCTTTACGTAAAATCCGTAAAATTGCCTAAACTTCTAAAATTCATATAAAATCAACCGTAGCTCCAAATCAAACAAATTATATATGAAAAATTATCAGAAAAATTCAAGGAATCCATCTGTACCATTTTCATGCATGTTTGAACAATGTTTGTCCTCTGTTTTGGACAAAACAAATAAAGGGCATTTAAATAATCATATGTGGAGTTGGAATTTGAATCATGTATTCAAACCAACTTCATTTAAATCATAGCTAGGTGCATTAGCTCAAATCACAGCATATTGCCATGTCATGATCATGCATCATATTGTAGCATTGCATTGATTGTGTTCTTTCTCAGTTGCCGGTGTTTGTCCCATCTCGATAGACGTGGTTCCGACGACGAGTTCAATGACACCGATGAAGAACTATATTATCTTCAGAAGTGCCAGGCAAGCAAAACCCCCTTGTTCATTCCGATACAATCCCACTCTCTCGCTCCTGCTCTCTTTTACTGCATTAGGACAACAACGAATCATTTGTTACTTGCTGCGGTAGCTGAACCCCTTTGTCCTTTGCATGACCTGTCATTCCACAGTAAATAGATGAAACCCACTAGCATGAGTAGGAGTTGTTTGAGCCTTGTTGTGCCTACTCATACATGCTTGTTTGTCATGCCTGCTACTGCTTAAAGTTGAGTCGGGTCTGATCCATCGAGGATGAATCAGAGGTGTGTGAACATGTCCTACTGTGTGTGAGCTAAGTGTGTGAACACGATTTGGTAAAGGTATCGGTGAGAGGCCATGTAGGAGTACATGGTGGGTTGTCTCATTGAAGCCGTCATTAGGAACTGAGTTCTGTGTTTGTGATCCATGATTCAGCTACTACCATGCATTGGGCCCTGAAATATGACCCCGCTCGACTTCTTATTCACCCTTGTCCTCTGTCCAGGAGTTGCAAGTAGTTTCTGGTGTTTGTAGTATGTCGGAGGCCGTGCGCAATCTCGACCGTAGGGGTGGGCTGTGTTGCGGTAGGCACGCGGCAGTAAACCGGCGCCTGCTTGGTGTCACGGAACCATGTTCACATCGCTTTGGGGCTGTGAGCGAAACTTCGCCGAAACTCCTCATAGATGGAACCCAAATAGGCGATAAACCCGGACTAGGGACTTGAGTGTTCAGGTAGGTCGTGGTCTACACCCACGCCGGCTTTAAGCTGAAGTCCGCCGAGCACATGTCGTGTGCGACGCTAAGTGGTGGAAACATGTATGAAGAAGTACACCCTGCAGGTTAACATCATCTATTCAATAGCCGTGTCCGCTAAAAGGACTTCGGGTTGCCTATAACAGTTCATAGACAAGTGAAAGTGGATACTCTAAAATACGCAAGATAAGTGTGAGTGCTATGGATGGCGTTCTCGTGAGGGAGACGGAGCGGATCCATAGTGGTGTATTGATATGGTGAATATGTGGACTCGTGCGCCACCTCAAAGAGTTACTTGCAGTCATAGTTTAGGATAGCCACCGAGTCAAAGCTGGCTTGTCATTGTTAAACTCCACCATCCCTTTGTTGATAATGATGCATATGTAGTTAGTTCGATGTAAGTCTTGCTGGGTACATTTGTACTCACGCTTGCCTATTTTATGTTTTGCGAGAGACCTCGGTCTCGCTAGTAGTTCTCGTGGACTTCGACGCTTAGCTTGATACCTCAGCCACGATCCTGTGCCCTCGGAGGATCTCGTAGATAGTCGCTTCTAAGCCTTTTTCATTTGTAGATGTCTCAGATTGCATATGTTAGCTTCCGCTTATGTTTGACTTGTATGTTTCAATGTTGGGTCATGAGACCCATGTTTGTAATATCTCGCCCTCGAGCCTAATGAATAAATACTTGAGTCATAGAGTCATGTTGTGATGCCATGTTGTATTTGCACATATCGAGCATATTGTGTGTATGTTATTGAAATGCTTGGTATGTGTGGGATCTGACTATCTAGTTGTTTATCTTCAGTAGCCTCTCTTACCGGAAATGTCTCCTAGTGTTTCCACTGAGCCATGGTAGCTTGCTACTGCTCCGAACGCTTAGGCTGGCCGGCATGTGTCCTTCTTCGCTCTCGTGTCTCGTCCTTCGAAATGTCACGCGTTGAGTACCGGAGTCCTCGTTAGCTCGCTACAGCCCGGTTTACGGAGTCCTGCTAGCCAAGTGCTACAGCCCGAACTTACACGCTGATGACCGACACGCTCGATGTCGGGTCATGGATGCTGTCCCTCGTAAGTCTGTGCCACTTTGGGTTTACGACTAGCCATGTCAGCCCGGCTCCTTTTCATATGGATGCTAGTGACACTATCATATACGCAGCCAAAAGGCTAAACGGTCCCGGCAAAGGTAAGGCGACACCTGTGGGGATACCGTCGTGAGGCCGCAAAGTGATATGAGGTGTTGCAGACTAGATCGATGTGACATTGAGTCGGGTCCCGACAGCTTTGGTATCGAGCCCGATCGCTCAGAGGATTACCAAGCCAAACTGGTCAAGTTGAGTCTAGAAATGCTTTAGTTATATGTAAGGGAATTGATTGTGGGATGGGAACATAAGGCTCTTTTTACTCCTTATACCTCATGGCCTTCTGATCTGAGTCAACCTCTTCTTTTCTACGGGGATTAAGAACTAGGCCTTCTCATCTATCTATCAGGATGACGTGTTACTAATCCATAGACTTATAGAATTGTTAGTTTCAAATCTCAGTTCAGTTTTACTACTTCCGTATGTTCATTACTATTGATCTCGAAACCTTGATATTGTGCTTCGGAGTGGTTATGCCACCATTTTTTTGTAGTATGTCTCCAAACTTTTGAGCATTTACAGCCGATATGTCATCTCGAGTCATCCTGTGTTTCTAAACAACTGATGCACTTGCAAATCCTTTCCTCCGGTTCGATGTTCCTTTGGGCCAAAGTTAATCACACCAATTGCTGAGTTGAGGTATTCTATTGCCTCGACATATATGTTGGAATTATTATTATGACCCTAGGTGTCTAGAGTATCACCTAGTAATCTAGCCACGTTTTGTGTCCCAGTGTGATGACTCTGGCCTTTATTCCTGAAAGCATCCCGTGATGCAATTTAGTTAATAGGTATTCTACTCCGGGTTCCCGACCCAAGATTCACCCACTTACCTCGTGTTGATAGTGTTGCTAGTTCCTTTAGGTTATTAGTAAACTTTGCATTAGTCCTCGAGGTTCGTGGTATATCATTCTTCCAAATACCATGAACTACTTATGGCAGCAGTTCCTCGTTGAACCAAAAGATCGCAACAAAAGTGCTCTCGATGAATTATCGATTCTATGTTGTGACCTGCCAATCCTACCTCACTTTGCATGAATTGTCCGAAGAAATATGTTGAACTCGTCGACATTCTAATCCATGCATCCACAACTCAAGAAATCATATGTTCTTTTGAGTTGCCCCCTTTAGTTGTATAACGACCTTCGCCTATCAATTGATAGTCGAGTAATTGTGCATCCGTGTTATCGATGCTTATTACTCTTGTGGTTCGCCGCACCATTCTGCTCGTAATGACTAGGAGAAAACAAAACTCCAGCACCTCATCCATATCCAGGATTGGGTCAAAATAGTTGTGCTCCGCAGATCAAAATGCCAACCCAGCTTTTGATTCTATTCTACCCTGGAGTATTACCGTCTTTATGTCAGGATTTTCATGAGAATTGCACCACCTCTTATGAATTCGTGACGTAGTGATACTTCTCGCCATCATTGTTCATTCCTCGATTTCCGTGTTATTGTAACCGGAATGCCGACAAGTGAATCGTGATGTGTGAAATCAATCGCCAAAGAACTCCGCTGCTTGGTAGTTAAATGGGCGATAACCTCATTCTTAGTGTGTTGATTATTGAATCATCATCCTAGGATTGATCGTGCTACCTAGTCCTTATTCGGTGCACTCTCCGATCAATGAGTTAGGATCTTGTCAAACCTCGCTTTTTTGATCATATCATCTTGCCCTGAAAAGCAAGATTGTTCTCGTGCTTAGTAGCATATCGGTGGTTCGTGATTCTTCAATGTCTTCTGGAGGTATCACCAGGATGTCACCCGACCGCTATGTTGAGCTCGTGATCAAGTTGGTTTTCAAACCACCCTTTCTCCAAGAATCCGTGTTGGATACCCCCGAGCTGGTTGGTTAAGCTAAACAACAACTTGGAGAGTTGGAAGATAAAGGCTTGCCTAGCTTAGTTCATCACTAGGGGATATCCTTGTGTGTGTGTGTGTGTGTGTGTGTGTGTTGAAGAGAGATGATATCTTCATCGATTGTTCCTCGTGATCGGTTGTTGAATCTATCGTCTTGTCCAAACCTTGATTTGAGTGTGGGCTATCGTCAAATCAAGTTAGAACCAACGATATTCGCCGCAACCCACCAATTTGCAACAAGTGCAAAGTTTTCTTGGTCTTGCGGGTTTTTATCATCGCTTTGTGAAAGATTTTAGAACTATCGCCGCTCCTTTGCACGCTTTGAGCAAGAAGAATGCTCCTTTTGTTTGGGGACCTTTGCAATCAACCGCTTTTGATGAGCTCAAAACTTTGCTTACACATGCTCCAATTCTTGATTTACCCAACTTTGACAAAACTTTTGAGGTTCATTGTGATGCAAGTGGTACCAGAATTGGTGGAGTTTTGATGCAAGAAAAACGAGCTATTGCTTATTTTAGTGAAAAACTTTCTAGGGTTCAACTTAACTATCCCATCTATGACAAAGAATTGTTTGCTTTAGTGCGTGTATTACATGTGTGGGAGCATTACCCTAGACCACATGAGTTTGTCATACATACCGATCATGAAACACTTAAATACCTCAAAGGTCAAACCAAGTTGAATAAACGGCATGCTAAATGGAGTGAATTCATTGAATATTTTCCCTATGTGATCAAGTACATTAAGGCCAAAGAAAACGTGGTGGCGGATGCCCTTTCCCGCAAATGCATGTTACTTACTCAACTTGAATTGAATGTCATAGGATTTGATCATATCAAAGATTTGTATGAGGGTGATGTGACTTTTGCTACTCCTTGCGCTAAGTGTGTGACGCATACTTCTTGGGAACGATATTATATCAAAGATGGTTACCTTACGAGAGCTAACAAACTATGCATTCCCAAGTCCTCTTTTCGTTTTCTCCTTTTGCAAGAGGCTCATGGAGGTGGACTTATGGGACACTTTGGACGTGACAAGAATTTTGCCATGCTCTCCAAGAACTATTATTGGCCCAAGATGTTTCATGATGTTGCCCGCTTCACCAACCGGTGCTCTACATGTTGCAAAGCTAAGTCACACTCTCAATCCCATGGTTTACATATGCCTTTACCTATCCCACATCAACCTTGGGAAGACATTAGCATGGATTTTGTGCTTGGATTACCTAGAACTCAAAATGGCAAGGATTCGGTTTTTTTTGTTGTGGACCATTTCCCTAAAATGGCTCATTTTATCCCATGCAATAAGATGACGATTCTTCACATGTTGCCAATCTCTTTGTAGGAAATATTGAGGTTGCATCACACGCCCAATATGCGACCCTATCCAAGAGGAACTCGAAGGTCCCACCAAGGATAGACCCGCATATTGAAACGCTTTTGCAAGGTGGATATCATTACATCAACATTACATAATAGATGGGGATACAACCGATACATACAATGTCACATGAATACAACAATACAACATACAAGAACAACATCCGACTACGGATGAATCATAAACGTAAACTCAAACAATATCCACCTCGCTAGCCCAGCTGCCGACCGAACCTATCCCCGATCAAGAAGCGTAAGAAGAAACTCCAAAGCAAGCAACATCGCTCTCGGCCATGATCATCGCAATAAACTGTACTGCAATCGTTGTTGTAGTAATCAGGAGCCACGAGGACTCAAAGAATCCCATTACCATGGGTATCAAGACTAGCAAAGCTTAATGGGAAAGGAAGGGGTAAAGTGGTGAGGTTGCAGCAGCGACTAAGCATATATGGTGGCTAACATACGCAAATGAGAGCGAGAAGAGAGACAAAGGAACGGTCGTGAAGCTAGCAATGATCAAGAGGTGATCTTGAACTCCTACTTACGTCAGACATAACCCAGAAACCGTGTTCACTTCCCGGACTCCACCGAGAAGAGACCATCACGGCTACACACTCGGTTGATGCGTTTTAGTTCGGATCAGGTGTCAAGTTATCTACAACCGGACATTAACAAACTCCCATCTGCCACATAACCGCGAGCACGGCTCTCGAAAGTTTATACCCTGCAGGGGTGTCCCAACTTAGCCCATGATAAGCTCTCGCGATCAACGAAGGACATTCCTTCTCCCCGGGAAGACCCGATCAGTCTCGAATCCTGCCACAAGACATTTCGACAAGAATAAAACAATACCAAGAAGACCTCCCGGCGTGCCGACATCCCGATAGTAGCAGCAGATCTCGCCTCGTGCCACGACCGAATGAGCAAGACGCATAACTTGAACCAGCCTCAAGTTTCCCGAGGTGGCGCTGCAAGTGGTTTCTAGTTTGGACCAACACTTAGACAAGCATTGGCCGGGGGCTAAAATAAAGATGACCCTTGGGATGCGCGACTCCCAAGGGAAAAAGGTAATAGGTGAGGCAAATGGTAAAACCAATGTTGGGCCTTGCTTGGAGGAGTTTTATTCAAAGCGAACTGTCAAGGGGTCCCATAAATGACCCGACCGCGTTAGGAACGCAAAATCCGGGAACATAACACCGGTATGACGGAAACTAGGGCGGCAAGAGTGGAACAAAACACCAGGCATAAGGCCGAGCCTTCCACCCTTTACCAAATATATAGATGCATTAATAATATAAGAGATATTGTGATATCCCAACATAACCCTGTCCACCATGGAGCAATCTTCAACTTCACCTGCAACTAACAACGCTATAAGAGGGGCTGAGCAAAGTGGTAACATAGCCAATCAATGGTTTGCTAGGAATGGTGTCAAAGGTTAGAAGTTCATGGCAATTTGGGAGGCTTGATGAGCAAAAGATAGGTAACGCAGCATAGCGATAGAACGAAGCAACTAGCATAGCAATGATAGTAGTGAGATCCAGGGTAGCGGTCATCTTGCCTGAAATCCCGCTAGGAAGAAGAACGAGTCCATGTAGAAGACGAACGGGAGTAGTCGAACGAATCCTCACAACTCCGGAACGAAACCGAAGCTAACGAGAGAAGCAAACCGGAAAGGAGCAAACAACATGGTAAACAACCATCACATAAACATGGCATGATGCACAAACAAATATGATGCATGTCCGGTTTAATGAGGCATGGCATGGCAAAGTGCAACAAACAATACTACAAGTTAAGTGGAGCTCAATATGCAACCAATTGCATATTGACGGAACACCACATCGAATTATTTTAGTTTACTCTCGGTTAAGAACACAAAAATATTACATGTTGTTATAAACATGGCAAGAGGTGAAACATAATTAAACTACCTATCTAGGCAAGTTTAAGTGAGGCCGGAACAAGAAACAACAATTCCAGTAAATCCTCATGTCATTTAGCAATTTAATGCAAACACAATTTTAAGCATTTAAATGTTGTTATCATGATGCGGATGACATAAACAAGTTATATGCAATTTTATGAAAATGTTGACATGAGCATGTTATGAAGCATTTGGTCACCATGGCGGAACAAAAAGGGTGCCACGGCGGTGAAACGGAAATGGTGCCACGGCAACATTCCGGTCTCGGTAACTCGATTGAGATACCGATGCAAGAGAGAAGTGTGCGGATGTATAGAACACGCACGAGATGGTGGGGTGCTCCCGACTACCGGGTTCCCACGGGTTAGTGGCATGGAAACGAGTGACAATTCGGACACGGTGCAAACACGAGCATCTCATGCATCGCAAACATTCGTTCTCGGAAGGTCATCTCGGCGGTTATACCTCCAAAGCGTGCGGTTCGAAGCGGCGTAGAGGAAGTAGACGTTCTCGGAACGGTTGTAGTGGAAGTAGTGGTACACGGGCCGTAGTGGAAGTAGTCGTTATTGCGACGGTAGTGGAAGTAGGGGTACATGATGACGGTAGAGGTACTCGCGACGGTAGTGGCACACGTGTCTTCGGCGTCGAGGTACTTGGCGTTCCAAAACAAAGCAACACCGAAAGGCCTCGGGTCTTGGCGTCGTTGACGAATCCAAGTAACACCAGGCACACGTCCACGGTCAACCCCAAATGAGTGTATAGAGGCAAAACTTGGTGGTGCTGCACATACGCGATTGCTAGAAGATGGATGACGCCAGGTCGAGGCTACGTCTTGGCGGTTCAACGAGGGTCGAATAAGAGCACGGCGAAGCTCGTGATGGAAGGGGAGCGCAGCCTCGAGGCAGCAGCAGCGGCACTGCTCCTGAGGCTTGGCGGATGGCCTGTGGTCGCCAGCGGTGGAGGAGGCGGCAAGGGGCGTGTGGTAGTGGAAGTAGCACGGCAGCAGAGTAGCAGCGGCGAGGCGAACTAGACCGGCGAAGGCGCTTGAGGCTGGTGACGAAGCAGCAGAGGCGTGGGCCTCGGGCCATGGTGACGGGGAGAGGATGAAGAGGAGGGTCGGAGGCGCCGGAAGCGGACTACGGAGGGGCGTGATGGCGCGGCAGCGGCCTGGTGATGGAACGGGGCGCGACGGCGGCGAGGAGGCCGACGGGGCTCCGGCCTGGCTCTCTTCTCCGGCGAGGGCGGAGCGTGGGAGCAAGGGGAGGAAGGAGGCCGGCTGATGCGGGCGCAGGAGGAGGACCAAGGGGGAAGAGGGGATCGATCAGGCGCTGGGAGCTCCTCTCCCTGGCTGGATGCGGCATCGAGGGAGAGAGCGAGGGAGATGGGATCGAGCGAGGATGTGGGGATCGGGCGCTGGGTACGAGCGATGCGGCGCTGGAGGGGAGGACGAGGGAGATGGAGATCGAGCGGAGGGGAGGCTAGGGTTAGGTAGCGGCGTGGCTGAGCCTTGCGCAGATGGGCCTCGGAGACAGGGCCGGCCTGGCTGCAGGTTGCGGCTGGGCTCTCTCTCACTACTGAAAGAAAAGAAAAAAAACAGAGATTAAGAAAGAAAAGAAAGAGAGGTTAGGGGAAGAAGTTGGACACATGGATAATTTTCCCGGGCTCACAAGAATGAGCTGGAACCAGGAAAAATAGAAGTGGGCATGACCGAAAGATTTAAATTCAAAGTCATTTGATATAAATTCAAATGATTTGAATATGAAGTGAGGGTTGGGAAGGTCCAAAAATGTTTGGATTTTTGGTGGAGCTCCGGAATATGATGAAAGAATATATGGCAAGGTTGGAGACCAAGAATTAAGATAACAAAGGCATTGGAATATTTTGCAAGTGTGTTATGGTGAATTCCAAATTAATGAAATATTTAATACAGCTCCCTAATATTGGGATGATATGTTATAAAGAGAAGTCACCATTGTGAATATCCCTCGATTTAAATGGACCGAGGGTCCATACAATTTATTTAGTTGAGTTTTTAAAAGGGTTGCATGATGACATGATGCAATGCAAAAGATGCAATGATGAATGCATGACATGAACAAAAAGCAAAACGAAGACAAAAACCCAACCACGAAGGAAATAACATATCACATCTCCAGAAAAGGCAAGAGTTGGAGTTACGGATATGGAAAGTTGCATCCGGGGTGTTACATGCACGGCGTGCCAAAGACAATTGTGTCGGATCGAGACGTCAAGTTCTTAAGCTACTTTTGGAAGACACTATGCGCCAAGCTTGGGATCAAGCTACTATTCTCCACGGTATATCATCCCCAAACCGATGGCCAAACAGAAGTCATCAACCGGACGCTTGCAACTCTCCTATGTGTGTTGATCAAGAAGAACATCAAGGAGTGGGAGGAGTGCCTACCCATTGTCGAGTACGCCTACAATCGCGCAAGACACTCTACAACTGGCAAGTCCCCCTTCGAGGTCGTCTACGGTTTCAACCCTTTGTCTCCATTGGACATCCTTCCTCTACCGCTTCAAGAACGAACAAACATGGACGCAAGTACAAGAGCTGCCTACCTCAAGAAGATGCATGAAGAAATACGCTCCACGATCGAGCGCCAAGTGCAACGCCTCTCCGCCAAGCTCAACATCAACAAGTCTCCGATGATGTTCCAACCGGGTGATCAAGTACGGATACATCTCCGCAAAGACCGCTTCCCCAACGAACGCAAGTCCAAGCTACTACCACGAGCCGATGGCCCATTCAAGGTGATCGCACGCTACAACGACAACGCCTATAAGGTCGACATCCCACGCGACAAGTACAACGTTAGCGACATCTTCAACGTCAAAGACTTGGCCAAGTACCATAGTGATGAAGAGCACGATCCGTGGACGGATCTCTCCCAAGGGGAGGAAGATGATGCGGAGCATCCCTCGACTACTCACACTGACTCTCCATCACCAACGCAAGCTCCAAGTGGACCAATGACACGAGCACGTGCACGTGCCATCGAAAACGAGGTTGATTCTCTCCTCTTCGAGTTTCGCTTGGTTTCACATGAGAGTTGGATTCTACAGTCATCGGAAACATTGTGCATGCTTAGGTACCAAGAACACAATGGTGATAAGGAGAGGACGGAGCCTCAAGTGACCTCGAGGCAAGGGAAGAAAGAGAAGGAAGAAGAGAACGAGAAGGATGAAGAAAGAGGAGAAGGGGCAAACCCCCTGGATGCACCGGGTGCCGGCCCCTGCGGCCCCCGGGTGCCCGGGCCCCTGGCCACCTACAGCCGCGCCCCCGGGTGCCCGGGCCTAGGCTGGCCGGGTGCTCGGCCCTTGCTGCCACAGCCGCTGAGCTCCTCCCCGGGTGCCCAAGCTTGAGGCCCCGGGTGCCCGGCTGAGCCACCAGGCCACCTCCAGCGCCCCTCCCCGGGTGCCCGAGACTTGGGCCCCCGGGTGTCCGGCCGCCTCGCCCAGCCCTCTCCAGCACCACCCCTGGGTGCCCGGGACTTGGGCCTCGGGTGCCCGGGACTTGGGCCCCGGGTGCTCGGCCACTTGCCAGCCGGCCCCTGAGCAGCTCGGGTGCCCGGCCACTTGCCAGCCGGCCCCTGAGCAGCCCGGGTGCCCGGCCCAAGTTGCCCGGGTGCCCGGCCCCCATCGTCCAACCGCACCTTGATGGCCTTTTTGGCATTGTATCCCCCTCTTTTTGCCTTGTTGCTCCCCTAGACTATATAAGTGCACCCCCTAGGTCATTTGGAAAGCTAGAAAAGATTAGACTACACATTTTGAGCCTTTGCTCATTATATCCCCTCCTCCTAGGAGCTCAAGCCCCCACCTCGGGAAGAATCCATAGGATTATCAAGGCCTCCTCTTGGAGAAGATCATCAAGACCTCACATAGTGGGAAGAATTTTACCAAGTGCTACTCTCCTTGTATTGATCTTGTAATCATGTGGATCTTATGTGTGCCACTCTAGTAGATGTGATACTTGGTTTGTTGAGAGGTTTTGTTCTTGGTGTTCTTGGTGTTCTTGAGTTTTTCCTCCTTTTCCCCCTCCAGGAGTGAAAAGATCCTTCCTAGGGTTTGACCCTACAACAGGGGGTGTGCGGCGCCTCTGTGCCGGGCTTTGTGGCTACGTAGTTCGAATTTGTCTGGGTTGCTGTGTTCGGCCCGGCCGGACTTGTTGATAATGTATCCGGCGTGACGGTCATCGTCGCGCGCTGGGGCACGCCCCTGCGATCCGTAGATCGATCTTGGTTGTCCTGCTTTGTTTTCCAGAATATCTTGCAGGTCTTGCTCACGCTCGGGCCGTAGTGTATCGGCGTGGGGGTGCGGGCTTGTATTCGGGCTGATATCCCGTTTTATCCCGGCCACGGGGTGGCCGGTCAGCCGTTTGGCGCTCAAGTATGTATTCCTCGGCTGCCAGGACTTCAGTCCATCTGTTTGTGAGCAGGTCTTGATCAGCTTGGAGTTGCTGCTGCTTCTTCTTCAGGCTCCTCGCAGTGGCTATAAGCCGACGCTTGAAGCGCTCCTGCTCCACGGGATCCTCAGGCACGCCGAACTCGTCATCGCCGAGGCTAATCTCGTCTTTGGAGGGGGGCATGTAGTTTTCCTCCTCCGGGTATCCGTCCGTCGCCTGTTCTTCTGGGCTGACCTGCTCATCTTCCCTGCTCGCCTGCTCAAGGCGGCTGGTCAGGGTTATATTCCTCTTCGGCGCCATCCGGATTGCTTTCGTCTCCGGGGCCAGTATTGCTGTGGCGTGGCTTGGAGCGGCACCGACGACGCCCATGCTTTGCTTTTCTTCCTGAGGGGCTATCCTCCGTTGCCTCGTCGCCATTGGTTTCCTTCGGAGTGTCCACCATATATATATCGTATGAGGAGGTGGCCGTCCACTGCCCTGTGAGCGGTGGCTCCTATAATTCTCCTGCATCTTCGTCCATACCGTCGATGTCTTCGGAGTCGAAGTCAAGCACGTCGGTAAATAATCGACTATGGCAATGAAGTGGGTGGTGGGTGGGCAACGAATTCTGTCGCCGCCTGCTTCCCACTCAAGCCAGACTGAGTTTGGCCCAGAGCCTCCTGACAAAGAGAGAGACTTCAATGATTTCAGCATGTCGCCAAAGGGCGAGTGCTGAAAGATGTCCGCAGCGGTGAACTCCATTACCGTAGCCCAACCAGGCTCGCCGGGCTCGAGAACGCGCGGACTGGAACCTACAACCGGATACGAATCCGGGGGTCCGGAGTCACAGGCTTCCTCAGAAGTGAGGCCTGTGTTCGGCTCCACCGCCGATGAGGGTACGGCTTGCGGGGCGGGGTCCATCCCTCCGTCCCTAGGCAACGCAGCCTGCTCCGGATTTGAGTCCAGGGCTACTGCAAGGGTGAAATCTCGAGTGTTGCCCGATAGCAGGTCCAGGCCATGCTTGTCATAATTGTCCGGTGCTCCTGGCGCGGGCCCGAATCCGTTGAAGGTCAAGTCTCCGCGGATATCCGCCATGTAGTTCAGGTTTCCGAACCTGATTTGATGGCCAGGGGCGTAGCTGTCGATCTGCTCCAGATGGCTGCTTAATTGCCCGCAGCTTGGCGGCCGCCAACACGAAGATCTGTCCGGGGAGGAAAGTCTCGCCCTGGACCGCGTCATTGACGATGATTGAAGGAGCCATCGAGCCCGGCAGGGACAACATAGAGGAACTCTCAATGAAAGCACCAATGTCGGTGTCAAAACCGGCGGATCTCGGGTAGTGGGTCCCAATCTGTGCGTCAAGGCTGATGGTAACAGGAAGCAAGGGACAGAGATGTTTACCCAGGTTCGGGCCCTCTCGATGGAGGTAAAACCCTACTTCCTGCTTGATTAATATTGAAGATATGGGTAGTACAAGAGTAGATCTACCACAATATCGTAGAGGCTAAACCCTAGAAGCTAGCCTATGATGGTATGATTGTAATTGTGATCGGCCTTCTAAGGACCAACCTCTCCGGTTTATATAGACATCGGAGATGGCTAGGGTTTACATGGAGTCGGTTACAAGGAAGGAAACACAATATCCGGATCGCCAAGCTTGCCTTCCACGCAAAAGAGAGTCCCATCCGGACATGGGCCAAAGTCTTGAGTCTTGTATCTTCATGCTTCAATAGTCCGGACGTCGTACACAGTCCGGCTGTCCGGATACCCCCTAATCCAGGACTCCCTCAGGGGACAGGGAAGGAAGGGGGGATCCTATTCCACTCTTTCCTTTACCTTCCCCTCTTTCCTTCTCCTCCTAGATCGGCCCATATGGGGGGGGCGCACCAGCCCCTTGTGGCTGGTGTGTTTCCCCTCTTGGCCCATAAGGCCCATATCTTTTGCTGCGGGTGCCCGGAACCCCTTTCGGTGACCCGATAAGTGCAACGTACCCCCCGAAACACTTCTAGTGTCCGAATACCATCGTCCTATATATCAATCATTACCTCTCGACTATTTTGAGACTCCTCATTGTGTACGTGATCTCATCCGGGACCTCGAACAACATTCGGTCACCAAATCACATAACTCATATAATACTATATCGTCAACGGATGTTAAGCGTGCGGACCCTACGGGTTCGAGAACTATGTAGACATGACCGAGACACCTCTTCGATCAATAACCAATAGCAAAACTTGGATGCCCATATTGGCTCCTACATATTCTACAAAGATCTTTATTGGTCGAACCATTATGACAACATACATAATTCCCTTTGTCCATCGGTATGTTACTTGCCCAAGATTCGATTGTTGGTATCTTCATTCCTAGTTAAATCTCGTTACCGGCAAGTCTCTTTACTCGTTCCGTAATACATCACCTCGTGACTAACTCCTTAGTTGTTTTCTTGCAAGCTTATGATGTGTATTACCGAGAGGGCCCAGAGATACCTCTCCGATACTTGGAGTGACAAATCCTAATCTTGATATATGCCAACTCAACAAAACACCTTCGGAGATACCTGTAGAGCTTTATAATCACCTAGTTACATTGCGATGTTTGATAGCACACAAGGCATTCCTCTGGTATCCGGGAGTTGCATAATCTCATAGTTGAAGGAATATGTATTTAACATGAAGAAAGAAATAGCAATAAACTGAATGATCAATATGCTAAGCTAACGGATGGGTCTTGTCCATCACATCATCCTCCTAATGATGTGATCCCGTTATCAAATGACAGCACGTGTCTATGGTTAGGAAACCTTAACCATCTTTGATCAACGAGCTAGTCTAGTAGAGGCTTACGAGGGATACGGTATTTGTTTATGTATTCACACATGTATTTAGGTTTCCGATCAATACAAATATAACATGAATAATAAACCTTTATCATGAATAAGGAAATATAAAATAACAACTTTATTATTGCCTCTAGGGCATATTTCCTTCAAAATACACTCCTACAACCTGAGATACTAAACTCTGCACCTATAGGATGCTATATGTCACACCCCAGGTTCTGACAATGCCTAGTGCATGCATTAGAGTGTTGCATCATGTTTAAATTCCATTTAAACCTGAAATGGGGATTGTTCAAACCCTAGCATCAAAATGGAATTCAAATAGGTTCAACCTAAAAATATTTGCAGTGATTCCAAATGGCTTCCAAAAAATGTTCATCATATCTGGAAAATGCTTGAAACCATAACCAGAGGTGTTGCACATTTTTCCATGTCATATTTGGTCATTGAATTAAATCATATGTACTTTGCATTTGGGCCTTTAAATGCTATTAAATATTTTAAATGCTCAAATAATCATAAACTAAAATGTTTACCGTGGTATATATCCTAAACAGAGCCATTATTAGTTTCATGATTCTTGGATCTATTTCAGATTTTAAATAAAGCCCTAAAGACTGGAAATAATAGAAAATGTAAACAATAAATAAAACAGAGCGAAGGTTCTACTGCCACTTACTCCGGCGCAGCCCACTGGCAGCCCATCGGCCGCCCAAAGATCTGGCCGCCCGCACCACCACCGCTTCCACTCGCCAGTAGGCAGAGAGGAGCGCCCCAGCACGCCGAGCTCGCCACGCAGCTCCTCGCCGCCGCCTCGCTGGACAGCGTGGCGACGCCGGCCACCCTCGGCGCCGCCCGACCTGCCGACACCCCATTCTCCCCTGCTCTCCCTCGCCCACCCCGTTTTGGCCGACGCGCTGCCGCCGCCGTTCGTTGCCGCCGTGGCCACCGCCACCCCACGCCACTAACGCCCCACGAAGCTCCGCCCGACGCCAGAGCCAAGACGCTAAAGCACGCGACTCGGAGGCCAGCAAAACCGCCATCGATGCCTTCTTCAACCTCGACCGCCGCCATTCGCCAAATTGCCGGCTCCGGACCGCCCCCGACCTCGCTGAAGGCCCTCGCATCGCCGTGAGCCTCTGCTCCTCCCTCTCCGTCTCCGTTCGCTCTGCCGTTCAGAGCAACCACACCGCACTTCACCGGGACGCTGACGCTCAAGACTTGCCGCCGGTGATGCTCCGTGACCTTTCGTCCCGCATCGCGTCAACACGCCCCCGCATCGCGTAGAACCTCCGGCACTCGCCGCGCCCGCTGCGCACCGCAGCCCCAATCCCACTCGCACCGAAGCCGCCGCCGCCAAGCTCGCCGCCGGCGCCACTCCGCCACTCTCCGCCGCGCCACCACCACGGGCTGGATGCGGACGAAGTCCCGATCCCAACGCCAGGTTCAAGGCCAAACCGCGCCTCAGGCGCAAAACCCGCAGCACGCCGCCGCGTCTGGCTTCCCCGGCGGCTAAACGCCAGCGACCGCTGACCCGTTGACCGGCGTGGTTTGACCCCACTGCCCGGTTTGACTTCCCCCTCACTCTCACTGACTTGCGGGCCCCGCCCAACTAATTACTCTGGTTAGCACTAAATAACTATCTAGTTTAGTATTAGTTTAACGCTAACTAAACTTAGTTAGTTAACTGACACTGACAGATGGGACCTACAGGTCAGGGTTGACCTGGACCGTCTCAGTTGACCTGCTGATGTCACACTGACGTCAGGCTGACGCAATAACTAATTTCTGGATTTAATCTTATTCTGAAAATTCCAGAAAATTGCCTAAACTTCAAAAAATCATATAAAATCAACCGTAGCTCCAAATCAAACAAATTATATATGAAAAATTATCAAAAAAATTCAAGGAATCCATCTGTACCATTTTCATGCATGTTTGAACAATGTTTGTCCTCTGTTTTGGACAAAACACATAAAGGGCATTTAAATAACCACATATGGAGTTTGAATTTGAATCTTGTATTCAAACCAACTTCATTTAATCTGTTGCTAGCTGCATTAGCTCAAAAACACCAGCATGTTGCCATGTCATAGCATGCATCATATTGTGCATTGCATTGATCGTGTATCTTCTCAGTTGCCGGTATTTATCCCCTCTCGATAGACGTGGTTCCGACGATGAGTTCGATGACACCCATGAAGAACTATATTATCTTCAGAAGTGCCAGGCAAGCAAAACCTCCTTGTTCATTCCGATACAATCCTACTCTCTCGCTCCTGCTCTCTTTTACTGCATTAGGACAACAACGAATCATTTGTTACTTGCTGCGGTAGCTGAACCCCTTTATCCTTTGCATGACTCGTCATTCCACAAGAATAGATGAAACCCACTAGCATGAGTAGGAGTTGTTTGAGCCCTGTTGTGCCTACTCATACATGCTTGTTTGTCATGCCTGCTACTGCTTAGAGTTGAGTCGGTCTGATTCATCGAGGATGAATCAGAGGTGCGTGAACATGTCCTACTGTGTGTGAGCTAAGTGTGTGAACACGATTTGGTAAAGGTAGCGTGAGAGGCCATGTAGGAGTACATGGTGGGTTGTCTCATTGCAGCCGCCCTCGTGAACTGAGTTCGTGTTTGTGATCCATGATTCAGCTACTACCACGCATTGGGCCCGAAACCAATGGACCCTCTCGGCTTCTTAATCACCCTTGTCCTCTGTCCCAGAGTTGCAAGTAGTTTCGTGTTTGTAGTATGTTTGGAGGCCGTCTTGCGCCGACCGTAGGGGTGGGCTGTGATGCGGTAGGCACGTGGCCGGGTCGTAGAGTCATAGAGTCATGATGTGATGCCATGTTGTATTTGCACATATCGAGCATATTGTGTGTATGTTATTGAAATGCTTGGTATGTGTGGGATCTGACTATCTAGTTGTTTATCTTTAGTAGCCTATTGAATAAAATCCTTGAGTCGTAGAGTCATGATGTGATGCCATGTTGTATTTGCACATATCGAGCATATTGTGTGTATGTTATTGAAATGCTTGGTATGTGTGGGATCTGACTATCTAGTTGTTTATCTTTAGTAGCCTCTCTTACCGGAAATGTCTCCTAGTGTTTCCACCGAGCCATGGTAGCTTGCTACCGCTCCGAACATTTAGGCTGGCCGGCATGTGTCCTTCTTCGTTCGTGGTCCGTCCTTCGGGAAATGTCACGCTGAGTACCGGAGTCCCGTTAGCCCACTACAGCCCGGTTCACCGAGTCCTGCTAGCCCAAAGCTACAGCCCGAACTTACTCGCTGATGACCGACACGCTCGATGCCGGGTCATGGATGCCCGTCCTCGTAAGTCTGTGCCACTTTGGGTTTACGACTAGCCATGTTAGCCCGGCCCTTTTCATATGGATGCTAGCGACACTATCATATACGCAGCCAAAAGGCTAAACGGTCCCGCAAAAGTAAGACGACACCGTGGGAATACCGTGCGTGAGGCCGCAAAGTGATATGAGGTGTTACATGCTAGATCGATGTGGCATTGAGTCGGGTCCCGATAGCTTTGGTATCGAGCCCGATCGCTCAGAGGATTACCAAGCCAAACTGGTCGAAGTTGTGTCTAGAAATGCTTTAGTTATATGTAGGGAATTGATTGTGGGAAGGGAACGAAGGCTCTTTTACTCCTTATACCTCATGGCCTTCTCGATCCGAAATCAACCTCTTCTCTTCTACGGGGATTAAGAACTAGGACTTCTCATCTATCTATCAGGATGACGTGTTACTAATCCATAGACTTGTAGAATTGTTAGTTTCAAATCTCAGTTCAATTGTTACTACTTCCGTATGTTCATAGCTGGTCTCAGTACCTTGATATTGTGATATTAAGTGGTTATGCCACCATTTTTGTAACATGTCTCCAATCATTTTGAGCATTTACAGCCGTTATGCTGTCCGAGTCATCCCAGGTTTCTAAATAGTCTGATGCACTTGCAAATCCTTCCCCTCTGGTCTTGATGCTCCTTGAGCCAGTTTAATCACACTAAATGCTGAGTTGAGGTATTCTATTGCCTCGACATGTATGTTGGAATTATTATTATGACCCTAGGTGTCTTAGGGGATCATCTAGTAATCTAGCCATGATTTGTATCCCAATGTGATGACTCTGGCCTTCATTCTCGAAAGCATCCCGTGATGCCATTTAGTAGTAGGTATTCTACTCCTGGGTTTTGAACCCGATATTCACCCTACTCAATTCATGTTGATAGTGTTTGCTCGTTCCTTTAGGTTATTAGTAACCTTTGCGATAGTCCTCGAGGTCCGTGGTATTTCCTTCTTCCAAATACTATGAACCACTTATGGCAGAAGTTTGTTGAACCAAAAGATCACAACAAGAGTACTCCTGAGGAGTTCTCCAATTTATATTGTGACTCTGCCAGTTCTACCCTTTCCGCATGGGTTATCGGGAAGAAACATGTTGAACTTGGTTCGACATACTAATCTATGCATCCACAACTCAGAAAATTATATGTTCCTTTGAGTTGTCCCTCGTTAGTTGTATCCTGACCTTCGTCTATCGATTGATAGTCAAGAATATGTGAGCATTCGTTCATCGGTGTCTATTACTCTTGTGGTCCGTCAAGCCATTCTATTCTGGAATGACTAGGAGAAACAAACTCCAGTACCTCATCCATTTCTAGGATTGGGTCAAAGTAGTTGTACTCTGCAGATCAAATTGCTAATCTAGCTTTTGATTCTGTTCTACCTCGGAGTATTACCCTCTTTATGTCAGGATTGTCATGAAAATTGCACCATTTCTTATGAATTCTTGACGCAGTAATACTTCTTGCCATCATTGTTCATTCCTCGGTTCCTGTGTTATTGTAACCGGAATGCCGACAAGTGAATCGTGGTGTGTGAAATCAATACTGCTGGCAACTCCGTTGCTTGGTACTTAAAGGGACGATAATCTCATTCTTAGCGTGTTGATTATTAAATCGTCACCCTAAGGTTGATTGTGCTACCTAGTCCTTATTTTCGGTGCACTCCTCGATCAATGAGTTAGGATTGTGCCAACCCCTCGCTCTTGTGATCATATCGTCTTGCCCTGAAAAGCAAGATTGTTCTCGAGCCTAGTAACATATCGGTGGTTCGTGATGTTCCGAATATCTTCTCGGAAGTATTACCAGATTGTCACCTGATCGCTATGTTGAGTTCGTGATCAAGTTGGTTTCTTGTAACCACCCCTTCTCCAAGAATCCGTGTTGCATACCCCTGTGCTAGTTGGTTAAGCTAAACAACCACTCGGAGAGTTGAAAGATAAAAGCTTGTCCGACTTAGCTCATGTTAAGGGATATCTTGTATATGTGTTGAAGAAAGGTAATATCTTCATTGATTGATTCTCGTGATCAGTTGTTGGACTTATTGTCTTGCCAAAACTTTGATTTGAGTGTGGGCTATCATCAAATCAAATCAGAACCAACGATGTTCGTAATGTTGTCTTACTCATGGATTTTCCTCGAGCATACACCGTTATATCTTTTGGGTCTGACCAATACTACCACCTTGTTCACATAGTTATGGAATTCCATCTCCATGGGAGTCTGGATGAATTGTTGTTGAGCCCATTGTCAACATCCTTGTCTTTTCCATAATTTTGTTGAACATTAAGCTAGTGTTGGAAACTTTTGAAAGCATTTGTTCATGCTAGCTCATGAAGCTTATGCTCGGATGTAAGAAGTGACTTCCTCCAGTTCATGTGCATTTGATGTAAGTTGCCGCCGTGGATTCGAGAACGTCAATGTTGCCTCCTCTAGAACCATCTCAAGTCAGTCATGCATGTGCGAAGTATGCTATGGTTTGATAGGCTCGCTACCTCCATTCTATTTGTGTCCCTAGCTCACCAAGCCACTGATTGATTTGTTCAAGGAGAAGAAGCTCCTTCTTAAGAGTATACCCTTTGCAAGGACTTCGGTATCCTCGATGATGGTTCCCCACCGGAACTCGGTAGTGTTTTATTGTAAGACTACCATGGAATCATGTTTGTCTGGGACAACGTGTCCACGTGTTTGTAGCAAAACCAGCTCATGTTTTGGAGCTTACTACCGTAGTCCATTTTCCGAGAATCTCGCAACGTCGTCTCGTCAATTTGTGTTGCAAACTTTCATTCTTCTTTCTAGACTTGATGAGTCTGGAATATTCTGACACCAGCCAGATCTGAATCTCAGGCAGAGATGATGGTTGGAACGTCTCCCAAGATTTATAATATTGATCTCTCTGTAACCCGGTAAAATGGATGTCGTGGCCAACACACCCAGCCGGAAGACCTATTATTGTAGTATCTTGATTGAAGAAGTTGGCCACCTCCCCATAAGGACTTCGTAGGAATTATTCCCTATCTGTGTGCCTTATGATTTCTGTGCTCCCGACGTCCGACCTGTTACTTGATGTTCTAGATATCATACCATATCTATGAATGGGATACACTAGTACATCAAGGAGAACATTAGAAGCGGAGTGCTAAATGTCTCTCGGTCGATCATCCAGATTTTGTCCCCTTGGTCTCGCTAGGGTGAAATCTGAGAAAGTGTTATCTTCCTTTGCATCTGCATTGTCCATCGCTATTCATCATGGTAGTATGTTGTGTTGTCAGCACCCTTGACGCGGATGTTGGTAGGACCTTGATGAATATGGAAATGCTCAAGTTCTTGAGAGCACGCACAAGCATTAGGTGCAATCGTAGTTACTAACCGGGATTGCTCTCAATTTCCTGGTCATGCTATAACCATTCCAACAGTAGATTCACTCTCTACCGCTGAGCTTCTCCCTAGCTACTAAAATCATCCCTTGTGTTGTCTTCAACAAGGTAATCCACATCATCCATTCTGGCCCGAGAATGTTAATCTTTCGGATTCCTACAATGATCAATTGCGAATTGCCCTAGGCTGGTGTAAAGAGTTTCAATGATCTTTGAATCAAATGTAATTCTTTTTGCCACTTAAGGGGATATATCCACGATTTGCCTTCCTCTAAAATGTCTCACTGTGGTATCATGGCAAATCAAGCTCTCGCTACGTTGACAACCGTTCACCACCCTCTTAGGTGTGGAATTGTTGTCTACCTAGTGAACCCTCGTCATCTATTCCACTCCATTCTTCTAGATGTGTGCCTTGTATCCCATCTTGCGAGATGTTTTTATGACTCACTTCGCGAGCTGATCTTAAGTTGTTTGATCTTCGAGAAGATCGATCCTACTAGAGTTTTCCCTTTCTACTTGTTGTCATGTGGGATGGTGTTCTCAGAGCAAGACTTCGAGACAATGATGGTGATCGAATCAACGTTCGTTTGAAGTGCAACTTGTATCGTGAAGATTATATTAGATTGCGCTTTCCTTTCATCTTACCCTACGCTTGAATCTCGGGTCGAGATTCTTGTTTAGTGGGGGTGAGCTGTCACACCCCAGGTTCTGACAATGCCTAGTGCATGCATTAGAGTGTTGCATCATGTTTAAATTCCATTTAAACCTGAAATGGGGATTGTTCAAACCCTAGCATCAAAATGGAATTCAAATAGGTTCAACCTAAAAATATTTGCAGTGATTCCAAATGGCTTCCAAAAAATGTTCATCATATCTGGAAAATGCTTGAAACCATAACCAGAGGTGTTGCACATTTTTCCATGTCATATTTGGTCATTGAATTAAATCATATGTACTTTGCATTTGGGCCTTTAAATGCTATTAAATATTTTAAATGCTCAAATAATCATAAACTAAAATGTTTACTGTGGTATATATCCTAAACAGTAGCCATTATTAGTTTCATGATTTTTGGATCTATTTCAGTATTTTAAATAAAGCCCTAAAGACTGGAAATAATAGAAAACAGAAACAATAAATAAAACAGAGCAGAAGGTTCTACCTGGCCACTTACCTGGCGCAGCCCACCTGGCAGCCCATCGGCCGCCCAAAGATCGGGCTGGCCTGCCGCCCACCGCTTCCTCTCGCCAGCAGCAGAGAGGCGCTGCCCGCACGCCGAGCTCGCCACGCAGCTCCTCGCCGCCGCCTTCGCTGACAGCGTGGCGACGCCTGGCCACCCTCGGCGCCGCCCGACCTGCCGACACCCCATTCTCCCCGCTCTCTCCTCGTCCACCCCGTTTGGCGCCGACATTGCCGCCGCCGTTCGTTGCCGCCGTGCCACCGCCACCCCACGCCACTAACGCCCCACGAAGCTCCGCCCGACGCCAGAGCCGCCGCGCCAAAGCACGCGACTCGAGGCCAGCAAACCGCCATCGATGCCTTCTTCAACCTCGACCGCCGCCATCTTCGCCAAATTGCGTCGGCTCCGGACCGCCCCCGACTCGCGGAAGGCCCTCGTCATCGCCGTGAGCCCTGCTCCTCCTCCTCCTCTCCGTTCGCTCTGCCGTGCTCGTAGCAACCACACCGCACTCACCCGGACGCGCGCGACGCTCGCGATTGCCGCCGGTGATGCTCCGTGACCTTCGGTCCCGGCATCGCGTCAACACGCTCCCGCATCGCGTAGAACCTCCAGTGGCACCTCGCCGCGCCGGCTGCGCACCGCAGCCCCAATCCCACTCGCACCCGAAGCCGCCGCCGCCAAGCTCATCGCCGCGCCACTCCGCCACTCTCCGCCGCGCCACCACCACGGCTGATGCGGACGAAGTCGCATCCTAACGCCAGGCTCGCGGCCAAACCGCGCCTCGCGCAAAAACCCGCAACCGCCGCCATGGCGATCAAGCCGCGGCAAGCTAAACGCCGCGACATCACGACCCGCTGACGGCGTGGTTTGACCCCACCGCCGGTTTGACTTCCCCTCACTCTCGACTTGCGGGCCCCGCCCGACTAATTACTCTGGTTAGCACTAAATAACTATCTAGGTTAGTATTAGTTTAACGCTAACTAAACTTAGTTAGTTAACTGACACTGACAGATGGGACCTACAGGTCAGGGTTGACCTGGACCGTCTCAGTTGACCTGCTGATGTCACACTGACGTCAGGCTGACGCAATAACTAATTTCTGGATTTAATCTTATTCTGAAAATTCCAGAAAATTGCCTAAACTTCAAAAAATCATATAAAATCAACCGTAGCTCCAAATCAAACAAATTATATATGAAAAATTATCAGAAAAATTCAAGGAATCCATCTGTACCATTTTCATGCATGTTTGAACAATGTTTGTCCTCTGTTTTGGACAAAACACATAAAGGGCATTTAAATAACCACATATGGAGTTTGAATTTGAATCTTGTATTCAAACCAACTTCATTTAATCTGTTGCTAGCTGCATTAGCTCAAAAACACCAGCATGTTGCCATGTCATAGCATGCATCATATTGTGCATTGCATTGATCGTATCTTCTCGCCATCGTATTTATCCCCTCTCGATAGACGTGGTTCCGACGATGAGTTCGATGACACCCATGAAGAACTATATTATCTTCAGAAGTGCCAGGCAAGCAAAACCTCCTTGTTCATTCCGATACAATCCTACTCTCTCGCTCCTGCTCTCTTTTACTGCATTAGGACAACAACGAATCATTTGTTACTTGCTGCGGTAGCTGAACCCCTTTATCCTTTGCATGACCTGTCATTCCACAAGAATAGATGAAACCCACTAGCATGAGTAGGAGTTGTTTGAGCCCTGTTGTGCCTACTCATACATGCTTGTTTGTCATGCCTGCCATCGCTTAGAGTTGAGTCGGTCCGATTCATCGAGGATGAATCGAGGTGCGTGAACATGTCCTACGTGTGTGAGCTAAGTGTGTGAACACGATTTGGTAAAGGTAGCGGTGAGAGGCCATGTAGGAGTACATGGTGGGTTGTCTCATTGCAGCCGCCCTCGAGAACTGAGTTCGTGTTTGTGATCCATGATTCAGCTATTACCACGCATTGGGCCCAAACCAATGGACCCTCTCGCTTCTTAATCACCCTTGTCCTCCGTCCGGAGTTGCAAGTAGTTTCGTGTTTGTAGTATGTCGGAGGCCGTGGCGCAGCGCTGACCGTAGGGGTGGGCTGTGATGCGATACGACGCGTGGCGGGTAAACCGGGCGCCTGCTTGGTGTCACGGAACCTGTACACATCATTTGGGGTCAGGAGCGAAACCCCGGCCGGATCTCCTCATGGGTGGAACCCGAATAGGCGATAAACCCGGACTAGGGACTTGAGTGTTTAGGTAGGCTGTGGCCGACACCCACGCTGGGCTTCCGCTGAAGGTTGCCGAGTACATGTCGTAAACGACGGTAAGTGGTGAGAGCGTGTGTGAAGAAGTACACCCTCGCAGGTTAATATGATCTATTCAATAGCCGTGTCCGCGAAAAGGACTTCGGGTTGCCTATAACAGTTCATAGACAAGTGAAAGTGGATACTCTAAAATACGCAAGATAGTGTGAGTGCTATGGATGGCGATCAGAGGGAGACGGGTGCGGATCCATAGTGGTGTATCGATATGGTGAATATGTGGACTCGTAGCGCCACCTCAAAAGAGTTACTTGCAAATGTAGTTCAGATAGCCACCGAGTCAAAGCTGGCTTGCTGCTGTTAAACTCCACCATCCCCTTTTGTTGATAATGATGCATATGTAGTTAGTTCTGATGTAAGTCTTGCTGGGTACATTTGTACTCATGTTTGCCTATTTTATGTTTTTGCAGAGAGACCTCGGTCTCGCTAGTAGTTCCGCGTGGACTTCGACGTTTAGCTTGATACCTCAGCTACGATCTTGTGCCCTCGGCAGATCTGTAGATAGTCGCTTCTAAGCCTTTTTCATTTGTAGATGTCTCAGATTCGGACATGTTAGCTTCCGCTTGTGCTTTGATTTGTATGCTTTGAATGTTGGGTCCTGAGACCCCTGTTTGTAATATCTCGCTCCTCGGAGCCTATTGAATAAAATCCTTGAGTCATAGAGTCATGATGTGATGCCATGTTGTATTTGCACATATCGAGCATATTGTGTGTATGTTATTGAAATGCTTGGTATGTGTGGGATCTGACTATCTAGTTGTTTATCTTTAGTAGCCTCTCTTACCGGGAAATGTCTCCTAGTGTTTCCACTGAGCCATGGTAGCTTGCTACTGCTCCGGAACATTTAGGCTGGCCGGCATGTGTCCTTCTTCGCTCTGTCTGTCCCTTCGGGAAATGTCACGCTGAGTACCGGAGTCCTGTTAGCCCGCCACAGCCCGGTTCACCGAGTCCTGCTAGCCAGTGCTACAGCCCGAACTTACTCGCTGATGACCGACACGTTCGATGCTGGGTCATGGATGCCTGTCCCTGTAAGTCTGTGCCACTTTGGGTTTACGACTAGCCATGTCAGCCCGGGCTCCTTTTCATATGGATGCTAGCGACACTATCATATACGTGTGCCAAAAGGCGCAAACGGTCCCGGGCAAAAGTAAGACGACACCCGTGGGAATACCGTGCGTGAGGCCGCAAAGTGATATGAGGTGTTACATGCTAGATCGATGTGGCATTGAGTCGGGGTCCTGACACTATAGCAAAAGAACAAGAGTGAATCGCAAATGCTACATTTTCATCACTTGTCCACTTGTAGCAGGCATATTAGGAAAAGATCAACAGAGCGTCCGTACAGCGGGGCCCCAGCTTTAAGCACGCTTGAAGACATCCCTCGCTACCTAGGCCAACCTCTTGGTGACTTCCTTAAGAATTTTTTTGCACTCCTCTTTTCTGTAGCACACCCCACGAATCCAACACAGATATAAGGAGAAGATTATGTCAGTATGATCTTTAGGTAAAGAACTTTGAAAGCAAGATTTATTTCTTGCTTTCTAGATCGACCACAACAAAGCAGTTGCACTAATAGATCTAAGCACTCTATCTTACACGGTATACTTAGGAAGCCAATTCTGGCAAAAGTCAAAGAATGACAGGGGTGTTTGGGGATATCGCAAAGCCCTCCCAACTACATTCCAAAGAAATCAAGCAAAAGAGCAAGTAAAAAAATAGATGACCAATACATTCATTAGCACTACAAAACTCAAATTTGTTGGTGCCATTCCAGCCTTTTTTACACAAGTTATCCTTGGTCAGGATCCTCCCTTTGACAACTAACCATATAAAAGCCTTAATTTTCAAAGGTACCTTCAGTTTCCACGGAAACTTAAAAGGGAATACTACTCTCGTAGCAATAATATATTTATAAAGAGATTTAACAGAGAATTGACCAGAGTTGGTGAGGGAGTCCTGGACTAGGGGGTGTCCGGATAGCCGAACTATCATCATCGGCCGGACTCCAAGACTATGAAGATACAAGATTGAAGACTTTGTCCCGTGTCCGGATGGGACTTTCCTTGGTGTAGAAGGCAAGCTTGGCGATACGGATATGTAGATCTCCTACCATTGTAACCGACTCTGTGTAACCCTAGCCCTCTCTGATGTATATATAAACCGGAGGGTTTTAGTCCGTAGGACACAACAACAATCATACCATAGGCTAGCTTCTAGGGTTTAGCCTCCTTGATCTCGTGGTAGATCCACTCCTGTATTACCCATATCATCAATATCAATCAAGCAGGAGTAGGGTTTTACCTCCATCGAGAGGGCCCAAACCTGGGTAAAAACATCGTGTCCCTTGTCTCCTATTACCATCCGCCTAGACACACAGTTCGGGACCCCCTACCCGAGATCCGCCGGTTTTGACACCGACATTGGTGCTTTCATTGAGAGTTCCTCTGTGTCGTCACCGATAGGCTCGATGGCTCCTTCGATCATCAACAACAACGACGCAGTCCAGGGTGAGACTTTTCTCCCGGACAGATCTTCGATTCGGCGGCTTTGCATCAAGCGGCCAATTCGCAGCCATCCGAGCAGATCGAAGCTACGCCCGGCCGTCGGTCAGATTTGAAGTCTGAACTTCACGGTTGACATCCGCGGAGACTTGATCTTCGATGGATTCGAGCCACGACCGAGCGCTGCCTTGATCACGATGGGCATGATTTAGCTCACACGGACAAGGCCACGAGGCCGCACACGAGTCCACTTCGACCCTTAATTCGGAGCCGGCTGCGCAGATCGAGGACGGGTGGCTAGACACAGCCTCGGGGGCTGCAACCTCTACGGTGATGGAGCCAAATACTGACCTTGTCCCTTGTGAAGCTTGTGACTCAGAGGTGTCGAACTCCTCGCCGGACTCCGAACCTCCCGCACCCCCTCCAGTCGAAGTCGATTGGGCGCCGATCATGGAGTTCACCGCTACGGACATCTTTCAACACTCATCTTTTGGCGACATCCTGAATTCGCTAAAGTATCTCTCGTTATCAAGAGAGCCCTGGCCGAACTACAGTCAGGATGGTTGGGATGCGGACGACAAAGAAATTCAAAGCCCACCCACCACCCACTTAGTAGCCACTGTCGACAATCTAACCGACATGCTAGACTTCGACTCCGATGACATCGACGGTATGGATGACGATGCCGGAGACGACCAAGAACCAGCGCCTACTGGGCACTGGAAAGCCACCTCGTCATATGACATATACATGGTGGATATCCCAAAGGATGGGAATGGCGAGGGAACAGCGGAGGAAGACCCCTCCAAGAAATAGCCTAAGCGCCGGCGTCAGCGGCGCCACTCTAAATCCCGCCACAGCAAGAATGGAGATTCCGGCACCGGAGATAATAACACCCCAGATAGTGCCGAAGACAACCCCCTCCAGCAAGATTCAGCACAGGAGGATGGAGAAGCCAGCCCTCATGAGAGAGCAGCAGACGAAGAGGTAGAGGATGATAATTACATACCTCCCTCCGGAGACGAGGCAAGCCTCGACGATGACGAATTCGTCGTCCCTGAGGATCCCGTCGAACAAGAGCGTTTTAAACGCAGGCTTATGGCCACGACAAGCAGCCTCAAGAAAAAGCAGCAACAGCTTAGAGCTAATCAAGATCTGCTAGCCGACAGATGGACTGAAGTCCTTGCGGCCGAAGAGCATGAACTCGAATGCCCCTCCAAAAGTTACCCCAAACGCAAGCTACTCCCCCGATTGGAGGAGGAGGCATATAAACCTGCATCACCAGCACACAATACGGCTGACCGACCACCCCGTGGCCGCAACAGAGAGGCCTCTAGGCCCTATACTAAAACTGTACCCCGACATCGCTCGAAAAGCACAAAGCCACAGGGGAACGCTCTGGACTTGTGAGATATATTGGAGGATAAGGCAAGACAATCAAGATCGATCTACGGATCGCGTGGGCGCCCCATGATACGCGACGACAACCGTCGCCGGACACAAAGAAGTCCGCCGGGCCGAACACACTGAGAGACAAAGCTCGCTTGAGCTACGCCGTGATATAGCCCAATACAGAGGCGCCGCACACCCACTATGCTTCACAGATGAAGTAATGGATCATCAAATCCCCGAAGGGTTTAAACCCGTGAATATCGAATCCTATGATGGCACAACAGACCTCGCGGTTTGGATCAAAGACTATCTCCTTCATATCCACATGGCCCGCGGCGATGATCTTCACGCCATCAAATACCTCCCACTCAAGCTTAAAGGACCAGCTCGGCATTGGCTTAACAGCTTGCCAGCAGAATCAATTGGGTGTTGGGAGGACCTGGAAGCCGCATTCCTTGATAACTTCCGTGGCACGTATAAAGCGACCACCGACGCTGACGACCTAAGCCATATAATTCAGCAGCTGCATTTAATCGCCGCATAATTCGACACGGTTTTAACTAAGAAAATCAAATCGTTGACCGTCCGGATGCGGAGGCCCTTGCGGCCTTCAAACATAACATCCACGACGAGTGGCTTGCCCGGCACTTGGGACAGGAAAAGCCAAAATCCATGGCAGCCCTCACATCTCTCATGACTCGCTTCACAGAGAGAGACAGCTGGCTAGCCCGCAAGAACAACCTCAAAGAAAAAATTCGCAGTCCGGATACTAAGGACCGCGAACGGCAGTCGCGTCGCAACAGCACAAACGCCGCGTAACGGCGATAATACCGAGGATACGGCAGTCAATGCCGGATTCAGAGGCTCTAAACCCGTCGTGGAAAATCCATTCAAAAGAACTACTCCGGTCCGTCCCAATTTGGACCGAATACTCGACCGCTGTGCGGATACACGGCACTTCAAAAGCCAGCTAATCACACCAATAGGGACTGTTGGGTATTCAAGCAGACAGGCAAGCTAATTGCCGAAAAAAGGCTGCATAGCGATGACGAGGAAGAGACCCGACCGCCGAACAATAGAGGACAGAAGGGTTTCCCCCCACAAGTGCGGACGGTGAACATGATATATGCAACCCACATACCCAAGAGGGAGCGGAAGCGTGCACTCAGGGACGTATACGCGATGGAGCCAGTCGCCCCGAAGTTCAACCCATGGTCCTCCTGCCCGATCACTTTTGATCTAAGGGACCACCCCACCAGTATCCGCCACGGAGGATTTGCCGCATTGGTTTTAGACCCAATCGTCGAATGATTTCACCTCACCAGAGTCCTAATGGACGGCGGCAGCAGCCTGAACCTGCTTTATCAGGACACAGTGTGCAAGATGGGCATAGACCCCTCAAGGATTAAACCCGCAAAGACGACCTTCAAAGGCGTCATACCAGGTGTACAGGCCAATTGTACAGTGCTCACCACACTTGAAGTGGTCTTCGATCCCGGATAACTTCCGGCGAGGAGTTAATCTTCGACATAGTTCCGCTCATGCAGCGGCTATCATGCTCGCCTTTCGAGACGGACCACGCTTGTAAAGTTCAATGCGGTGCCTCACCACGCATACCTCAAGCTCAAAATGTCGCCCTCGAAGTCATCACGGTCAACGGAAACATCAATGCTCCCTCCGAACGGAGGAACACACAATGCTCTCGGCGGAAATACGAGTAGCCTCTTAAGGCAACTCTCGAGTCCGCCGCGTTAGCGACGGACACGCTAAATGCGCTCAAGTAACCTACAACAAGACCACAGCACGCTCCGAGCATCGCCAGAGTAATGCGGCCCCAACCCCTGCCCTTGCAAAATTGCAAGACTGGTCCTTCGCGTACATCATTACGCTCTGGAGATACCATTGGCATAGGGGGAGGGGCACGACCACGACAGGCCTAGAATGCGGCTTAACAACACTAGGGGCTCTCAAGTGTGTCTTCTTTTTTTCCTTTTTCTCTTTTTACCCACAGGACTCCGTTCACCAGAGGCCCTGTCCGGCAGTAGACCTGCCGAACTCACGATGCAACAGCCAGGGAAGGAGAAAGGCTACGACGAGTATCCAGGTGGTCTCCATTACGAGCATTAAATCTATTTTATACACCATTCCGCAGCCTACCCCTGGAGGGGGACATGTTTAAATAGTCCCATCCCTTGCTTACCGCACTATTTGTATTGTTCTGCATTCATGGCAGTATTCCTTGAATAAACAATGCATCGCCTTTTTGCTTATAATTGCATTCCTTTCTTACACATATGTTCATTTATGACATGTTGCATCCATACACTTTGGTACGGCTAAATACACCAGGGGCTTAAGTTCCCCACATTATGGTGTGATAAGTCCAAACACTTTCACAAGTGCGGCACCCCGAACTTATAGCATTATATGCATTGGCTCCGAATCATGTCTTGGGTCAATAGTTTGGGTTTGCCCGGCTCCCATGTTTTGGTACCTTACGTTCCGTTATATCGGCTAAGCTAGCGCTGGGAGAACCACTGCGATTGCGCCCCAGTTGAGCTGGGCGAGCGCCTCAGTGGAGAAAGCTAAACTGACCGTCATGATGAGGCGAGAGCTGGTCGCTGTTCGAGAGGTTTTTTCGAGTCCCTAAAGACTTATGCCGCTTAGAGCGAGGAACCGGCCTTGTCCGGTCCAGGCGTGGATAGCGCCCCGAATTCGGCCTTCCGAACACTAGGGGCTTCGCCGAAATTTAAAATTATAGAATTCTATGGCTAAGTGAGAGTGTTCAAGCACTATAAGTCCGGTTTCCTTGTTCGTTGTGTCAAACGCCTCCCTAGATGGACCCAAAAATGGGAACAAGAGCGCTCAAGTTTATCCCGAACACCCCAGCACTCGTGGCATGGGGGCTGAAGCCGACGACTTGCCATCTCTCAGATTTCATAAACGGCCGCACAGAAGGTAATATTTTAAATTAACAAGCGTTGCTTAGCGCATACGAACAAAGTTTTCGGCGCAGAGGATAACAAAATGCGAGTCTACTCAAATATTACATCTTTGGAGCACTCACCCGCAATAATACGGGCACCCTTCAGACACGCTTATAATACATCTCGGGTGTGCAATACTCCTTGCCAGGGCGGTGGCGTCGTCTGTCACAAGCTTCTCAAAGATCCATCCTGCCCCAAAGGCACTTTAGCATGGGCAAGGGCCCGACGAGCACCTTCAATGCGGGAAGAGTGCTTGACGACTTCAACCGAGGACACGCATCCACCAGCCGCGCCAGGGCCGAAGTAGCTCCCAGGCATGGCCTCTTTGGGCCATAGCCAAACTATAAGGCCCTTCATGGCCTGTTCGGCCACCTTGTGGAGTTCGACCAGCTGCTTCAGCTGGTCGCTAAGGGGCACCGGATGTCCGGCCTTAGCATACTGAGACCAGAAGACCTTCTCCGTCGAGCTCCCCTCCTCGGCCTTGTAGAAAGCGGCAGCATCGGACATGCTACGGGGCAGATCTGCGAACGTTCCTGGAGAGCTCCGAATTTGGGTAAGTAACAGGTAATTCACTTTAACATGCTTGCTTTGCATGAAGAATGCCTTACCTGCCGCTATTTTCTTCAAATCCTCGATTTCCTGGAGGGCCTTGTGGGCATTAGCCTTAGCGGCTTTGGCACTCTCAAGAGCCGACGCAAGCTCGGACTCTCGAGTCTACGAGTCACGCTCCAAACTCTCGTGCTTTTCCACGAGAGCCTGGAGCTCTTGTTGTACCTCCGCCACCCGCGCCTCCTGCTTCTCTCGCTCGGCTCATTCTGCGGCCGCATTGCGTTCGGCCGCGGACACCGCCTCCTTCAGGGTCGCCACCTCGTTCGTGGCCCCTGGAGTACCCATGTTATCCTTGTCATTTCTCTTGCAACCAAATCCTTTTCTGTAAGGTACAACTTTAATACAGTGTCACTCACCTTCCTTGTCCTCGAGCTGCTTCTTGGCACGGCCGAGCTCACTCTCGGACCGCTCAAGGCTTTGCTTCAAGGTATTAACCTCCGCAGTCAGTGCGGCAGAGGTCAGCAGCGCAGCCTGCAAACCCATATTAACATATTTTGTAAGACTCCTGCGTATATCTTTTTAGATCCTCAGTCCGGCTTTTCTTTCCGAACACCGAACCAAGCATCAGGGGCTACTGTCTATGCGGTACTATTTTACATATATTAAAACTCTTACCTCAAAGCCTGTTAGAAGGCTGCTGCAGGCTTCGGTCAGCCCGCTCTTGGCGAGCTGAACCTTCTGAATCACCGCACTCATGACAGTGCAGTGTTCTTCTTTGATGGAAGCGCCGTTGAGCGCCTCCGGCAAGTTATCCGGCGCCTCGGTTGGGCGGAGGCCACCGGTGTCACGATCTTGCCCTCCTTACGAAGGGCACTGCCGGACTCCGGAACCACTGCAGGTTCCGGTGCGGAGTCCGGTGCAAAGTCCGGGAGGTTGCCCTGCGGCACCTCCGGGGCCTCCTCCTCCTGGTGCGTCCCTTCCCGGTATCCCACCTCGGCATCGTCAGCGTCACAGGGGGTGGAGGCAGTCGGAAGAGAATCCATATCCGACGTGCCCAAGGACCCGCTCGACGAAGCGGGAAGATCGTCCTTGGGCAGACTACAGGGTTGTATGCGGCAGTAGAAAGACACCATGCGACAAAAAGAAAAATTATAAATCATCTAGGAGTCCGGATACTTACGATCTCGCCAAGGGCTTGGCCCTTGAGGGCCACTCCTTGTCGACGTCGCCGACGTTGGCGGAACAGTCCGGGGGAAGGGTCCTTCCCTTCTTGGACCCTTCGGACTCCCTCGTTGGGGAGGCCTTCCTCTTCTTCTCTCCCCCCGCTGGGGGAGAGGCCTCTTTCTTCTCCTCATCGTCCTCGTGGGAGGAGTCCGCCTCGGAGTCATCGGACGATGAGTCCGATACCACCTGACGCCGGGAACTCCTTCGGGTTCTTGTGGCCTTCTTCTTGGCCTTCTTCTCCGGAACTACGTAAAGTGCCGGGACCAGCAGCCCTGTCAAACGGGCATCCGCTGGGTGCTCTGGAAGGGGAGCCAGACAGTTAACCTGCCCGGACGTCTTCTGCCAGGCCTGTTAAAGGTATTGGGAGTTTAGATCCCGCATAGAGTCAAACTATGAAAAGCAAGTGTCCCATAAAGGATAACATAGCTTACCTCGCCAGCCGGACGGTGCGTGTTGAATCCGCGATCTTCGGTAGCGGATGCGGGAGCTTCGGCGCCCTTGAACAGCACCCTCCAGGCAGCTTTGTACGTAGTGTCGAAGAGCCCGCTCAAGGTCCGGTGCTGTGCCGGATCAAACTCCCACAAATTGAAGTCCCGTTGCTGGCAGGGGAGAATCCGGCGGACGAGCATGAACTGGATCACGTTGACAAGCTTGAGCTTCTTGTTCACCAGAGTCTGGAGACAGGACTGGAGTCCGGTCAGCTCTTCCGAACTACCCCATAGCAAGCCCTTCTCTTTTCAGGAGGTGGGCTGCATGGGGATGCCAGATCTGAATTCGAGGGCCGCTGCCTATTTAGGGTCACGCGGCTCGGTGATGTAGAACCACCCCGATTGCCACCCTTTGATGGATTCCACGAAGGCACCCTCGAGCCAAGTGACGTTGGGCATTTTGCCCACCATGGCGCCTCAAGACTCGCTTGGCTGCCCTTCACAACCTTCGGCTTGACATTGAAGGTCTTTAGCCACAAGCCGAAGTGGGGCTGGATGCAAAGGAAGGCCTCACACACGACGATAAACGCCGAGATATTGAGGATGAAATTTGGGGCCAGATCATAGAAATCCAGGCCGTAGTAGAACATGAGCCCCCAGACAAAGGGGTGGAGTGGGAAGCCTAGTCCGCGGAGGAAATGGGGAAGGAATACCACCCTCTCATGGGGCCTAGGGGTGGGGATGAGCTGCCCCTCGTCAGGGAGCCGATGCACTATGTCGCTGGACAGATATCCGGCGCTGCGCAGCTTCTCGATGTGCCCCTCCGTAACGGAGGAGGCCATCCACTTGCCTCCCGCTCTGGACATGGCTGGAGAAGGTCGAGGTGATATGTGCAGGCTTGGGCGCTGGAGCTCGAGTGCACGGAGATGGATAAGCAAAGGAGGAAGAAGGCATACGTAAAAAAGGTGGATCCTTATCCCCTTATATATGGGCGGATGAAACTATGCGTCCCTACTGGCCTGGTAAAACTCGCTTATCTCCCAAGCGCCGCAATCAATGGCGTGGTTGGGTTACCCACGTCCGTATTGATGGGAATCCCAGAATAAGGGGAACACAATCTCTGCTTCGACAAGACGTGCCAAGGAAATCGCTTCGCTAAACGCGCTGAGGTGGTATAATAAAAACGATTCGAGTAAAAGCTTGCTTGTGGTGTGACGTCATGCCACAAAATACGTCAGCAGATTGACCTTGTGTAATATTATTCTCTCTACGGTGGTATGTGGAATTTATCTACAGAGCCAGACACTATCCTGGTGTTCACAATCTTCTATGAATTATTCGGAGGAGGAACCCGCCTTGCAATGTCGAAGACAATATGCGCGCCGGACTCTGCGTCATTGAAGCCTGGTTCAGGGCTACCGAGGAGTCTGGACTAGGGGTGTCCGGATAGCGAACTATCATCATCGGCTGGACTCCAAGACTATGAAGATACAAGATTGAAGACTTCGTCCGTGTCCGGATGGGACTTTCCTTAGCGTCGAAGGCAAGCTTGGCGTCTGGATATGTAGATCTCCTACCATTGTAACCGACTCTATGTAACCCTAGCCCTCTCCGTGTCTATATAAACCGGAGGGTTTTAGTCCGTAGGACACAACAACAATCATACCATAGGCTAGCTTCTAGGGTTTAGCCACCTTGATCTCGTGGTAGATCC
The DNA here is from genome assembly GCA_021437245.1 of Aegilops speltoides. Classification (NCBI taxonomy): domain Eukaryota; kingdom Viridiplantae; phylum Streptophyta; class Magnoliopsida; order Poales; family Poaceae; genus Aegilops; species Aegilops speltoides. The sequence continues at coordinate 32,560,616 of CM038144.1, forward strand.
ACTCTTGTATTACCCATATCATCAATATCAATCAAGCAGGAGTAGGGTTTTACCTCCATCGAGAGGGCCCAAACCTTGGTAAAAACATCGTGTCCCCTGTCTCCTGTTACCATCCGCCTAGACGCACAGTTCGAGACCCCCTACCCGAGATCCGCCGGTTTTGACACCGACAGTTGGTCAAAAGCCATTTGACTTCGTCAGGTTCCTCACTCAGAACAACCTGACTACACATATCTAAAAGTTTATTCCACTTTCCACATATCCAGCGTCTCCCCATATAAAGATCTCCTAAATCTAATGCAGTTAAAATCTTGTTCAAATGCTTTAGCAACCGTAATGTTTTGACGAAAAGTAAGTTTATACAAGTGAGGAAATAGTTGATAGAGAGGCTTATTATGGATCCAAGCATCTTCCCAAAATCTAGGTTTACACCGATCCCCAACAATTCTCTGAAAACAGTTGTAAAAGATATGTTTAACACTCATGATACCATTCCAGACATGAGAATTGGCAGGAGATGACTCACATTGAACCAAAGTTTTTCCTATTCAAATACTTTGCTCTGATCATCTCCTGCGAGTCCCCATCTTCATTCTCAAGTCTCTAGAGCCATTTGCACAAGAGACTAATATTCTTGATATCCAGATTAGTAACACCCAATCCCCCTTGGTCTCTAGGTTGGCAAACATCAAGCCAGTTAACTAGACAGAACTTCCTAACCCCCCCTCTTTTTCTTGCCAAAGCACCCTTGCTCGAAAGAAATCAATTATTTTACCTACTCCCTTCAGTAGACAGAAAAAGTTAAGTAAATGACCAATGATGTTACTCAAACAAGTTTAAGTGCGGATAATCCTACCATTCATAGATAATAGACCCCCCTGCCACGTTGCAGCTCCTTTCTCTACTTTTTCTCCTGCTAGCTTCTAGTCAACATTACAAAGTTTTTTATAATGCAGGGGAAGACCTAAATACCTAAAAGGGAAACCCCCAATAGCACAAGTAAAAATGCCGGAATAATCAGCTTATTTCTCCAAAGCTTTACCGAAATGGAAAATTTCACTTTTTAAAAAATTAATATTCGGATTGGTCAAATGCTCAAATACACACATAGAATAATTTTGAGGTTCCTAGCTGCCTCAAGGTCATCTTCAAAACTAAAAATAGTATCATCCGCATATTGCAAAATATTTAGACCTCCTGCATACAACCTAGGCAACACTCCCTTAATAAATCCTTGTTCTTGCGCCCTTTGTACTAGGGTAGCAAGAGCGTCAGACACCAAATTGAAAAGCAAGGGGGAAAACGGGTCCTGTCGGTGTCAAAACCGGCGGATCTCGGGTAGGGGGTCCCGAACTGTGCGTCTAGGTGGATGGTAACAGGAGACAAGGGACACGATGTTTTACCCAGGTTCGGGCCCTCTTGATGGAGGTAAAACCCTACGTCCTGCTTGATTAATATTGATGATATGGGTAGTACAAGAGTGGATCTACCACGGGATCAAGGAGGCTAAACCCTAGAAGCTAGCCTATGGTATGTTTGTTGTAATGGATGTTGTGTCCTATGGACTAAAGCCCTTCGGTTTATATAGACACCGGAGAGGGCTAGGGTTACACAGAGTCGGTTACAATGGTAGGAGATCTACATATCCGTATTGCCAAGCTTGCCTTCCATGCCAAGGAAAGTCCCATCCGGACACGGGACGGAGTCTTCAATCTTGTATCTTCGTAGTCTTGGAGTCCGACGGACGATGATAGTCCGCTGTCCGGACACCCCTAGTCCAGACTCCTCGGTAGCCCCTGAACTCGGCTTCAATGACGATGAGTCCGTGCGCATAATGTTCGGCATTGCAAGGCGGGTTCCTCCTCCAAATAATCCATAGAAGATTGTGAACACCAGGATAGTGTCCGGCTCTGCAAAATAAGTTCCACATTCCACCGTAGAGAGAATAATATGTGCACAAGTTCAATCTGCTGACGTGTTTGCGGCGTGACGTCACACCACTACCAAGCTTTTACTTGAATCGTTTTTTATTATACCACCTCAGCGCGTTTAGCGAAGCGGTTTCCTTGGCATGTCTTGTCGAAGCAGAGATCGTGTTCCCCTTATACCGGGATTCTCATCAATACGGACGTGGGTAACCCAACCGCGCCCATCGCCATGCCTCCTCTATCGAAGGCGAGTCCCGAACAGTCACAGAGACGGCTCTTGGTATTCTCCCTCTTTATAATAGGACCAAGGCTCGTTTCTTTTCTTCAATCTTCCACCGAATCTTCTCCTTGCTCCAAGTTCCAACACCCAGAGCCCCAGATTCGAGCGCTTCGGACCTTCAACAATGTCCGGCTCCGACCTTCAGGGCCGGTGGATGCCATCCTCCGTTACGGAGGAGGACGTGCTAAAGCTGCGAGAAGCCAAGTACCTGTCCTACAAGATTTCGCAAAGGTTGCCCGCCGAATGGCAGGCCATCCCCACCCCCGAGCCCGGCGAGTATGTCGTCTTTGTATCCCACCTCCGTCGGGGTTTAGGCTTCCCGACGGATCCTTTTGTGAGAGGGCTCATGTTTTACTATGGGTTGGAATTCCACGACTTGGCTCCAGAGTCCATCCTCCATATTTCCGCGTTTATTGTCGTCTGCGAAGCCTTCCTCCGCGTCACCCCCCACTTCGGCCTATGGCTGAAGACATTCAATGTGGAGCCGAAGATGATCGGGGCGCTAAGCGAGTCTTGGGGGCGGCCAGAAGGGGAGGGCCGATGCCCCGTGGCCCGAGGGCTCCTTCCAAGAGGAGCTCGGCTTGTGGCAGCAGGAGTGGTTCTATATCACCGCTCCGAAGGGCAGCAGGCAGAAGCCGCCGCCTCCATTCTGCTCGGGACCTCCACAACGGTTGATGTCGTGGGTCAACCAAGGGCTCAATTGGGGGCCGTCAAAAGACGTGCCCCTATTGCAGGGCCGGATTCGAGACCTCCAAGCGAGGGAGATCGATCTGGTCATGGTGATGCAGGTTATGCTAATTAGGCGTCTCCTGCCCTGCAAACGCCGTCCTCTCTGGCTATGGGAGTTCAATCCAGAGCGACCACGGATTCTCCAACACTTCATGGGTACAACACCCGTGGAGATGTACAAGTTGTTCTTCGGATCACAAGCGGTGTGTCCGGAATTGACCGAGGATGCCGGCCTAAGCTGCAATCGCCCGGATACTCAAGTAAGTAGCTCAGTGTTCGGACGTACCGTTTGTTTGCCTTTCTACAATTCGCCTTTTAACCCGTTATCCTTCAACAGGAGTGGATAGCGCAAGCAAAGCTGATACGGTGTCCGCCCTCCCGAGACCGCGCGGAGCCCGTGGCTGGGTCGAATGTTGAGGTTGCGCCTTGTAAGAAGGCGAAGGGGAAAATGGAGGAGCTACCGCTTCACCCAAGAGGGCGCTTGAAGAAGGGGGGATCGAGAATCCCTCCCTCCAGGGGGAGAAGAGGACCGCCTCTGAAAATCCGGAGGCCGAAGCCCCTAAGCGGGGGAAGAAATCTTCGCCAGAGAGTCCTGCGTCCGGGGAGGTCCCGGCTGCACAGTCTTCTCTAAAGAATCAGCCCTCTAGCGAGCCGTGAGTAGAAAAGGGGGAGTTCATTAATAAGAAACATCCCTATTTGTGCTTCTGAGGATAACCGAAATTTTTACCTTGTAGTTCAGATCTGCGACTTTCTCAGATGAGCTTGTCTTCGGGGGATCTTCATCCGGAGATGATGGAGAGCGAGACGCCTCCGTCTGCTGCGCCGTCGGATAGGGCGGACGAGCCTGAAGTGTCGTCACGGAGGGTATCCCCGAGCCCGGCAGAGCCGAAGAGTTCGACGCCGACTAGTGTTCGGCCGGGGGAGCTGAAGGATCTGCTTGAGAGGGCGTCCATCTCAGAAGATCACCATGCATTGATGAATATGGTGATTGGAAGGATTTCGTCCGCCGAAAGTGGATTGCATAATGCCGTCAGGAGTTTGCTGGCGGGGTTTGAGGTACGTACAAATGACACACCTTTTGACAGTTTCACGCATGGAAGTGCGCCCTGTATAGATAGTAGCCCCTGAGACTCGGTAGGTTGTCGAAAGCGACAGCGTGCCGAGGATCAAAATCGCAGGTTTCAATCTTCGCCATTCCTATGCAGGTGGCGGATCGTCTGGGGGCCAGCCAGACTGATGGAGTTGCCGAATTAATGCGGCAACTCGATGTTGCGGATGCAGACATCGCGCTAGTCAACAAGCCACTTGACGAGTCGCAAGGTAAGTTTTCTCTCTGCAGTCACCTATTAATGGAGCCAAAGCCCACCGCTTACAATATTTGTGCTTAACGCAGATGGTGCTGCTGCTGTGGAGAGCCTTCGGGCAGAACTTTCTCAAGCTAAGGAGCAAGCCAGAAGGAGTAATGCAGCTACCGCGAGGGCGGCCGAGGAGTTAGAAGCCGAAAGGGCTGCACACTGCCAAAGCAGGGAAGAGATGGCCGAACTGGCCGTTAAATTAAAGGATGCTACCGACCGCAATGAGGCTCTTGAAAAGGAGCGCCTATCGGAGCGAGAAGACCTGGGGAAGGCCACCGCCGAAGCCAAGGATGCCCGTTCTGCAATACGGGCTATAAAGGAGGAGCTGCGCCAGGCCAGAGACATTGTGGCTGGCAAGCCTTTTCTGCTACGCCGCAGGTTTACGGACCCAAAATATGCCCAGCTTGGCCAGCTGTGGGGTCTGGAGGATCCATATATGGACTTAGCGGCGAGTGCGGCGGATGCCGTTGTGCACTTCCGAAGTCAGAAGGATCACAAAACGGAAGAGCTATTTTGGTCTCAATTCCATAGTCCGGATCGTTCACTTCCGCTGACCGATCGGTTGGCCGAATGGGCTGAGCTAAATAGGTTGTCCGGACTTGCCATGATGGATATCGTGACTCATGTCTGGCCGGAGAGGCCCAAGCCGACGAGCTATTTTGGCTTATTGCAGCAGTTTCTTGGGGCGGTGCCGCATATCAAGGCGATGAAGCGGTCGGCCTGCATAGAGGGTGCGCGGATGGCCCTCGCCCGTGTGAAGACACATTGGACAGATATGGATGCCACCGCTGTTGCGACCCAGGATTCGGACGAAAGCCGGTTACCCGCCGAGCACTATTTTGGGGAAGCTATGCGTGGTGCTCATGTAATAGAGTCGCAGTGCTCGAAAAATGTCACATTCAAATGAACATTTTATCTTGTAAAACAATGTTTATGATATAGGCGCTTTTTGTACTTGTGCGTTCAAGTATTGAAATATCTCATGTGCGGCCGTTTATGTATACGTGTGTATAACCTGAAAGATGGCAGTCGTCGGCTTCAGCCTCCACGCACAAGGTGCGGGGGTGTTCGCAAAAATATCACATTTTCACACTTAGTCCGACGTCTCGGTCCTATTAAGGAGGTGGTAGCGTAGCAAACGAGGCAACAAGACTATAACGCTTTATCACTTTCACTTAGCCATTGGAGTTCGAGGGTGGGGCTACGATATAGCCCCTGGGGACACCGCGCTCTCCGAATTCGGGGCGTGTATGTGCCTGACCGGGAAACGGTCCTTCATCAAAGCGGAGGAATTCTAAACATTTCGATGGTCGATCGAGTGGTTGACCAGTCTCTCGCTGTATCATGACAGTCAGTTTTCGGCTTTCTCTATTGAGGTGCTTGCCCAGCAGAACTGGGGCACAATCGCAGTACTTCTCCTGGTGCCGCGTTAGCCGATGATACGGAATGTAAGGCAGAAACACAGGAGCCGGGCAAACCCAACATTTGACCAAAGACATGATTCGGAGCTGATGCATATAAGGCCTAACTCGAGACATCGAACAATCCCTAAGGTGTTCGGTCTTTTATAATAACGGGCGAAACAATGCCCTAAGCCCCTTGTGTCCAGGTACGGGCAAGGTCCTCTGATGCGGCCGATGCCAAAACGTCAGGCTCCACTCTGGTTATAATGAGAAACCAGGGGATTATAGCAACAAGAGACAGTAAAAAAGGTTTACGCAGGTCTTAATCAAAAGAATCCTGCGACGGGTCCCTCTTGCATGTCTGCGCTGTGTCTCCGTTGTGCCGTTATCCTGGACGGGTGTGCACGTTGTTCATCTGTAAAAAGAGAGGAACTTAGTTTGAAAGGAAATCGTGCGAAAAAAAGTATATGAAAAAATATTAATAAATAAGTAAAGCGGAGTCTATATTAGCTCATTGTTGCTTATACGCACAGCCCCTTGTGAAGGGGTGTGCGGCTAGGGAGCCCCTAGCTTATTTATGCCGGACTTGTCTAGCTGTGTCCGGGGTCTATAAATGACCCTCGCAATGAAATGATGCCACGTGGACCGGGCATTTTAAGTGTAAGAGACGCGTAATGTGGTATGGCGTTGAAGCGAACAAAAGCTTCACGCCCCAATAGTGCTTGATAGCTACTTTTGAATGGGGCGACATGGAAGATTAGCTTTTTGCGTCGGAAGTTGTCCGGTGACCCGAACACAACTTCTAGTAATAAGGAGCCTGTGCACTTGGCGTAAGGGCCTGGCATCACTCATTTGAAGGAAGTGTGGCTATGTCGAATTTTAGTAAGGTCTATCCCCAACTTGCGGATTGTGTTCGGGTATAGCAGGTTTAAATCGCTGCCGCCGTCCATCAGGACTTGTGTAAATTGTGGTCCGTCGATTATAGGATCCAATATCAGAGCAGTCCATCCTGCGTTCCGAATACTTCTGGAATAATCCAGGTGGTCGAAAGTGACTGGTTTTGACGTCCAACTTCGAGGTTCCGCTGGGGTGGACCGTGCGGCACTTATTTTGACGGGTGCCGCATTGTTTTTCCGTAATACCACATGAAGTGAGTTTACTGTTTTGACTTCTTTTTGGGAAGTCTTTTATTTTCCGGTGCTCTGCTGGTGGGGTTTATCATCATCCTTGCTTGATGCGTCGAGCCCCTTGTGTTCGGCGTTTAATCGGACGGACTGTTTGAAAACCCAACAATCTCGGTGGGTGTGGTTTGCAGGCCTTCCGGGGGTACTGTGGATTTGACATATCCGATCCAAAATTTTGTTTAAGTTGGATAGCTCATCACGGTTATCCTTAAGAGGCAGTGTTTTGTTGTTTGGCCGCGAGCTTTTGAATCCGGCATTGACTGCCGTGTTCTTTGGGCTTTTCTCTTTATTTCGGCGCTGATCTTTTCTGCGCCGTGATTTTCTGTTTCCATCTCTGATCTCGGATGTACTTGGGTCGTTGGTGCTGCATCTTGCTAGCCAGCTATCTTCCCCCGCACAAAAGCGGGTCATGAGGCTTGTTAGCGCGGCCATTGTCCTCGGCTTCTCTTGGCCGAGGTGTCTGGTGAGCCATTCGTCACGGACGTTGTGTTTGAAAGCTACTAAGGCTTCCGCGTCCGGACAGTCGACTATTTGGTTCTTTTTGGTAAGGAACCTGTTCTGCATTCTTGCTGACTCTCCGGGCTGTTGAGTTATATGACTTAGATCGTCTGCATCCGGAGGGCGGACATAAGTCTCTTGAAAATTTGCTCTAAACGCGTCCTCGAGCTCTTCCCAACTTCCAACAGTGTTTTCTGGGAGGCTTTTGAGCCAGTGTCGAGCTGGCCCTTTGAGCTTGAGAGGTAGATATTTTATGGCGTGGAGATCATCTCCTCTAGCCATATGTATGTGTAGTATGTAATCCTCTATCCAGACTCCAGGGTCTGTTGTTCCATCATATGCCTCTATGTTTATGGGTTTGAACCCTGCTGGAAATTCATGATCCAGCACCTCATCGGTGAAACATAGTGGGTGTGCGGCGCCCCTGTATTTGGGTGTGCCGCTGTCTTCGGACACTTGGCGTGTTGTGATGCTTCCTGGGGCCCTCTTTTTTGGCCCGTAAATGGACCTGGCTGGGCCATCTGTTTTCCCAGGATCATGAGTCGGCTGAGTGCGGCGCCGCTTGTCGCTTTTGGCCTATCATCTGGCCGTCTATCCGGCCAGGCGGCTTCTTTAATTTTTGACTGTGGTGGCTCTATGGCTTCCTCGTCAAATTCTGGCAGCAGCTTGCGCTTCGGGTAGCTCTTTGATTGATGGCCATTGCCGTATTTGTCTGCGGTTTTGAGCACTTTGCTCCATCTTATTCTGAGTATGTCTTCCGCTGTTTTGAGCTTCCGTTTTTCCTTCTTCAAGCTTCTTGCGGTGGCGACGAGTCTTCCGTGAAGGTTCTTATGCTCCGGTGGTATGTCCGGTGTGAGGTCGTCCGGACTGTTGGTTTCGCCGGGATTGGATTGATTATCCGATTCGTCCTGTTCGGACGGTTGCTTGGTTGCATGTTCGTCGTCCACTGGTTTGCCCTGCTCTAACGCTGGGTCATTAGGAATGATGTCTTTGCCGAGGCGGGGCTTAGGGCGGCGCTTGCGTCGCCGTTTTGGCTGTTTATCGGCGGGATTATCCTTTGTCGCGCCCCGTTGTTCCTCGTCGTCGCTTCCTTTTGGGGTATCCACCATATATACGTCGTGTGTTGGGGTGTTCTTCCAGTGCCCTGTAGGCGCTGGTTCTTGATCGTCTCCGGCATCGTCGTCAATACCGCCGATGTCCTCGGAGTCGCAGTCTAGCATGTTGGTTAAATCGTCGACAGTGGCTATAAAGTGGGTGGTGGGTGGGGCTTGAATTTCTTCGTCGTCCGCATCCCAACCCTCCTGGGCGTAGTCTGGCCAGGGCTCTCCGGATAGCGAGAGATGCTTTAGCGAATTTAGGATATCACCAAAGGGTGAGTATTGGAAGATGTCCGCGGCGGTGAACTCCATGACCGGCGCCCAATCAGATTCGATTGGCAGGGGCGCGGGAGGTTCGGAGTCCGGCAGGGAGTCCGGCACCTCGGAGTCACGAGCTTTGTAAGGGACAAGGTTAGTGTTCGGCTCCATCGCCGTGGAAGTTGCAGCCCCCGAGGCGGTGTCCAGCCACCGGCCCTCGATCTGCGCAATCGGCTCCGGACCGTGGGTCGGAGCGGATTTGTGTGCGGCCTCCAAGGCACTGTCCGGCGGCAGAGTTAGGTCATGCCCATCGCGACAGTGCGGCACGCTCGGCTGCGGTTCGGATCCATCGAAGATCAAGTCTTCGTGGATATCCACCGTGAAGTTTAAGCTTCCAAATCTGACCTGACGGCCACGGGCGTAGCTTTCGATCTGCTCCAGATGGCCAAGTGAATTGGCCCGCAGTGCAAAGCCGCCGAACACGAAGATCTGTCCGGGGAGAAAAGTCTCACCCTGGACAGCGTTGTTGTTGATTGAAGATGCCATCAAGCCTATCGGTGACGACACAGAGAAACTCTCAATGAAAGCACCAATGTCAGTGTCAAAACCGACGGATCTCGGGTAGGGGGTCCCGAACTGTGCGTCTAGGCGGATGGTAACAGGAGAAAAGGGACACGATGTTTTACCCAGTGTTCGGCCCTCTTGATGGAGGTAAAACCCTCGTCCCGCTTGATTAATATTGATGATATGGGTAGTACAAGAGTGGATCTACCACGAGATCAAGGAGGCTAAACCTAGAAGCTAGCCTATGGTATGATTGTTGTAATGGATGTTGTGTCCTACGGACTAAAGCCCTCCGGTTTATATAGACACCGGAGAGGGCTAGGGTTACACAGAGTCGGTTACAATGGTAGGAGATCTACATATCCGTATTGCCAAGCTTGCCTTCCACGCCAAGGAAAGTCCCATCCGGACACGGGACGGAGTCTTCAATCTTGTATCTTCGTAGTCTTGGAGTCCGGCGGACGATGATAGTCCGGCTGTCCGGACACCCCCTAGTCTAGGACTCCCTCAGGTCCCCTTGCCTCAAACCCTTCCTAGTATTAGAATACGGGCCAATTACATCATTAAATTACATCATTAATAGTGATGGCTACCTTACCATTACTAACGACATCTTTTGTCCACTAGACAAAACGTTCTAGGAAGCCTTTCATCTTTTGTTGTTAATTTGAACTGTAAAATGGTCTTACATTATAGTACAGAGGTAGTATATACAAACAGTGCCGGTGGGTAGCATGGCCACATGCCCCGCGGTATGTGGAAAGCAAGGCACATGTCCGATGCGAATTCTTGGACATACGGACTGGTACTGTCAGGACATATTGAGTCTTCATAGGGTGTACATACCTATGAAAAATGACATTAGAACCAGGGATACTACTAAGGGCATCTCCAACGTTGGCCCACAAATTTGTTCCGGCATGTGTCCACGGACATGGATGTCGGAGCCGGTCATCCAACATTGCCCACATACATTTCAACAATTATTTGTACTAACCAGACGGATTTCATACAAACCGGTGAAAACATTTACATTTTGGACAAACTTTAACTAAAAAGGTTAAACTATGTGCACGTACGATCGCAGAGCTCCATTCCCACAACACAGATACACTACACTAGTCTACGACCGCCCGCAGCGGATCCTTTTGTCTTCCCCTTGTCCAGCAGCCCACTCATCGGACTACCGGGAGACCCGTAGGTATATTATCCCCCCTTATCTTGCCTGTGTCCGGCTACGCCGCTCATCAGAGTGCCAAAGGGGGTGCTTTAGCTGGAGGGGAAGGGTGCCTACTTTGCTTCCGTGAAGCCGAGGTGGGGGTCGGTGATGGTCTGCTCTAAACCGGGAAAGTCACCGGCTTTGCATGCCAGCGACGTGCCGGCGGTGGCCTTCCTGGGACCCAAGTGGCGGCAGCCTCCCATGTTCTAATTTTCCTCTATGTCGGCAGCGAACACGGACACGCTGGCCACCGACTCGTCGATCTCCGCATAGCCAACTACTTTCTCCATCGACCAGGCGCGGCTCTGCAACGTTGACTGCAGATGGCCTCATCCATGGCATCCATGATGCTTGTTCCGCCGTGCTCCCCCGCGTGCCTGCCTGGAACAACTCGTCACTCCTCTGCGAGCTAGCTTGGAGTGGTGAGTTGTTAAACCACACACCGGCTTGGAGCGGCAACTTGCTTCGTCGGGCTAGGCGAGGGAGGTGGAGCGGCGAGATGCATGGCTCGTATCCACGGGCTCGGCGGGCCACCCAGCCGGCTAATACATCTCCGTTGTATCTATAATTTTTGATTGTTTCGTGCCAATATTCTACCACTTTACATACTTTTGGCAACAATTTATATGATTTCTTGGACTAACATATTGATCCAGTGCGCAGTGCCAGTTCCTGTTTATTGCATGTTTCTTGTTTTGCAAAAAATCCATATCAAAAGAATTCCAAACATGATAAAAACTTACGGGAATTTTTTTTGGAATATATGTGATTTTGGGGGAAAAGAATCAACGTGAGACGATGCTCGAGGGGCCCACAAGCCCTAGGGGCGTGCCCCCCTACCCTGGGTGCACCCTGAAGGCATGTGGCCACCCCGTAAGGTGGTTGGTGCCCTTCTTTTGACGCAAGAAAGCTAATATCCGGATAAAAATCGTGTTAAAATTTCAGCCCATTCAGAGTTACGGATCTCCGAGAATTTAAGAAACGGTGAAAGGCCAGAATCTGGGAATGCAGAAATAGAAGGAAACAGAGAGAGATCCAATCTTGGAGGGGCTTCCGCCCCTCTGCCACCATGGAGACCAAGGACCGGAGGGGAAACCCTCCTCTCATCTAGGGGGGGAGGTCAAGGAAGAGGAAGAAGGAGGGGGCTCTCTTCCCCTCTCTCCCGGTGGCACCGGAACACCGTCGGGGCAATCATCATGTGGCGGCGATCTACAGCAACACCTCCGTCATCTTTCCCAACATATTCATCACCTTCCCTCATCTATATTCAGCGGTCCACTCTCCCGCAACCCGCTGTACCCTCTACTTGAACACGGTGCTTATGCTTCATATTATTATCCAATGATGTGTTGCCATCCTATGATGCTTGAGTAGATTTTTGTTGTCCTATCGGTGATTGGTGAATTGTTATGATTGGTTTAATTTTCTTGTGGTTTATTGTTGTCCTTTGGTGCCCATCATATGAGCAGTCGTGTTGATCACACCATAGGGTTAGTTGTATGTTGATAGGACTATGTATTGGAGGGCAAGGGTGATAGCGGCTTCAGCCTAGCATAGAAATTGATGCATACGAGATTGAAGGGGGACCAATATATCTTAATGCTATGGTTGGGTTTTACCTTAATGAACATTAGTAGTTGCGGATGCTTGCAAATAGTTCCAATCATAAGTGCATAGAATTCCAAGTAAGGGATGACATGCTAGCAGTGGCCTCTCCCACATAAAACTTGTTATTGGTCTAGTAACGTAGGTCAATTGCTTAGGGACAATTCTGCAACTCCTACCACCACATTTCCACACTCGTTAAACTAACTTAATTGTTTATGTATCTAAACAACTCCTAGTTTTATTTTCGTGTTCTTTATTGTCTTGCAAACCTATCCTACAACACCTACAAAGTACTTCTAGTTTCATACTTGTTCTAGGTAAAGCGAACGTTAAGCGTGCGTATAGTTGTATCGGTGGTCCATAGAACTTGAGGGGATATTTGTTCTACCTTTAGCTCCTCGTTGGGTTAGACACTCTTACTTATCGAAAGAGGCTACAACTAATCCCCTATACTTGTGGGTTATCACCGGCTTTTATGCCGGAGAACTGCTCTTCCTGCTCGCTGGGTGCCATGGAAAGTGTAGAGAAAATGGTGCAACTAGGAGATGGGGAGCGGAGTTGTGGTGTGATTCTTGTCCGGCGACTAGCCTTGTTTCAGTAGCCGACTGGCGGGGGGAGCTTGCCCGACATTGTGTTTAATGCCGACCCGCTCGTGAATGGACGTGTGGCTGGAGTAGGTTTCTGAGCACACATGTGAGTTTAATGGAGATGTTTGAATGCGGTGAGGAGGTGTGTTCAGTTGGGCATGCAGCGGGCGGCGCCCTCGACCGGCGCACTGCTTCAATGTCGGCGCAGTGAGAGGTCGCGTCCGCCACCCAGCCTATATAAATGCAGAGGGGCTGCTCTATAGCGGCATGAATGATGGTAGCTAGTGTCGGGTGGGAGAGGGAGGCGGGTTTTGGGTGGGCCAGGGTGGTCAGAACTCATAAGCGGGTGTGGCTGCTGTCCGGACGCCCGCAAAGCCCCCAAGTTTGTCTCCGGTTTGCTGGAGAAAGTGTGTCTGGAAGGTCGAGCGGACCGATACAGACTCACATTGGATGGCACAACACGTCCGAACAGCGCGGTCCAAACGCTTGTAGACGGTTTGAGAGTCGGTGTTGGAGATGCCTTAAGATCAAGTATTCTTCTAAGTTTGGTCTAAATTAATAGCCCCTTTCTATATCATGAATTTTGTAATGACTTAGTTTTTTAGGGGGTTTGAACTAAAAAAACATGTCAACACCATATGAATTATTTCGAATGAAATTCTAATGATACTAGTACTGAAAACGTTGCCTCGACCTCTCATGTGGTTCCGTTCGGGAGAAAACCTCATGTGGTTCCGTTCGGGGAAAAACCTCTCATGTGGTTCAATAAGCCCATTAGTGATGGTTCTTGTGGGTTGTGGTCATTAGTTGCAGTTGGCTTTTTACTCAGAAGAAGATGCAGTTGGTTTTTTACTCAAAAGAAGATGTAGTTGGTCAAACCGCTATTGGGTTTCTCTTGAAACTCTCAATAGATATAGTTCTCACAAAGCAGTTCATCTTTGAACTGCCAGAAGTTTTATCCATAAAAATGCCTTTTTTATTGCACCTGCATGTGAAGTTGTGGCATCTTTGGCAGTTGAACCGCCAGTGGGGTCATCTATAGTGGGTATGGCCGCACCTACACAAAGCGCGCGCACACACACACAATGATATAGCAAATCACATTCATACTGGGCCATGCACACATCATCATATTCACATTCAACATTTCACAAACTATTTTTGGAAAATGTTTGCATAGTTATGTCTGTATGAAATGGGAAAAGACGGTTATAGATTCAGTGAAGGATCTCAATTACAGTCAACAAAGTAATGAAAAGAAGACCTTCACTTTCTCTATTACACTGTTACCTTAGTGAGTATTATTATTCGGTTCTACGCTAATGACACGAAAGTATACATGGTATTTTCGGTCTTTTTTAAGAACTAGTATAGCAATTTGAAGCAAACGTGAAGGCTAAAAAAAATAACACGACGCTTGAAGTTTGGGGGGAAACAAACATGCCTTTTCTTCTTGGTTATGTTGATGTGTAGTAGTTGGCATAGGCTTGGCAAAACTTGTGTGGTTATTCAGTATTTGGCATCAGTTCCATAATCATGTCTTTGTGTATAGTGTCTCTAAAGACAATTCAAGTTAGCAATGCAACAGTCCATTTCAACAAAATCAGATTATTTGAATGTATTTTGAAATATATTAGAAAATATAAATTCCCTCAGTTTTGCATATATGTTCTTCATATATGATTACCTTCTCGTCATGGATTGTAAAACCTGAACAATGACCTACGTGTGTCTATATTAGAGCATCTCCAATAGATGATGTAGATGTATAAATAATTGTTTTTAATAATGAAGGCCCAAATGATGCTCCAATAGATGATCTAGATGTAAAAGAAATTATCAGATTTTACTTTAAATGTAAAATACATCACTTGGTGATGCAAATTTGCATCATATGTGGCAGTCCGAGCAAAACCTCGCCGTGTCGCGCAAAATCCCAACCGCTGCGGAAAGCTCATTCCCTCCCCAACATGCGTGACTGTTGTGCCAGCCGCCACGTCGTCCGCCCACTACACCCCTTCGCTACCCCGCCCGCCCACCGCACCCCGCCACCGCCGGATCCGACCTTCCCACCCCGGTCGTTGAGGGATCTGTCGCTTCCCGATACTTCTCCAACATATCTATATTTTTTTATTGTTCCATGTTGTTATATTATCAATCTTGGATGTTTTATAATCATTTTATAGTCATTTTATATCATTTTTTGCTACGAACCTATTGTCATAGTTCCAAGTGCCAGTTGTTGTTTTCTGCATGTTTTTTACGTCGCGGGAAATCAATATCAAACGGAGTCCAAATGCAATGAAACTTTACGGAGATTTTTATGGACCAGAAGGCACCCAATGGGCCAAGGTGCGCCTGGGGGGTGCTCCGAGGGGAGCACAACCCACCAGGGCGCGCCAGGAGGCCCAGGCGTGCCCTGGTGGGTTGTGCCCACCTCGGGTGCCCCCCGGACCGCCTCTTTGCTCTATAAATACCCCAATATTCTAGAAACCCTAGGGGAGTCGACGAAAATCAATTCCAGCCACCGCAGAGTCTAGAACCACCAGATCCAATCTAGACACCATCACGGAGGGGTTCACCACTTCCATTGGTGCCTCTCCGATGATGCGTGAGTAGTTTTTTGTAGACCTTTGGGTTCTTAGTTAGTATCTAGATGGTTTCCTCTCTCTCGCTGAATTCTCAATACAATAGTCTCTTGGAGATCCATATGATGTAACTCTTTTTGCGGTGTGTTTGTTGGGATCCGATGAACTTTGAGTTTATGATCAGATCTATCTTTTTATATCCATGAAAGTTATTTGAGTTTCTTTGATATCTTATATGCGTGATTGCTTATAGTCTCGTATTTCTTCTCTGATATTTGGGTTTTATTTGGCCAACTTGATCTATTTATCTTGCAATGGGAAGAGGTGCTTTGTAGTGGGTTCGATCTTAGGGTGCTTGATCCCAGTGACAAAAGGGGAACCGACACGTATGTATCATTGCTACTAAGAATAAAACGATGGGGTCTATCTCTACATAGATAGATCTTGTCTACATCATGTCATTGTTCTTATTGCATTACTCCGTTTTTCCATGAACTTAATACACTAGATGCATGTTGGATAGCGGTCTATGTGTGGAGTACTAGTAGTAGATGCAGGCAGGAGTCGGTCTACTAATCTTGGACGTGATGCCTATATAATGATCATTGCCTCGATATCGTCATGATTATTTGAAGTTCTATCAATTGCCCAACAGTAATTTGATTACCCACCGTTTGCTATTTTTCTCGAGATAAGCCACTAGTGAAACCTACGGCCCCCGGGTCCCTTTCTCATATTATTTGCCTTTGCGATCTACTATTTCTTTGCTTTTATTTTCAGATCTATTAAACCAAAAATACAAAAATACCTTGCTGCAATTTATTCTTATTTATTTTGTTTGGCGTTCAATCTATCAATCTACTACAATTTTATTCATGTCCGTTTGCCTATCTTGGAGCCCGCTACCCGAAAGGGATTGACAACCCCTTTTACACGTCGGGTTGCAAGTATATGTTATTTCAGTGCAGGTGTTGTTTACGTTGTGTTGCTTGGTTCTCCTACTGGTTCGATAACCTTGGTTTCATCACTGAGGGAAATACCTACCATCGCTGGGCTGCATCACCCCTTCCTCTTTGGGGAAATGCCGATGTAGTTCTAGCAGACAGGAACTTTATGGCGCCACTGTTGGGAGTCATCACTTCCCTGCCACCCCATGCCTCCAAATCGGCCAAATCCTTTGATTCGAAGCCTCTTCATCGGTGTCACCGTGTCGCCTGATTCTGGAGATGCATTGCCTGCATCCGCCACCGCACGGCCTCCGCAACACCCTACCGCACTTCTTCGGCCGTCCCTCGTCCACACCGCCGCCCGCTCCATCCCCACCCCTGTATCGAGTCGCCAAAGAAGCCGAAGAGCAAGTACGGCTTCACGGGGATGCGGTCGAAGCCCTCCGGGAACTTCGGTGTCGAGTTCTAGTGCGGTTGTCGTTGCTACTGGCTCGGCACCTACCCGTCCTACGACGAGGTCGTGCATGCGTATGATGTCGCTGCATGGCGTTTCGGCCAGCCGAGGCATTTTCTCAACTACACGGAGATCGAAGACCGGAAGACGGTGGAGTTCCTCGGGTCGAAGAATCTGGAAATCTCGCCGATCAAAGAGAAGATGAAGTCGGGGGTTCACATTGCTCATGGCGAGAGTGATGAAGCGGCGTTGGCAAGGTTTGCACGGGAGAATCCCCAGTGTGTCCAAAACAAACTAGAGTTCTACTAGAAACGTGAGGTTGCATAGAAAAGAAGAAGAATGTGAAGCCGGAGGATGAGGTAGGACCCTCAAAAGTGACGGTGATCCCCGTCGATTACGACTCGGAATAGGAGGATGATGAGGAGGAAGACGACGGGGAGCTCCATGACTCCGACGACATGTCCACTGAGGCGTTCTAGGATTAGTTCGATAGCGACCCCAAGGAGTAGTTTTCTATTTGATGTAGTTCAAGTAGAATCGAGACAAAGTACTCGATATGGTCTAGTAATTTTATGTTTTATGAACTATGTTTGCTTCAAATGAAGTTGGTATGTTTGAACTATATGTCTAAAATGATCTAGTAGTGTTACATCATCTATTGAAGCACTAATGCCCTATTTTACATCGTCTGTTGGAGTTGGTTGTGTTTTTATATGATGTAAAAAAGCACTTCTTCGTGATGTATATTTTACTCACCACATTTTGGTGATGTAAAATACATCATCTATTGGAGATGCTCTTACAATCGTGATCGAGGACAACATCATACAATCCTAAAATGGTATTCTATGCAACAAAAGCTTGCAGAGAATGGATAACATCAACAAGGATCATGTGTTGTTGTTCTTTGATGTCGTGTAGGACCTAAACATGTATACACAATTGGTCGCACACTCAGAATCAGTCAGAATAAAGTAATGCTTGTAGGATCAGAAAGTTGTAGGACCTAAACATGTATACACAATTGGTCGCACACTCAAAAATATCTAGGATAAGTATGCCTAGTAGTATTACACAACTTATAATAAGGTTAAGGCTTAAATGTAACTCCCCGCAAAAAAAGTCTTAAATGTAACTGGATGACATTCTTATACTAGTGCGCAGGCATGTACACACATAGGCATTCACCAAAGAAAAGTCATATTTCATAAAAAGTTAGCAATATTGTTGCTATGCATAAGTAGATTACATGCCTAAGAAAGGATTCGGCATGGGTGTGGCTGGATAATAGGGGAAGTATTTGGTGCACCGTTGCTTGCGGTGCACCTGGGGTGCCCAACTCTAGTTGCATCTTCTCAAATGTTTGAAAATAATCTCTCTCTCTCTCTCTCATATATATATATATATATATATATATATATATATATATATATATATATATATATATATATATATATATATATATAGACAAATGTTTCCTACAAGCAGTGGTAGTTACCACCACTTGCTTTTGTATGTTGTATGTAGTATCTGTCGAAACCAAGAGTATGTACGTGTAGTATGTAGTATATATCAATGATTAGGTAGTATATATACTAATTTATTGGTAGTATGTATTATGTTTTGAGTATGCTCTTTTTTTAAGTACAAATATGTACGTATTTCACAAATATAACAAAAACTATGGACTCATATGCAATTTTTCCATGTAACTTGCTTTGAAATATCTTAGATATAATATATGAACATATTTAAAATAATAATATAGTATATGTAGTACCACATGATAGTATATGAGATATGTGGGGTAACTACCACGGGTGGTAGGATGGATTTTCCTATATATATATATATATATATATATATATATATATATATATATATATATATATATATATATATATATATATGTGCTTTGTGATTCACTGTGTGGTACCGTCTCAAGCCCATGTGGTGTGTTAATTCCACTGTGGTGGCAGGCCGGTTCTTGCCGCTTTATGCCTAATGAGCTAACAAAAAGCCTGCCGGCGTGCATCGTTGAAGCAGTGGCCAACGCTAGCGTCCATACATCACAGGTTCCACCCATCGATTGATTTATGGTGCAGGTTCCCATACGCACATCTTGACGTCCGTCGGCGAGCCGCATACAGGTTCGAACCAGCAGATGCGACAGATCCATGTGTACGCCTAGGAGGAACCTATAGAATCCATGCGTTGAACTTGCTCGGCGTATATGTATCCAACCAGTATACCCCGCGTATCGTTGTGATGTCTAACACGTTGGTTGTCTCTCGTCGTACGTCTTGTATCATATGTGTGCGTGCATGCGTTGTGCTTTACGTCACGTGTGTTGTATTGTCTCTCGACGCATGACTCGTACTATTATATAGGCGACAATGTTGCCTTGTTGTACCAGAGGCTAATCAATGCCTCCCTTCCGTCATTGCCCGTTGGAGTATTTCTTGAGATGTTTATATCTCATTGGAAATGTATGAGAATTGCCGCCTCCTCCTCCAAGAAAAGCTAGAGTTCGTGCCTCTCGTCGGCTCCGCCGCAGGTCCGCCTCGTCTCCGGTGGCCCGAGGGCCATGGGGGCGTGGTGGATCTTGGCAAGGGCCGGCTGGAGGGCTCCGTTGTTAGTCGTTCCTTCAAAATTTGTTAGGGTTTGTGTCCTACTCAGGAAGACGAGACGGTGGCGGCTCCCTGAAGATGGAATAAAGGTCTCCCCGCATAGTCCCCGTTCCGGTGGTGCGTCTAGCATCGTTGGTGGGCGTGTGGAGGTGTGTCTCCGGCGGATCTATCCTCGGTGGATTTGCTCGGATCTGGTTGTGGTTCGTCTATGTTCGTGTGTCTTCGAGTTGGATCCTTTCGATCCACGTTATTCTTCATCGGCGGTTGTTGCTGTTCGTGCGCTGTCCCACGGGCCTTAGCACGACGACTTCCCGACTGTCTACTACAACAAGTTGTGCCCGACTCCGGCAAGGGAGGGGTGATGACGGCGGCGCGCCTTCGGCTCGTTTCAGTGATTGTAGTCGTCGCTAGGTGGTCTACGGATCTGGATGTAATTTTTGTTATTTCTAGTGTTCGTTGTACTGCCGTGATGGAAGATGAATAGATTGAAAGTTTTCTCGGAAATGTATGAGAATTAATAATATTATTTGTCGGCCGGCTCGACGGTTACGCGTAAGTATTCGAAAACGTATATATACACGTTGCATGCATTTACATACTTAGCCTACACGATGCATGCAACGATATAATGTGAAGGTAGGTATTGATTGACTTCATGACCACTTGTGCACATGTACAGGAGCGCACATACGTATGAGTGCATTCCATACATATGCAAGCTTCATGATCAATAAATGTGCGGTCAGTTCTGTATGTGCGCACAGGCGGAGCTCCCGGTAGGGCGAGGCAGGGCGCCCGCCCTACCTTGATTTTTGGCCGAAAGATTTATACATGTACGCATACGCTGAGTGGCTGGCTGATTCTCTGTGCGTGGAGTCAGGTCGCCAGGAAAAATGAAAAAGAAGGAAAAGGATAAGGGCCTAGTCGTCAGCTTCGGTCCACGTTGTTTAGGCCCATTAGTTCCTGCTGCCCGGCATCGTTCACTAAGCAGAACTGCCAAAGCGATCAGGTCAATCCCAATTGATCCAGCGCACGCACCAGTATACCACATATACACACGGTGTCCCACTCAGAAAAAAAACCGTATACACACGGAGAGCTATAAATTTCTACTCTCTCCTTTCTTAAATATAAGTCTTTTAGATATTTTTATATGGACTACATATGGATGTATATAGATATATTTTAGAGTGTACATTCACTCATTTTGCTCCATATGTAGTTCATATAGAAATCTCTAAAAAGTCTTATATTTAGAAATGGAGGGAGTACATTTTCGTGTCGAGAATTTATCAAATTTATGATGCTTTTTTTAGAAAATAGCTTTGGCAATCTAGTCCATATTTTTTCAGGCCAGTTTTCTATTTAGATTTGTTTTCTCCCTTGAATATATTTATTTTTGTGTGAAAAATCCACTGAATTTAATGATTCAGTTTAGAATCACCTAAAATTATTAGAGTGTATTGTTAGTGTGTACATGCTATTTTGATATTGCATCAAATCATTTTTAGCCTTTAGGATTCACCCCACCTTAAATTTTTCTCGTCCTCCGCCACTGTATGTGCGTATTAGTGAGCGATCGGTTCCAATGCGAGCGATCACGGGATCTTCCATAAATACCCTACTCGGTACCACAAGTACCTTGAGCATTTATTAAAAATACCGTGTGTGTTCATATGCGGTCAGTTCCAACGTGATTGTTAGAAGGGAGAGAGAGGATTTGGTGGAATAGTTCGTTGTATTGCTTGAGCCTCGTGGGCATATATATAGGAGTACAATGACCAACTTGGAGTACAAGACAAGCCGGAATAAATCCTAGTCTATCTCGTCTTTCCTAATAAACATTATACTCAACATCCCCCCGCAGTCACAACGGTAGCGACGCAGACGGTGAGACTGGAGAAGAATCCGAAGGCAGCCGACGGACACCCCCCCCACAGTCGTAACGGTCGACGCATCGCGGAGTCGTGGCTGGAGTGAAAACCGACGAGGTTGCTCAAGCAGGCGGTAGCCCTTTGTGCCGTTGTCGAGGTAGCCGAGAGCGTGGGTGGTGGAGCCGTGGTCGAGGTAGCCGTGCGAAGATTGCCGTGGTCGATGTCGAGTCGGGGTGGCCGGTGTCGAGGAAGTCACCGTGGAGCCGCAGACGCAAGGTGGCGCTGAGTTAGCATGGGCGCATTGGTGTCGAAGTAGTGGTGCGCCGGGAAGAAGATGTTGTTGACGACGCGTCGCGGCGGGTTTGCCAAGCCCGGGGACACATCATAGACGAAGGCACGCGTCGGTGTTGCCAGCACCGGGCATGCGTAGACGGACGAAGACGAAGTTGACGACGCGCCGACCAGGCTTGCCAGGCCCGGGGACACGTCGTGGATGAAGGCACACATCGGTGTTGCCAGCACCGGCATGCGTAGACGAGGGACCTGCACGAGCTGTACGCCATGTCGGAGAAGTCGGAGAGGCCAGCAGAGAAGGACTCGACGACGGTTGCGGCGCCAATCGGCGCGGGGCCAATGTCGCCAGCGGTTGTCGGAGTAGATGAAGCGGTCGGGGTAGATGACGGCGACGCTGGCGACGAGCTGGTGCTGGACGAAGACGAAGGGGGTGGACGGGCGGCGGCGCTACAAAGTGGCGGCGGCGGCCAAAGAAGAGCGGCAGCGGCGGCCTGACGGCGGCGGCGGCGGCTAGGTTAGGAGTGCGGCGGCGGTGCTCGAAGTAGGCGAAGAACCCTGACAGCGTGACGAAGACCGGCGCGGACGGTGGCGTTCCCGCGCCAAGGAAGACGGCGCGGCGCATACCACGGAGGTCGGCGGGGTGACGGTGGAGCGGACGCGGGCATGGCGCTTCTGACGAAGAAGCGGCGACGCAGCGGCGGCGGGTCGGGCGATGGCGGAAAACCTCGTGGCGGCGGCGGGGACCGCGGGCGCGACGCTGCGACGAAGGGTGACGAACGGCGTTCGCGAAGTCGGTACAACCGCTGGGGCGGCCTCGGGGCGGCGGCGTGGACGCGTGCCGCGCTTCGCTACCGCCCGACGGGCAACGCGGCGGCGGCGCGAGGGTCGGTGCAGCCACGGGACGGCTCGAGCGGATGGCCCCGGCGGCGGTGGACGCGGGCCGCGGCACTACGGCCCGAAGGGGCGACGCAGCAGTGATGCGGGTCGGTGCAGCCGGGAGAAGAACCACGGGGCGGCGGCGCTGCGGCCCGACGGGGAGACGCAACGGCAGCCCGATGCTTGATCAGTGGAGAGGCGCGCTGAACTCGGGGACGATCTTCACGGGACCTGCGGATGCGCGCGTAACCGACGGGCCAGGTCGGTCGCGCGGCGCAGATGAGGCGGATCGCGGCGGCGAGCGGGTGATCAAGCCGATCGCGCGCGAGGTCGGGGACGCCGCTCGGTGAAGGCGTGGTGGCGGCGGAGTCCGAGATGAAGCCGGCGGCGACGGGCGGCGGCGGCTATGATTGGCCGCCGCATGGCGCGAGGCCGCCGGGTCGAGTGATGCAGAGTCCCGGTCGAGCAGGCGGTGACGGCCGCGTGATCGACGAAAGCGGCCGCACGCAAGCGGCAGTGGTGAAGGGCCGTCGCATGACGCGAGGCCGCCGGGTTGGGGCGGCCGGCGGGTAGACGCGCGGACGACGCGAGGCCGCCGGGTTGGTGAAGACGCCGGTGTAGTCGACGCCGAAGTCGAAGTAGAGGCGCACGGGGTCTACGGTGGCGGTGGGCGACGCAAACCGGATCACAAAGACCGGAAAACCAAAAAGTAGACGCCGATCAAAGCGACCGGCGAGAGAAAAACCCAGATCAAAGGATCGGGAAAAAGACTCTCTAGGGCAGCCGCCAACACGGCCGGCGGATTTAACCCAAATGCACGGGCGGCGTGGCCCCCGGCGGTGGTCATGGAGGCCGACCGCCCCGGGGGCGGCGCGCGGGTGCGGAAGCGGCGGCGGCTAGGGTTTAGGATCGACTTGCGATAGATACCATGTTAGAAGGAAGAGAGAGGATTTGGTGGAATAGTTCGTTGTATTGCTTGAGCCTCGTGGGCATATATATAGGAGTACAATGACCAACTTGGAGTACAAGACAAGCCGGAATAAATCCTAGTCTATCTCGTCTTTCCTAATAAACATTATACTCAACAGTGATTAATCATCGGAGCTTCCAGTAATGGCCTACTCGGTGCCACATGTAGTTTCATCGGTTCCGTGTGTGTATTAGTGAGCAGTCGGTTCCAATGTCAGCAGTCCTCCTCCCCCAAAAAAAAGTACCATGTCTGTTCTTATGGGGTCAGTTCCAACGTGATTGATCATTCGAGCTTCTGTTAATGGCCTGCTCGGTACCACATGTAGTTTCATCGGTTCTGTATGTGTGTATTAGTGAGTGGTCGGTTCCAATGCGAGAAATCACCGGATCTTCCATGAATACCCTACTCGGTACCACAAGTAGTTTGAGCAGTTCCTAAAAATACCGTGTGTGTTCAAATGCGGTCAGTTCCAACGTGATTGATCATTGGAGCTTCTGGTAATGGCCTACTAGGTACCACATGTAGTTTCATCGGTTCCGTGTGTGTGTATTAGTGAGCGGTCGGTTCCAATGTGAGGGATCACCGGATCTTCCGTGAATACCCTACTCGGTACCACAAGTAGTTTGAGCAGTTCCTAAAAAATACAGAAAATTAACTAGCTAATATAGAAAATGAACTAGCTCTATGCTCTTGCTGAAGTTAAATACTCCCTCCACAAAGAAATATAAGAGCATTTAGATCACTATTTTAGTTATCTAAACACTCTTATATTTGTTTACAGAGGGAGTATCTAGTACAGGAAGTTGTTAGCGAGGCACAACTGATAATGTGACGAAGGGCATCTGCAAGTTGCTAGCTAACTTGGGACTGAAACACCTATATGCGTGAGCTTTATTGTATATTTGTATGTGTGCTCTTGTTCTTGCTTGATTGCAGTAGTAAGGTAGTACGACGAGGTGGCTTACCTTGGCGGCCAGCTGGGCGCGACCATCTGTTTTGTAGACGCGAGGCATCAACAGCGGCTTTTCACTTGGCTGTGGCATGCGTGGTAATGGTGCAGTCCATTGTAGGTTGACAAATCAACAAGTAGAAAAAGATGGATTGATGGGAAGATGAGTAGTGATTAGGTCGACGGGAGATAGAAACAAATAAATAAAGAATTGCTTAAACATGATTTAGCATTTGCTCACCCAAATAAAGAATAAAACATGTTTCCTATAAATCCTGCTACTATGCATTTAATAAAAGTAGACACTGATTTTCTTTATTCGAACAATCTCTAAGTTATGCTTATATGCTAAACCAGTTTTACTAATCTTGGATTAGTTGCATTATCCAAACAGAGTTTACGTTGAAAATCAGGACAAATTCACTTTTCAATAACGAGTTCCCTACAAAACTAAGTAACAAAACACCCATCCCAGAAGTGCCACGGACAAGTACTTGTCACGTCTCACATGGGCACGTGAGTTTGTGTCTATTCCCTAAGATTTTTTTTTGCCTCGTCGATTAATTAAGAAGAAGAGAATTGCCCGGAAAACCGGGCGAAAACCGATACAGACCAACCACACGTAGACTACTCTCAGGGCTTGCAACTTGACAACCAAAACCAACACCTAACGACAACCAATACATCGCAAAGACACCCCAACAAGAGTAACTTGGCCGAAGACCACGGGCACACCCAAATCAACGAAGACAAGTCAGGCCATAAGGACAACCCAAGAGACTGATAACCATCCATCAAGTAGTTGCGGACGCCTTTTCTGTGACGCCACACTTCTTTCCTTTGCTCCTGAGAGCCTCCTCCACAATCGCATTGCCAGATCAAGGGCTCATCCTCTCCAAACGTTTGAGCAAGCTGTGAAGCTCTATCTGAAAGAGAATCTCATTGACCTTGTCACGCACAGAAACCTGCCCAACAATCACGTGCGAGTGGGTGCCCGCAACAACGGAACCTCCACGCTCCACAGGGGCGAGCTGTTGGTTGGGCTCAGAAGGATTGGGCGGCAATGTACCAACCGCCTCAACATCATCAGTCACAGGTATCACTGACACGATGGACTCAGGCGTCTCCACTTGCTCAGAGTTAGGTGCTAACACACATGTCTCATCAACCTCTCCACTCAAAGACGCCACATGCCCAATGGCCATAGATGAGGCAGTGATAGAACCAACCAAGTCACCATTGTTCGCAAAAGTGGGCGACTGAGGTAGCGAGGGTGTCATGGCCACCACCAAGGACTCCAATGAGCCCAGCTCCATCGGTAACACCATAGATGATTCCCCACAAAGCTCCAGCAACTCAGGCATAATCTGCATAACTGGAGCCACAACCTCGGAGATGACCCCACTCCCCGGGGAAGATGGCGTCGCATGTAGAGCATGAGGAGAAAAATCTCCGAAGAGGCATTCAGCCTCCTCAATGGAACCAATCGGGAGCTCAGGCAACAAAGGCACAACCGACACAACCTGAAGTTTGGCAAGTGCGCCGTGAAGCTCAGTGCGAAACAACTCAATCTTCTGAAGGAGCTCCGTACGAAGCAAGGCAAGTTGTGATTCAAAAGTAGAGTCCAAAAAGACACTAACATTGGAATCCTTACAACATTTAGATTGAGACTTTGGCGGCACCGACACATGCAACGACGAACGGCCCACGACCTCTGCCCAACTCCTAGTCAGCGAAGAACAAGCCTGGACGGACGGGGAGAGGCTCGGCTGGCATGGAGCGCGAGTGACCGAAGAGCCAACGCGAGTGACCGAAGAGCCAACGCGAGCGACCGGAGAGCAATCTCGAGCAACCGGAGAGCGATCTGGAGCAACCGGAGAGCGAGCACAACAGAATCTCTCCCTATGAACAGGGCGACGACAGCGAATGCATCTGAATGGCCCATGGCATGCACTCACTTGGTGGCCACGCACAAGGCAACGGTAGCATCTTCCTCGAGCCCAACGCTTGAAGGCGAGGCCACGCTCGAGCCCTTCCCGCAACGGCTCGAGGGGAGTGCCTCCGCCGGACCGGCGCCCCCGACCAACATGCTCCCAGCCCGCCTCGTCTTCAAGAGTGGCAGCGGCGGCAGAGAGGCCCTTGCAAGCAGACACTGAAGATGGAACAAACAGAGGAGACTCCAACTTCTCTGGCGTCATCTCGTCAGGAATGGCGGGCAGGGATGCCTGATTGGTCACTGCCACAGGCCATGGGAGGCTATGAGCACAAGTCCTACAGCCACCAATGGCCGGGTCGGCCTTCCGGGGCGAGGGCAACGGCAGCCAGAGCAGCAGCGGACGAGGCTGGTGTAGTCGGAGCAGCCCGGTTCGGCAGCGCGCTCACCTCGCTAGAGCACTTGGGAGCCCGTGGTGTCTGTGGGGCAAGCTCAACGCCATCTTCGTCGTGGTCATCGGCATCCTCGTTGAGGGAGCTCCATGAAGGCCGCGCCATGCCCAAACTGACAGAAGAGCTTGAAACAGCCGACAGCCTCCCAGCCCGCATGTCGGAGACGTGACCGTCGCCTCCAACCGCAACAACAGGTGGCGTGGTAGGCGTTGGTGACCTCCGCGTGGACGGCAGCAGGGGCGAGCCCACCCATCCTCTCACGGTCAGGTTGGCCTTGCGGGAGGCGAGGGAGGACGTGGCCAGGCCGTGCGAAGATGGCTGCGGCAGACGGGCGGGGGCGGGGACGGCGCCGGCAGCACGAGGCATCCCAGCGGCTGGAGGATCCAGCGAGGCCGGGGTGGCCTCCGTCGTCGGAGCATGGCCGGCGGTGGCAGGAGGTGCCAGAGAGGCCGAGGCGGCCGCTGTCTTCGTCGGAGCATGGGGAGCCATCTTAGGCGGTTGAATGGGGAGAAAACTGGAGGAGAAGAGAGAGCGCGTGATGGAGGTGCCGGATCTGGTCTCACCCGGCGCGGAGCTGGCGGGAGCCGGGAGATCAAGGCGGCGGCGGCCGCGCGGCAACGCACGCGAGAGCGTCCGCCATTTTTGCCCTGGAGGATTTGTAGTTCCCCAAGCTTTTTCGTTTTGGCTAGAGGTTCCACCAAGCTGCATGCGTTGGGGGCACATGTTTGACCCTCTTTGAAAAGTTTAGCCGGATCTGATCCTGGTCTGAATTTTTTTAGGATCTGATCCTTTTTTCTACCGTCATAGTGTCTGATGATAGGGTAGCATTGCCTACGGCTACGGTCTATGACGATAGGACTTAACTGCACCGTCACGTACGTTTAACGTGAAAAATACCCTCTGGTAGGCGGTACAACCCTACCGCCAAAGAGCCTGGCGGTAGGCAGTGCAATGGCATTACTAGTACACGCATGCATCGGTCAGTGTGCAGCTGCTTTGTCCTCTCCATGCACATGCATTCATGACCAATCTAGCAGTAACCCATGCGCTTGTGGCGGCAAAATTTCGTGTTTTGACCCTTCTTGCATACAAATTCAGGATCTGACCCTGGTTCGAAAAAAAATCGGCATTTGACCTTTTTTCTTACCGCCAGCGTGGCTGGCGGTAGGATTAGACAGCCTACCGCCAGGGACCCTGGCGGTAGGATTAGACAGCCTACCGCCAGGGACCCTGGCGGTGGGATACTAATCCACATCAGCACGTGAAGACGGCCACCGTCCCCCTCCGTCGCACCCTACCGCCAGGGTCCCTGGCGGTAGGCTGTCTAAACCTACTGCCAGATCCCCTGGCGGTAGAGTCCGGAGCAGTTATTTCGCCCGAGACCCCGCACGCCCCTGCCTATCTCCCCGCACCTCCCCCTCCCCTCGTCGGCAGTTTCTTCTTTTCTCCCCCAAGTCGCCCCTCTCTCCCTCTCTCATCTCCTCCACTCTCCTCCTCGGATCTTCGCCGTTTCTTCATCGTTTTTGCGGATCGAGATGGCCCCGAAGAGAGAAACGTAAGCTCCTCCAATCCCTCCAAGTAGTTTTTGCAAACTTGCTTCTGATTCGACGCCTTATTTGCTTGAAATCCCTCATATTTTTTAACTTAGATTGGATTTTTTTCACCTAAGATTGTTTTACCTTGATTGTAGTTCTAGTTCTTAGTTCTTTAGTAACTAGTGGTATTGAATATGAACTCTAATCAATAGTTCATATGTTAGTGTGAAGATGAACCCTAGTTCATAAAAAAATTTATTAAAAAAATTATGATGTAATGCATGCATGTGGGAGGACTTGATTGTAGTTTTATGATGCATGTTGATATGATGATATAAAGATGTTGGAGGATTTTTTTGTTTAAAAATACGATGATATGATGCATATTGGAGGATTTGTTTTGGTTAAAAATATGATGATATGATGCATGTTGGAGGATTTTTCTTTGATATGATGCATGTTGATATGATTTGATCCATCATGTGTACTAAATGTTGTTGGAGGAATATGCTTAAGATTTTATTTTGATATGATGCATATTGATATGTTTTTGATATGATTTGATTTCATTTTTTGTTTATGTATGCTTATGCTTAGAGCATCTCCAATAGATGGTCCAAATGTAAAAATAACTAACTTTTGGACAGTCCAAGGCAAAAAAACGCTGCTCCAACAGACGGTCCATATGCAAAAAAAAAATTGGACCGCGGCCTCCTCGTGATGTAAAATGCAACACCTCGTGATGCAAATATACATCACAAGATGCATCTGGTCCAAAACTAGCCGCCACCCGCGAACGCCCAACCGCCACTTCATTTCCGTTCCGCCCCCGCGCCGTTCGCCTTGCCATGACCCTCCCGCCGCCGCCATGGCCGATTCTCGACGACCCGCCGCCGTAGCGGTGGGCTGACCCACGGCGCCGCCGCTGCCATCCCCAGATCCGCGGCCATGCCGCCGCCGCGCGCCGGGCGGATTAGCGCTGCCCGCCGGTGGCCACCGTCAGCGAACAACGGCCGGCGAAGGGACGAGGAGGCAGCGGCAAACGGTCGGCGAACCGCAGCGGCAACCCGGCCGACAGTTCTACGCGGCCAGTGAAGGTCTCAAAGGCGGCTGCGGCGGCTCAGAGCGACGAGTCGCAGACGGTGCGGCCGGCAGCCTCCTCCAGCAGCCACACATCCATTCCTCCACCTCCCCAGCCGCCACCGCCGTCCGTGGAGGAAGATGTGGCCACGCCGACGGCCACCGCCTCCAACATGTTCAACGAAATGTTGCAATGGTATAAATTTTGCGGTTGTGCTTTTGTTTGTTGTTTTAAATTTTTGTGTCCTTGATTGTTTGTGTGTGCAATTGTAGTGTTGATGATGAAGCTTTCATGCGCGCAACAAATGTGGCAAATGATGATTACATATATGAGTCACAAGAATATGAAATCCAATATGATGATGACAATCTTGATGTGGATGATGAGGGCTTCTTCAATGTCAAGGGAAGAAGTGGCAACTATACCACCGCGGAGGATGTGTTGATATGCACCGCTTGCAAGAAAATCTCTCAAGATGCAAGTGTTGGAAGCGACCAAATGGTGAGCACCTATTGGAAACGCATCAAGGAGTACTTCGATGAGCGCAACACAAGTGGTATCTTCCGTTCGAGCAACTCTCTACGCCAACGTTGGTCCACCATCAACGCCGAATGCTCAAAGTGGGCCGGTTGCTTGTCAAATGTTGCTCGCATGAACCCAAGTGGTTGCGGTGATAGTGATTTGGTAAATATTTCATCTTCGTCCGTGCTTTTGTCAAATATTTCCTCTTTGTTCACTATATTGATGATGATATGTTTTTTGGTAGAAAATGATTGCACAAGGATTGTTTCGGGAGAGGAACATAAAAGGCGAGAAGAAGAAAAGGAAAGGAAAAGCTTTCACTTTTCATCATTGCTACAAAGAGCTCAAGGATGTGGAGAAGTGGAAAACTAGAGAAACTTCTGAATCGTCAAAGAAGAAGAGTGTGTTGGTTGAGGATGAAGAAGATGTCGCCACTGAGGAGACGAGCCCCACTCCTCACTCCGCGACAAAATCTTATAGGCCCGATGGAACCAAGAAAGTGAAGGGAACAAAGGCCGGAGACAATGATCTCAAGGAAGGATTTGATGCCATTGTCATGGCGAGGAAAGAGTATGCCAAAGAGAAAAGAATCTTGAAGCTCAAGGAAATAGAGGAGAAGAGTGAGGCCGAGCGGCGAAGGGCGGCGGCCGAGGAGAAGAGGGCGGCAGCCGAGGAGAGGTTGGCCGCGGCCGAGGAGAGTAAGGTGGAGCTAGAGGAGAAGAAGGCCATGGCCGGCGAGAGGAAGATGGTTGAGGAGAGGACACTCAAGTTCATGTTTATGGACACATCAACTCTTGATGCCAAGGCAAAAGCATATGATGAACTTTATCGCGATGAAATGCAAATGAAGAAGCAAATGCTCATGAGGCAAATGATGATGGGAGGAGGCATGGGAGGAGGCATGGGAGGTGCTATGGGAGGAGGCATGGGACGTGCCATGCGTGGTTACATGAACATGATGGGAGGAGGCACGAATGGTGCATTTGGCGGAAACATGGGAGGTGGCTTCGGTGGCGGCATGGGAGGTGGCTTTGGCGGCAACATGATGGGTGGCTTGGGAGGTGTATATGGCGGCAACATGAGTGGCGTTGGAGTTGGCTTCATCGGCAACATGACAGGTATGGGACGCAATGTAACACCCTAGATGTAACATGTCCCAATTTGGCAATGTATCAACTTGACCTTCATCCAATTCTTGTGGGTTTTATCATGTTTGGCCTCATCTTGTTTGGTTATGTGGTTTATTCTTTTCATTGTCATGCTCACCTTGCCATATTGCATTTGTGCCTCTTGTTTTTTTTTTGCATTCCATCTCCATCATGTGCATGGTGTGATCTCATACATATTATGTTGTTGCATGTTCAATGCATGAACCTTGCATCATCACCAATTCTCCTTCTTTTCCTTTCTTTCATTTTGCAAGTGCACCTTTTACCTTCTCCTTTAATGTTCATCTTCTACCTATAAATCCTGCTACATGTATAAAAAACCTCTCTACCAAATCTCATGCTTTTGGAGTTGCTTTGGTTAGGTTCAAAAATGCCTCAAGTTTGAATGTAATTCGAACTTGTTTTATTTTTATACCTCTAAAAAGGTCCAATGCAATTTATTCAAATAGGTCACAATTCCAGGAGCTTGAGCATATTTTCTTTATTCTCAAACTCCTCTCCTTTTACCCTGTGCTTTTCTGTTTCTTTTCCTGTTTGAGCAAATAGGAAATAGAATGAGCAACAGTGGGCAGCCCAGCAGCATCACAGCCCGGCTGGTCCTCCTCACTCCAGGCCGGCCCAGCTACCCAGCGAGCCAGCAGTGCTCGCTCGCTCCCCCTCCTTTCCACGCTGGAACCGCGCCGGCCCCACCTGCAGTGACCCGAATCCCTGTTCCTCTTCCTCCTCCCTCGCTCGTTCCTCTCTCAGTAAAGCAGAGGACAGGGGCACACATGGCCACCGTGGCTACCACGTCCCTCGCTTCCCCCCTATAAAGGGCCAATCCCAGGGCAAGCCTAGGGTTCCTCCTCCTCCTTCTTTCCCCTCCGCTCCGCCACCACGGGTAAGAGGCACCCACGCCCTGCTTCCCCGCTCTGTTTTCCTCCCTACAGCCACCATGAACGGCCCGAGCAAGAGCTCCTCGCCAGCGTAGGTGCGTCGCCGGCCTCCCCTCCATCGACCCCGAGCACCGCAGCGCCTCCCCGAGTCCATTCTGACGCCGATCGGTGCCCCGGACGACAAGTTCCCCGACGTCCTCTGCTTCCATCTTCCTCTCGATCAGGTCCGCGCCGAGGTTCAGAGCTCCACTTCGTCGCCGCCGGCTCGTCTCTGTCCACCCCGTCTTTGGGTGAGCTGGGTAATGCACCTCCCTCTCCCATACATCCCATGACATGTAGACACCTGTAGGACTCGTCCGATCCATGTCTTCGCCGCGCTCGCAGTGCTCCGGCGAAGCCTGAAGTTTATTGTTGTGTGTATTTTGCTGTAGCGCACCCGCACGTCCCAGCGCTCCGGTTCTAGCCTAACCGCGTTTCTCCTCACTGCGCTTGCCTCACGCGCTCGCCCGGGCTGGAAAGCAAGAGCAGCGGCCTCGTCCGGTCTTGCCGCTGTCGTACCCGAGACGAGATCGAGCTCGTGCTCGAGTCCCGCACGCACACGCCTTCCATAGCTGCGCCATTGCACACCCCGGCCCCGGCTCCCAATCCCGCACGCCCATCGCGTCCTCTCAGGCCTGCCATCGCTACGGCTGCCCTCACCGGCGTTGTCGTCTTCTCTGTTTGTAACAGAGGAGCTCGAACTGGTGTATCTCTACAGGAGCCGAACGCTTCTCTTTATCAGTAGTACCTAGCTAGCCGAGTGGTTGACTATGCAAACCCGCACCGGGGAGACCCGGGTTCGATCCCCCGCGGGTGCATAAATCCTCCCCCTATTCTTTTTCTGTTTTACTTGTGACACTGACGCCTCGGCCCCACCGGTCATACACATACCCTACCACGTGGCCCACGGCCCTACCAGTCAGTCTAACGACTGGGAACCCGGGTTCGATCCCCCGCGGGTGCATAAATCCTCCCCCTATTCTTTTTCTGTTTTACTTGTGACACTGACGCCTCGGCCCCACCGGTCATACACATACCTGTAGGATCGGAAGTATGTCTAGAGGGGGGGTGATTAGACTACTTGACAACTTAAAAACTTGGCCTTTTGATTGGAGTAGATTCTTAGCAAGTTCACAATGATAACCAAGTCAAGTATCACCCTACACATGCAATTCTAGAGTTGTGGCAGCGGAAAGTAAATTGCACGATAGTAAATGAGAGGTGGAGAAGAGCAAACGCAAGTTGGAGACACGGAGATTTTTCTCGTGGTTCCGATAGGTGGTGCTATCGTCAATCCACGTTGATGGAGACTTCAACCCACGGAGGGTAACGGCTGCTGCGAGTCCACGGAGGGCTCCACCCACGAAGGGTCCACGAAGAAGCAACCTTGTCTATGCCATCATGGCTTACGCCCACGGAGGACTAGCCTTACTCGGGTAGATCTTCACAAGTAGGCGATCTCCTTGCCCTTACAAACTCCTTGGTTCAACTCCACATCATGACGGAGGCTCCCAAGTGACACCTAACCAATCTAGGAGGCACCACCCTCCAAAAGGTAATAGATGGGGTTGGTGATGATGAACTCCTTGCTCTTGTGCTTCAAATGATAATCTCCCCAACACTCAACTCTCCTCACTGATTTGGCTGTGGTGGAGGAAGGGATTGAGTGGAAAGCAACTTGGGAAGGCTAGAAATCAAGTTTCATATGGTGGGAGTGGAGCAACTTGATCTCAACACAAGGGTAGGTAGTTTTCTTCTCGAAATGTAAGGTAGGAGTGGTAGTTCTTTCGATGGCTCTCTCCACGAATGAAGAGGAGGTGGAGGGTATTTATAGCCTCCACACAAAATCCAACCGTTACACACATTTGAGCAATCTCGGTCAGACCGAAGTTGACAACTCGGTGAGACCGAAAGTTCAAATCTTGTGAGCGTTGGGATTTTCGTGGGACCGAAAATACAATCTCGGTTTGTCCGATTCTTCCAAAGTCTAGGGTTTGCCAATTTCGGTGGGACCGACTTTCTCATCTCGGTGACACCGATTTGAGTACAGAAGGTTACAGAAGCTTGGCAACACCAATTTCGGTATGACTGAGTTTGGAATCGGAAAATCCGAAATTCTTAGGGTTTGGCTATATGGTGAGGTGGTTCATCTCGGTGTGGTGGGTTTGGAATCGGTGGGACCGAGATTACTTATGAGTTTATGTTGGAATGAAAGATTGCTGATAGTTTGAGAGATAAATCACTAAGCACTTGAGCAACCAGATCATCATCATAACCTCATCCCTTTTAATAGTATTGGCTTTCCTATGGACTCAATGTGATCTTGGATCACTAAAACAAAAATGGAGTCTTGAGCTTTTGCCAATGTTTTCCTTAGCATTTTGAGGGGTCCACATCATCACCATTGCCATACCCATATCACTGAACTTTCTGAAATATTCTCAAGAAATGGTTAGTTCAATGATATATATGTTGTTATTAATTACCAAAACCACCCGGGGATTAGTTGCACTTTCAATCTCCCCCTTTTTGGTAATTGATGACAACATATAGATCAAAGCTTCGACAAATGATATAATCAATGAATAACATCGTCGCTTTGAGAAGTATGTGATAAGCAAGAGCTCCCCCTAAATTTGTGCATTATTTAAGATTTGCGTTTGAATGCAAATGCACAATCGATTAGGATCATGGGTTACTCTTCCATGTCACATACATCTTGGTGGAGCGCACAAAATGATAAGAATGAATAGCATGCACCCAATCACCAAGACATGAGTAAATGATCATACAAGATATGAATGGAATATGATAAGCATCAAGCACACATTAAGCACAGTATGATCAAGCACTCATCAAGATAGAGCAAGCGTAGTATCAAACACACGAAATGTCTCAAAGAACTCAAAAGTATCTCAAGGAAAACCGCAAACGAAAGAGCAAAAACGAGCACTCTCTCTCTCGAAGCCCTATGATCTATACAATTTCTCCCCCTTTGGCAACAAGTTACCAAAAAGTTCGAAAGGTATAGAGCTAATCGTCACTCGGGACTCTGCTGGCGGCTCTGCTGCTGCGTCGATGGAGTGGAGATAGCTGCATCTGCAAAGCTTCTGAAGTCTGTGGAGCTGGAGGAGTGGATCTTGGAGCTGGTCTTTGGGCCAGCGAAGCTGTAGGAGGTGCTTGATGTAGTAGCCACAGGGTCCGACATCGGAATAGCAATGATCTGGGCTTCGTGGAGCCTTTGGGCAGGCTGCTCATAGTCATCTGGACCATATCACCTTCCATTTCTCTCATGAGCTCGCCTTTTCCCTCTTAGCTTCCTCGATGTCGCCTCAAGCTTGTTGACGGTGACTGCACTTGATCGACACGCGTCGAGCATGGAACTTATCCTCAACGATCCTCTCAAGGCTCTCCCGAGATCGCACTATGCTGGCAGGCGTAGCTCAATTCTCCGAGTGGCTTCAAGAAGTTGTTCTCAACGCTCTTGGGCTTTGTCTTTGCTTCCTTCTCGCTTTAGCTTGTTTGGCAGCTTCAGGACTTAGCATGTCCTTCTACGGATGTGGGAGCATCCTCGGTCATCACAATCTCATTATCTTCGTGTTCAGCTGCGTGGCAAGTGGGGTCTATCCAACAGTAGGTGTCCGTGCCAAACTTGGCATTAATGAGCATCTGAATATGCGGAGCAAACCCACACGACCTCTTACAGTCTGCTGCTGTCCTCTTGATAGTCTCAACTATCGTGTCCATCACCTTAAAAGGTGTCTTCGATCTAGAATGTGCAGCATGTTGATAGAATACCCTCTTATCATGCGGTGGTCTCTGACTTGGGCATCAAAGTATGCCTCGAGAATGGTATTGGTGGTTGGGAGACCTGCACTCAAGATAATAGATGAACCAAGCTTCCATATCTCTACATCCTTCTCATTTACCTCATTGTACATGTTCTTCATTGACTCGTGATTCTTCTTTGGAATGCCATAGACATCAATGTCATCTTCCCTTGAGACTGGTGCATTCAGCAATGCTCTCCATTCCTCAACTGTTGAATGGAATCTCTGCCCTTCTGTCATCCATACAATTCTGCCATCTGGATAGAAGTGTGCGGTGGCATAGAACTGCATGATCATCTCATCATTCCAAGCAGTCAGCTTCTGACCAACAAACTCTGCAATCCCACAAGCAGTGAAGCTTTCATGCACATGTGGGAAGTAGTCTCTGTGCTCTTCACTGTCAATGTAATCCCGATCTACATATCCGTGTCAAGAATAATTGGCTTCTTATCCATGAGCACTGCCTCATAAAAGTCTGTTGCTCTCGGTGTGGAATCTTGGGTCAATCTTGTTCTTCTCCGGTGGCATATGGATCAACTTGCCTCCATAGCTCGAGACCTTTATCCTTTCTCTCCTTCATATTTTACGCTCGAGGATGAGCCTCATTATGAATCGCAATTTCGTCATGCGAGCTTGAGCAAAACATGTGCCTCTTCATCAGATTCTGCAGGTGGCACATTGTCCTTCTTCTTCTCTGAAGCAGGTATGTTCCTCATAGTCTTCTTTGGCTTGGCAGCTGGTTTGGCTTGGGCTGCCTTTGCTGGAGCTGATTGCTTAGCTTTTGTGGGTGCTCCTGCCCTGATGGCATCTCCCATCAACTTCTGCTTCTGAGGAGGCTGAGGTGCTTCCTCATCAGAATCATCATCATCATCAGCTTCTTCATGAACAAGCCTCTTCCTCTTGGAAGTTTTCTTGATCTTCTTTGGAGGTTTCTTCCATCTGAGCTTCGTGCAACAATGGATTTCTTTACCTTGCTGGTGCCTTTCTTTGTTGTTTCCTTGATAGCCCTTGGCAACCACTTGCCTTTTGGCTTAGAAGTTATTTCCTCATCTGCAACAAAGTCTGAATCCTCCTCATCGAATTCCTCTTCCTCCTGCCCCGTAGCAGTGCAGGCAGTCCACTTGGAGTGCTTCTCTCTCCATCATCTGAAAAACTACTTGCTTCGACTTGTAGCTGCCTCTGAATCTCAATCGGCATCTCGGACCTGTTACGATTGTCACTTCCATCGAGACATGACCGAACTTTGTGAATAGAATAGGTATAGGCGAGAATAGAAGAGTTATCACAAACTGCAGAGGATTTTGCAAAAGAATGAGTTCAAACTTTAGTTTTAGGTTTTCACAGAATACATGTCGGTCTCGACCGAAGTCTATAAATTCGGTGAAACCGAAGTGTCTAAACAGACCACATACACCACTTTCGGTTGGACGAAATGGGTTTCGGTCTAGCCGAGACAGCTAGGGTTTCACTAAATCTTCACTTGGTCTTACCGATTTGCACAACTTCGGTTTCACCGAAAAGTGCGGTCAATGACCAGAGGCCAAATCGGTCGGTCCGAAAATGCGAATCGGTCACACCGAGATGTGTTCGTGGAAACCTAACCCTAAAATTTTCACTCGAATTTTGTTCTATGATCTAAGCGGCTGGATAGGGAGATCTCAATCTTGGCAAGAAATATGACAACACCTAACGTGCATTGAATCAGCGTTTGGAGCACGAGAGGGATGAAACTCACCCAATGCGGTGGAGCTTCACTACGGCGGCAACGGCGCGATGAGAAGGACCGTTGACGGCGACGGAGACCATGCGCGGGGCGCCTGAGCGATGGCGGAGACGATCCGGAGACCAAGGCGGCAGCGCGAAGGGTTTGAGGCGGGCGTTTGAAGAAGTAATCAGCGCTCGCCGTCCTCGGGTATATATACCCTTCGGTGTCGGTGGGACCGAGTTTGAAAACTTCGGTGGGACCGAGATGGTTAATGCGTGCGATTACACACTTCGATCACGCCGAAATTTGAAACTCGGTTTCACCGAGGTGAAAACCTAGATCAATCCAAGTGATTTGGTCTCGTCCGATTTGAGTATATCGGTTTGACCGAAAGTACTTAGAAGGTTTTGGAAGTTTAGGCTTTTGACGGATCGGTGGCTCAAGTGCTCCTCACTCGGTCTGTCCAAAAAGTCTTGTTCAAAGTTTGTGATATAAGCATGAATAGAGTTTGAGACAAGAAAGCATAGATAGCTAGGGGAGGAACTTAGGCATTCTTGTCCATCCATTTGGTCAAAAAGAAAAATCCAAAAGACCAAAACAACAAATGGATGACCTCGAATGGATAAAATCATGCATCCAACATGCTCACACAATAAGATAGCAAATGAAATATGTGTCAAACATGCACAAACAACACTCTTAGCAACTAGCACACAATTTGGCGATGACTAGGTCATCTATATATGAGTATATTGACTTAGGAGTCAAATGAGAACATTTGATCATAGGTCATACTCATCGTTTAAGCACAAGTGGGGTTACCACTTTTCCATAAAGCATTGATGTGTTCACATCGTTAGAAGATGCTTTGGCTCATTTCTTTAGAGCAAAGCTCCCCCTTGATGTGAGAACCCCTTTTAAAGGGTCAAACTAACCTTGGGTTGTCGTTGAAGACTTCATGTAGATGTTGAAGATTTGGATGCTCAATGTTGATGAAGATCATCAAGAGTTGGGAGCAATCCTTTGGATTCGGGCACTTTCAATACCTACATGGGTTAGTCCCACAAGGAACAAACAAGGATATCCATGGACATAGATTGAAGTACACAATAGATGATGTCCATGAAAGCAATGATTACCTTGTCCCTTGACTTACCAACATGAGGGTTTGTGACTCCATGAACTAGTGCAAGATGTGGAAGTTGATTGCACAAGTCCTTGCCAAAATGAATGTGAGTGAAGTATGTTGGCGGAGTCACCCTCAAGAACTCTCTAGTTCTTCTTCTTGGGATCCACATCATCTTGATGGGAATCCTTGGGGTAGTTGTTGAGCTTGTCGAAGTAGAACTTGAAGTTGCCTTGGGAACCCACTTGACCATGGCCTTGGGTGCTTCAATGAATGCATCAATCTCCTCTTGAAGCTTGTCCTTGCCTTTTAGCTTGTGGTATTGTGGTGGAAGGTCATCTTGAGCTTGTTCCTCATTGGAAGAAGTAGGATCATACTTCTCCTCTTGAGAGACGAACTTTGGAGTGGGATATTGACCTTCTTCCCATTCAACACCCTCGGCGTTGAACTTTCGCTCAAAACCAATTCCTTGATTCTTCCAGTGTCTTCCTTGCTTGCGAACAATTTCCTCAAAGCTCTTGCTTCCGGCAAGACTCTTGTAGACACCTTTCTCTATAATCCCTTTCAATAGACTATTTTCTTGCTCAAGTGAAACTTGGCTTGAAACATTGTTAGTGGAATCAAGAGAATTACTAGAAGTAACAACATTTGATTTAGCATGATTATTGTTACTACTAGAAGAAGAATTTTTCTTATGCTTGTCATGCTTAGTTTTGATAGGTGGCAAGAAATTAGACAAGAGAAGTCGTTTGGCAAGATATGAAGAACTCTTCTTTCAAGATCGTCATTGATAGCTTTTAGAAACTCATGTTCTTGCTCTAGATTGAGCTTCTCGAGCGTAGCTTCTCATGAGATCTTAGGAGCTCTCTATGATCTTCTTGAGTTGTTTCATGAGCTAACTTAAGAGTGTTTAGTTCTTTAGTTAGACGCTCAATCTCCTTCATAGCATTGTCATTCGACTCTTCTCGACTATAAAGACTACTAGCATGTTCATCATTACTAAGCTCACTAGATTTATCATGTAAAAGCTCATCTTCACCAAGCAAGTCATCCTCATCACTATCAAAGTCAATAAACTCAGGATGTGATACCTTGGGGCCTTTTGCCATGAAGCATCTTCCAATTCCCTCATTTGGTGAATCAAATATGTCATAGGAGTTGGAGTTGGAGGACACGAGAGCAAGACCGCAACACCTTCATCTTGATAGATTCGGAGTTGGAGTGATAGCTTCTTTCGGAGTGATTGTCGAGTCGGGCCGAAACCCATTCACCAACATGAGCTTGATGTTTTCTTCTTGTGTAGCTCCTTGATGACTTGTCTTTCCTTTCCGAATCCTTGCTTCTCCGAGAGGATCTTCGTTCATAACGATCATCTCTACTCCTTCTTTCTTTTCGAGGCGACTCTTCTCTTGAGCTTCTTCTTCTTGGAGATTCTTCTCTTCTCTTGTGGGAGTCGAACACTCATTTGAGTAGTGTCCGGTCTTCCACAATTGTAGCAGTTTCGATCACGACTAGAAGATCTCTTTTCATCATATGATCTAGACTTTGAGCTTCTTTCCTTGCTTCTACTCTTGTAGAATTTGTTGAAGTTCTTCACCATTAGGCTTATCTCTTCATTGGAAACTAGCTTGTCACTTGAGGATGTGGGAGCTTCAACTGCAGCTTTGTAAGCACCACTTGACTTGTTGTGAAGCTCTTCCTTATCTTTAAGTGTCATCTCATGAGCAACAATCCTTCCAATGACTTGGTAGGCTTGAGATCTTTGTAGTTTGGCATCATTTGGATCAAAGTGCACACGGTGTCATACTTTCCATCCAAAGCTCGAGAATCTTCTTGATGATGAATCGATCGGTCATTTCTTCGCTTCCTAAGCCTGCCATCTCATTGGTGATGAGAGCAAGCCTAGAGTACATTTCAGCGACTCCTTCACCTTCCTTCATCTTGAACTTGTCAAGTGACCTTGAAGAATATCTAGCTTTGATTCCTTCACGGACTCGGTACCTTCGTGCATTTCACCAAAGTATCCCAAATCTCTTTTGCATTCTCAAGGCGGCTGATCTTGTTGAACTCCTCGGGACACAAAGCATTGAAGAGAATGTCACAAGCTTGACCATTGTTACAGAACATCCGCAACTCATCCGCAGTAGCTTCGCGATCCGAACTTTTCCTTCTTGAAGAACTCACCTTGCAAGCCAACACAAATAATGCCCCATGCGGCAGGGTTATGTCCAAGAATATGCATTTTCATTTTATGCTTCCAACTAGCAAAATTTGAACCATCAAAGTAAGGACCTCTACGGAAATTACCCTCACTAGACGCCATACTCTCCTAGGTTGTGAAACCAAGCTTATGGAGTCAATGCAATGGAAACCAATCCAATGGAGACCAAAGCTCGATACCACTTGTAGGATCGGAAGTATGTCTAGAGGGGGTGATTAGACTACTTGACAACTTAAAAACTTGGCCTTTTGATTGGAGTAGATTCTTAGCAAATTCACAATGATAACCAAGTCAAGTATCACCCTACACATGCAATTCTAGAGTTGTGGCAGCGGAAAGTAAATTGCACGATAGTAAATGAGAGGTGGAGAAGAGCAAACGCAAGTTGGAGACACGGAGATTTTTCTCGTGGTTCCGATAGGTGGTGCTATCGTCAATCCACGTTGATGGAGACTTCAACCCACGGAGGGTAACAGCCGCCTTGAGTCCACGGAGGCTCCACCCACGAAGGGTCCACGAAGAAGCAGCCTTGTCTATGCCATCATGGCTTACGCCCACGGAGGACTAGCCTTACTCGGGTAGATCTTCACAGTAGGCGATCTCCTTGCCCTTACAAACTCCTTGGTTCAACTCCACATCATGACGGAGGCTCCCAAGTGACACCTAACCAATCTAGGAGGCACCACCCTCCAAAAGGTAATAGATGGGGTTGGTGATGATGAACTCCTTGCTCTTGTGCTTCAAATGATAATCTCCCCAACACTCAACTCTCCTCACTGATTTGGCTGTGGTGGAGGAAGGGATTGAGTGGAAAGCAACTTGGGAAGGCTAGAAATCAAGTTTCATATGGTGGGAGTGGAGCAACTTGATCTCAACACAAGGGTAGGTAGTTTTCTTCTCGAGAAATGTAAGGTAGGAGTGGTAGTTCTTTACGATGGCTCTCTCCACGAATGAAGAGGAGGTGGAGGGTATTTATAGCCTCCACACAAAATCCAACCGTTACACACATTTGAGCAATCTCGGTCGGACCGAAGTTGACAACTCGGTGAGACCGAAAGTTCAAATCTTGTGAGCGTTGGGATTTTTGTGGGACCGAAAATACAATCTCGGTTTGTCCGATTCTTCCAAAGTCTAGGGTTTGCCAATTTGGTGGGACCGACTTTCTCATCTCGGTGACACCGATTTGAGTCTGAAGATTCTGAAGCTTGGCAACACCAATTTCGGTATGACCGAGTTTGGAATCGGAAAATCCGAAATTCTTAGGGTTTGGCTATATGGCTGAGGTGGTTCATCTCGGTGTGGTTGGGTTTGGAATCGGTGGGACCGAGATTACTTATGAGTTTATGTTGGAATGAAAGATTGCGATAGTTTGAGAGATAAATCACTAAGCACTTGAGCAACGGATCATCATCATAACCTCATCCCCTTTTAATAGTATTGGCTTTCCTATGGACTCAATGTGATCTTGGATCACTAAAACAAAAATGGAGTCTTGAGCTTTTGCCAATGTTTTCCTTAGCATTTTGAGGGTCCACATCATCAATCATTGCCATACCCATATCACTGAACTTTCTGAAATATTCTCAAGAAATGGTTAGTTCAATGATATATATGTTGTTATTAATTACCAAAACCACCCGGGGATTAGTTGCACTTTCAATACCCTACCACGTGGCCCACGGCCCTACCAGTCAGTCTAACGACTGGGAACCCGGGTTCGATCCCCCGCGGGTGCATAAATCCTCCCCCTATTCTTTTTCTGTTTTACTTGTGACACTGACGCCTCGGCCCCACCGGTCATACACATACCCTACCACGTGGCCCACGGCCC
This sequence comes from Aegilops speltoides, assembly GCA_021437245.1. Classification (NCBI taxonomy): domain Eukaryota; kingdom Viridiplantae; phylum Streptophyta; class Magnoliopsida; order Poales; family Poaceae; genus Aegilops; species Aegilops speltoides. Next base: position 32,603,227 of record CM038144.1, read on the forward strand.
TACCAGTCAGTCTAACGGCTGGGAACAGCCTGGGTGCATCTAGCTTTCCCTCACGTCTTCCGTTTTATTCCAAATTCAGAACATGCCAGATTTGGCATATGCTGAGGTTTCCATTATAGGTTGTATTTGTTTTTGCATAAATGTGGGGATTTTTCTACCCCGATTTTTCTACTGCAACCTAGGCATATTATATATGTTTTTAGGGTAGAAAAATCCCACGAATCCAGTGGTGGCATTAGTTTCTGCATTTGAGCAAGTTCATAAACATGTCATTTTACTTCATGATGTTGTCTTGTCATTTTTGCTACATTTATTGTGTGCATCTTATGGGCATGAGCTCTACATGTGTTTTGTACTATGCCATGCCATATTTATAGAGGTGCTTGCCATGTATTTTTGTGATTTATGTGGTGACTAGAACAAGCATGCAAAATAGGCTTCGTGATGTTGCTGATTTCAGTCCCTGTTCTGCTGTTATTTTTATGCCATGTAAACTTGATGCTACAAAGAGTTCCATGCATATTTTGAGATACTTCAGTAAGGATGTTTTGAACATATGGTTATGCTTTATCCATTGATGCCCCTGTGTGCAATTATGGAGTAGTCTAGCATGTCATTTTCTTACTCTACTTTTGCTATAAAATGTTTCCTGGCAGATTGTTTACATGATATTCAAGTTTGCCAAGGTTGTTGTAGCTGATCCTTGCATGCTATGATCTTGTTCTTGCCATGTTTAGTTTCGTAAACATGTATTCTTGTTGTTGCTATGCTTATATTGTCATGCAATGACTTGTGGTGAGTGAATAGAGCTCGCAAAGATGCCTTCATAATGTTGTTAATGCCATCTCTGTTTCCTGAATCTGTTAACGGGACTTGCTATGTTTACATGGGTGGAAACATATCTTCTGATCCTTTTTGACTCATGGTCAGTAAGGGACTTTTGTTCTATGCTTTGAGTAGATACTTGTCATGCCTTGTTTTGCTATTATAAGTTCCTGTAGCATGTTGATTGCTTGCTCTGAACATTGCTACCTGATGCTGTTTATGCCATGTCCAACCTGATATCTTTTGCACTTTTCCCATGATTGTTTGAACCTGCTGTGGTGTGATTTAGCCGTAGCTCAGTGTTCCTCTTTTGTCAAGCATCTCCTGTAGATCACTGTCATATGCTTTGTTGTTATGTTGGGGGTGCTATAGCATAGTTTCTTGATGTATTCTAAGTGCTATCATGCTGTTAATCGCAGATTTGTGTCATTCTTGTTTTGCTTGCCATTTGCAAACCGTGCATCCGATTCCGGTGATCTTTATATCGATTTCAACCGAAATTATCTCATCTTTCCAGTGGCATAGTTGGTTTTCCAAGTTTATGCCTTGTTCATCATTTTCCTTCCGGAGCACTCATAAGCCTTGCATATCACATCTCGCATATCATGCCATCTATTGCATCATGTTGCTTGTGCATTGCACCGTGATTTATTGTGGTTCCATTGCTTGTGTTCTTGCTTTGGGTAGAGACGGGAGACGAGTACGTGCATGAGGAACCTGTTGAGAACGCTTACGAGGATCAAGCTTTCGACAACTCTGAGAACTTTGCAGGCAAGATGACCATACCTTCGATATCACTTCTATCTTTGCTTTGCTAGTTGCTCGCTCTATCGCTATGTTAGCTCTACCTACCACTTTGTAACACCCCCAGTGTCATGCTACAGTAATCACCTGTTAATGGTGCCGTGTCATCAGGTTACTGTTGATAATTTTTCACTTGATCCAAATCACCATTCAAATTCAAATCCAATATAAAGTCAAAAATTCTTTTTAAGTCAAACATGAAACCTAAAAGTTCATCCTATGGCAAATAATCCCTAGATAGTTGTCATGTTGAAGCTAACATTTTGAAATTCCCAAATTGCCCCCGAATTTATTATCTAGTCCAACAAGATTTAAGATGTCCTTTTCATTTACTAAAATGCTTGGACAACTCTGATGGCCCCAAACTCTTTGTGGCGATGACAAATACTAGAGAGAATTTAAGTGGCCAGTCCCACATTTTTTTCAAAGTATTTTGGTAGCCCAAAATATTCCCTAGATGTCTTTGAATTTTGAACATAAAAGAGAAATAAAAAGGAAAAGCCCCCCTCAATCGGGCCGATTGGCCCACTGCCACCGCCCCATGGGCCTCGGCCCACTGGCCGACCAGGCCACCCAGCTCCCGCATCGCTCTCCTCCCCTGTTCAACCGACCGAGGGCGCGTCTGTCGGCCGCCAATTCCACCTCGCCCGTCGACGAGGTGGGGATAAACGCCCCTCGGCGCCTCGGATCCTCCCTCACCTACCGCCACTCGCCCACTCACCCTTGCGCGCCTTCTCCGCCTCCCCTCAGATCCCCTTCCCCACGGGCTCTTGCTTCTCCTCTCCGCCATGGCAGCGCCACCGTGAAGCCCGCCCACTGTCACCCGTCCGCTGCTCCGACAAGTCCGGGAGCTCCGTCGTGGTCCGCCTCTTCTTCCTCCACACTGGATCGGGACCGGGAGCGCCACCGTCGTCACCTTCTTCATCTTCCTCATCTACGGCCACCGCACGACCACGCCGTCGATCTGCTCCACCGGTTCTTCCCCGAGCCCACTTGTGCACACCTGCAGGGCCCGGTGAGCAGTCGCTTCAACCCCCCTCTCCCTTCTCCTCCCCGTGCACCGTAGTTAGCTTCCACGCGTGCTCGAGCTCCGGCCACCGTCGTTAGACTTCGCAGCCGACGCTGCGGGCCGTTTCAACGGCCACCGTTGCCGCCGTTCGACACGGTGTGATGCCCGCGTTCGAATGCCCCTGTTTCCGCACCGAAAGAGCCCCCACAGCCCACTTCTCCTTGCGCCACCGAACGCCACCGCCGCCTTGCTCGTCGCCGGCGATGCGCCGGCCGCCCCCGAGCCCTCCCATCAGCATCGTTGGATGCGCGGCTCGACGCTCGCTCAAACGAGCCTACGCACGGGCCGAGCGACCCCTTGTAGCCGATTTCCGGCCATTCCCGAGCGCGCCGCCGTTGAATATGGTCGCCGGAGACAACTCCGGCGCCGTTTCCGGTGTTGCCGACGTGGCCGACCTGGGGCCACCCCCAGGGTCGCTGCCAGCGGGCCCTATGGCCCCCAGTTGACCGGGTTGACCCAGTCAACTGCTGACTGGGCAGCCCAGTACCACTGACGTGTAGGCCCCACCACATAATTAAGCTAATTAAAATGGTTTTATAATTAAAAGTAATTAGTTTAGCTAATTAGTCACTGACATGTGGGGCCCAACTGCTAATTAACACCCTGTTAATTTAAAATAACCCATCATTAGCCCTTTGTCTATGACATGTGGGACCCGTTGGTCGATTTGACCTGGTCACGAAGTCTGCTTGATCGCCGACGCGTCATCAACAGTCATCTTGACATCATTTTATCTTTTCTCGCTAATTTAAATAAATCCGTAAAATGGTTTAATCTTTGAAAATTCATAGAAAATAAACCGTAACTCGGATGAAAATGTTTTCTACATGAAAGTTGCTCAGAACGACGAGACGAATCCGGTTACGCAGCCCGTTCGTCCGCCACACACCCCTAGCATACCGAACACGCAACTTTCCCCCTCCGGTTCACCGGTCCGAAACGCGAACACCGGAATACTTTCCAGATGTTACCCCCCTTCACCGGTATCACCTCATACCGCGTTAGGGTACCCCTAGCGCCGATACTTGTCATGTCATGCATCGATATGCATCTGTTTGCATGGTATTCATTGTTTCTTCCCCCTCTTCTCTCTGGTAGACTACGAGACCGACGCTGCTGCTGCCCAGTACGACTACGGAGTTGACGACCCTCTCTCTTGCCGAGCAACCAGGCAAGCCCCCCTTGATCACGGATATCGCCTATTCTCCTCTATACTGCTTGCATTAGAGTAGTGTAGCATGTTCTTGCTTCGCTGATCCTATTACGATGCATAGCCCGACATTGTTGCTACATCTGCTGATGCCTTACCCGCAATCCTAAATGCTTAGTATAGGATGCTAGTTTATCATCATTGGCCCTACATTCTTGTCGATCGCCTTGCTATACTATCGGGCCGTGATCACTTGGGAGGTGATCACGGGTATATACTATACATACATACATACTATACAGATGGTGACTAAAGTCGGGTCACTCGAGGAGTACCCGCAAGTGATTCGATGAGGGGCTGAAAGGACAGTGGCTCCATCCCGGTAGAGGTGGGCTGGGTTCCCGACGCCCCGATCACTTTGTGGCGGAGCGACAGGGCAGGTTGAGACCACCTAGGAGACAGTGGGCTGGCCCTCTTCGGCGTTCGCGGATACTTAACACGCTTAACGAGATCTTGGTATTTGATCCGAGTCCGCCATTTGGTCTATACGCACTAACCATCTACGTGGGAGTAGTTATGGGTATCCCGCGTCGTGGTATCACCAAGCCTTCTTGACGTCAAGAACGGAGCGGCGCTACCGGGTTGGACTGCGTTAACGCAACTTCCTTTGTAATGGAGGTTGCTAGGTCTGCTCACCGTCGCGTCGCGAAGCGTGCGTGTGCTTTCGAGGCGATGGGCCCGCACCCTGCGGCGCATAGGATTTAGACCGACGTGTTGACCTCTCTGTTGTGCCTAGGTGTGGCTGCGACGTGTTGATCTTCCGAGGCGGGCATGACCCAGAAAGTGTGTCCGCCAAATGGGATCGAGCGTGTTGGGTTATGTGGTGCACCCACAAGGAAGTTAATCTATTGAATAGTCGTGTCCCTCGGTAAAGGACGACCGGAGTTGTACCTCGACCTTATGACAACTAGAACTGGATACTTAATAAAACACACCCTTCCAAGTTCCATAGACAACCCGGTGATCGCTTTTCCGCAGGCGGCGAGGAGGATCGCGGGTAGGATTATACTATGCGATGCTACTTGGCGATGCTACTTGGAGGACTTGATCTACTCTCTTCTTCTACTTGCCAAGAAGACGGAGGCTGCGAGCGTTTAGTCTTCGATAGGATTAGCTATCCCCTCTTATTACGCATTCTGCAGTTCACCCACTCATATGGCCTCCTTACACATATACCCATGCATATGTAGTGTAGCTCCTTGCTTAAGAGTACTTTGGATGAGTACTCACGGTTGCTTTCTCCCCCTTTTCCCCTTTCCTTTTTTTTCGGTTGTCGCAACCAGATGTTTGGAGTCCAGAGCTGACGCCACCGTCGAGGACGACTACTACATGAACGTGCCTACTACTACGTGCGAGGCTGGCGGCGATTTACCGGGAGTAGTTTAGGAGGATCCTGCAGGAGGCCCGCGCCTCTTCGATCTGATCCCGCTTTGTGCTAGCCTTCTTAAGGCAAACTTGTTTAACTTATGTCGTACTCAGATATTGTTGCTTCCGCGACTTCCTATGATCGAGCACTTGTATTCGAGCCCTCGAGGCCCCGGCTTGTATTATGATGCTTGTATGACTTATTTTACTTTTAGAGTTGTGTTGTGATATCTTCCGTGAGTCCTCGATCTTGATCGTACACGCTTTGCGTGCATGATTAGTGTACGATTAAATCGGGGCGTCTGAGTTGGTATCGAGCCGATTGCTGTGAATCCCTTTCCAACTCCTTGGCCGAAGTTGAGTCTAGTCATTGCAAAACCTTTACTAACATGGTTGTGTGGCCTATAGGCCCACATTGCCATTTGGGTGGTATTAGGATCTTTTATTCCTTGATCTTTACTCTGGGCTCTGAGCTCTCTTCTATTCGGGTTAAATGATTTTGCTAAAAACAAAATTAACTTTAGGTTCTCGCAAGTACTTTCTCCCGGAGAGCCCCTTGATTCCGATGACCGCCTGCTGCACCAGAAGAAGAAGATACCCTCCGATTTCTCTCGAGACTTTGTGCCCATCACTTTTGCTATTCCCGACCATCGATAAATCCTTATGGATAACTACTTACACTTGCCATTCATACGATCATCCCCCATTGATCTTGTTATTACAAGATACCCCGAAGTTTTCTCTATTGTTCCGAGAATACTTTGTGCCTACTACTAGCAGTTCTTTGCCACATGAATACCCCTTCAAATAAATCCTCGCACTTGTCGAGTATCCGCTCATCCCTTGTTGTTCATGTGTTTCACAAAAGTCTTCAAAATACTATTCGATCTTCCGAAAATCCTCTGGAGCCTCTTGCTCTCGAAATTCTTGCTTGCTGGCATTATGGTTAATCCCATAAGTCTCGTAGTCTTATTCACATTCCTTGTCATTATCATTTTGAGTCGGTTGACTCAATATGTTTGCGAATACACGCAATCATCATTGATCCTTATAAATTACCTTTCCGGCTGAGCTGCCATTCTTTTAACTGGAATTGTATCTCGGCCAATCCAATTGTCGTTGATTGTACCCTAAGGCTATTCAACTTATCCATCCCTAACCAGAGCATTGCTTCTGATCCCTTGATTTGGAAATCATAATTCCTTTGCATTTGACAATTGAGTTAGTCAGTTGTTTCTATAATCTGATCTCCTTGTATTCTTCTTCCTCTAGTTGAGTATCGATGCTCACGTCAGATCCCTTGTGGACCACCAGATCCTTTGTTGGAGTTTATCTGACAACGCCCTTCATATTCAATAACCTTGTGAGCCCTTCCTCTGGTACATAATGCCTTTGGTAAATTGTATCCTCTGCTTTCTCAACCATGCTCTGCCTTCGAGCTTGAGTTAATTACTTCTAAAAGATTCTGGTATATGATTCTAAGATGCCCCGATGGGTTGAACCTATGCCTTCCTTAATATGTGTGAACTCAAAAGTTTTCACGAGTCGTACTCTTTTGGTATTTTGCCAGATAAAATTTCAACACTACAACTTCATTGAACGCGAGAAGTGAATGAAAGGTTGTGCATTGGAGATGTGGGAGTCGACCTTGAACTTTGTGTTCATGCCCATGGACACGATGTACATCTTCTCATCGAAGCTTCTTTTAAAATTATTTATTCCCTTGATATAAGATCATCTTATATCTGGGATCTGGCCTTTTTGCAATCGTGGTTCCGACCATGTTCTCCTTTAAATACCATTTCTCGTGCAAGTTTAAGCACTTGTCTTCTGCAGAGCAATGCCCTAGTCCAACCTCTACTTTGATCTGTCATCGAGCAATTACCCCCTGGTATCTCGAGATTATCATGGAACTGAATAACTTTTTAGGAGTTCATCAAGTACTACATTCTCACTGATTCAAATTTTTCACGGGCTCTGAGTTATTAGAAACTCAAAGACATCGATAACTGAATCGAGTTCGCATTGCGATTCAACAAGTATATGAACCCTTCACTGCTTATGAATTTATTAATCCTTCAAGTCATTCCTAGCCTGATCGGCTATATCAGTATCGAGTTAATTTTAACTGTGCTACCCGGTCCTTCTTCTCGGAGCACAAATTCTGACGACGAGCTAATCTTACAATCGATCTTCCTCGTCATATCGTTTGTCCTTGAATAGCAAGCTTGATTTCGAGTTTGTGTCGTACCCATGGTCCCAATGACTTTTGGCTTCATCATTTCCGTTGACTTGATGTCATCACCGATCAGTTACATCTTCTCGAAACCTCTCGACAAATGTGTCGTGATCATCATTAACATTCTGAGCTATTCAAGATATCTATCGAATTCTTGATGAGAAATACCACCCTTTGCTCTCGGTGATTTGTGTTATCATCGACCACTTTATTGCCTTTCGTTCAACACAAACTTGTTCGTGTTTTGTGTTATACCTTGAGCTCCTCGCTATCTAGCTCATGTTCTGTTTTACCTTGGAGTATTACCATCTCTTTTTGTCAAGAATGTGGTGAGAATTTCACCACCTCTTAAGAAATTCTTGTTGCAGCAATGCTTCTTGCCATCACCATTCTTTCTTGGTCCCCGTATTGGTTCTAACCAGGCTACCAACAGATGAACGGTGCTATTTGGATTCTGCCCTTCTAGCAACCCTATTGCTTTGAAGTTAATGGTTGGCTGTTCATTCTTAAACAATTGATTATTGAATCACCATTCCGACGTTGGTTGTGCAACCCAGCCCATATTTCGGGTGCACCTTTCAACCAATGTTTAATTGTGTATGTTTTCCTCGAGCATACATCATGATACCATTTGATCTGACAAATGTTATCTCCTTGTTCACATAATTGCGAAATCCATCTTTTGTTAATCTCGATGAATTGTCACTGATTCCATCACCACCTCCTCATCCTCTCGTTGGTTTACCGATGAACTCTTGTTTCGGAACTGGCTTCCATGGTTCATCTCCCGAGAATCTTCGATGTCATCTCGTCAATTTGTATCGCACCTTTTCTCCTCAAGCATCGTGAGTTTGAGGTATCCTAACACTGATCAGATCTGAATCTCGGTCAGATATGATGGTTGGAACATTTTTCCAAGAGTGATAACACTGGTCTTTTATGACCCGGTAAGGTGATGGCATGCCCAGCACACTTGGCCGGATGACCTGCTGTTATAGTTTCCTTATTAGCAAGGTTATCCATTCATCCATGAGGAAATTGTAAGACTTATTCTACAAGTTGTTCCTGATGGATCCTTCCTGTATCCAAAGTCTGACCTTTGCTTAAAGACTATGTCAATACTATCTCGAAGCATGTCTGTGGTACTCTGATCATCGACAAGAACATTTGAAGCACCATGCTAAATTTCCTTTAACAATGTGTCAAACACCGTTGTTTCGGTGATGTCTTAAAGTTCCTCTCCCCTAACCTAAATGGTTTTCTATGTTATATCCTGTCATGGATATCATGCTCTACTTGTCCTTGGGAAGGATATACCCTTGAAATATGTGTTTAAACACATTTTCCTTTCCATTGTTCTGTTAAAGTGACAATCACATTTTCCATTCCATTGTCTTGTTTAACCTTTCTTGTGGTCTATATGATCTAAGCAATGATATTCTCCTGCTTATGTAAACACATCGTCGCACAACCTAGTCAGTAAGACCTTGTTACTATTGTTGATGACATTCCAGTAACCACCGATGGACGAGAACTTTGCCTATTGGTCCACCTCGTTTAACGAGCAGAAAAATGGTTCTCTTCGTCCCTCGCCCTTGGTACCGACATTGTTGCCGACATAACTGACAGGCTATTCTCTTACATGCGTTGCTTACATGATCGTGCAAGATGTCACCGCCCTTCCTTCTTTTAACCCACATGGTGGGCCCATAACCCACAGTTCCATAGGATCGAAACCTGACTCTCCTGTACAACCCTGTTTCTAATGGTTATTCCTCACGCTTGGCTTCGTATTTAATTCACGGGCCACCTTCCTAGTGTTCTATTCTGGTATCAGACGCAATCCTTACTCTCGTTGCTCAACCCCTTTCTCACCCCGGTTCGCACCTCGAGCAACTATCTATCCGCTTGGAACCTCTTATTGTACCTTCGTACCTTACTCTCGATGTATTTTATATGTTCAACTCGAGAGATACTCTTATGCTCATTCTTGGGTTAACCCCATATTTTTCCCTCATAAGCATTTTTGTCGTAGCCAAGCTACCCCTTATTGATTCGTTAGTATGTTGGAGATCCCGAAGAAACGATGACGGCTCCATCATGATGACCTGGAGCAGAGAAATGAAGACTTCAACGTAATGGATCCACCTCTTCGACAAGAGCAACCAAAGACGAGAAGATTCGTTAGGATTTCGTAACGGACCTTTCCCCTAGTCCCCTCTTAAATCTCGGGACGAGATTTCTTGTAGTGGAGGAGATTTGTAACACCCCGAGTGTCATGCTACAGTAATCACCTGTTAATGGTGCCGTGTCATCAGGTTACTGTTGATAATTTTTCACTTGATCCAAATCACCATTCAAATTCAAATCCAATATAAAGTCAAAAATTCTTTTTCATCAAACATGAAACCTAAAAAGTTCATCCTATGGCAAATAATCCCTAGATAGTTGTCATGTTGAAGCTAACATTTTGAAATTCCCAAATTGCCCCAGGAATTTATTATCTAGTCCAACAAGATTTAAGATGTCCTTTTCATTTACTAAAAATGCTTGGACAACTCCCCGATGGCCCCAAACTCTTTGTGGCGTTGACAAATACTAGAAAGAATTTAAGTGGCAGGTCCACATTTTTTCAAAGTATTTTGGTAGCCCAAAATATTCCCTAGATGTCTTTGAATTTTTGAACATAAAAGAGAAATAAAAAGGAAAAGCCCCCCCTCAATCGGGCCGATTGGCCCACCACCACCGCCCCCATGGGCCTCAGCCCACTGGCCGACCAGCCACCCAGCTCCCATCGACGCTCCCTCCCCTGTTCGACCGACCGAGGGCGCGCGCCCGTGCGTCGCCGCCGAACCACCTCGCCGTCGACGAGGGTGGGGATAAGAACGCCCCCTCGACGCCTCGGATCCTCCCCCTCACCTACCGCCACTCGCCCACTCACCCTTGCGCGCCTTCTCCGCCTCCCCACTCAGATCCCCTTCCCCCACGGGCTGCTGCTTCTCCTCTCCGCCATGGCCGCGCCACCGCGAAGCCATGCCCATCGCCGCCCGTCCGCTGCTCCGACAAGTCCGGGAGCTCCGTCGTGGTCCGCCTCTTCTTCCTCCACACTGGATCGGGACCGGGAGCGCCACCGTCGTCGCCTTCTTCATCTTCCTCATCTACGGCCACCGCACGACCACGCCGTCGATCTGCTCCACCGGTTCTTCCCCGAGCCCACTTGTGCACACCTGCAGGGCCCGGTGAGCAGCCGCTTCAACCCCCCTCTCCCTTCTCCTCCCCGTGCACCGTAGTTAGCTTCCACGCGTGCTCGAGCTCCGGCCACCGTCGTTAGACTTCGCAGCCGACGCTGCGGGCCGTTTCAACGGCCACCGTTGCCGCCGTTCGACACGGTGTGATGCCCGCGTTCAATGCACCTGTTTCCGCACCGAAAGAGCCCCCACAGCCCACTTCTCCTTGCGCCACCGAACGCCACCGCCGCCTTGCTCGTCGCCGGCGATGCGCCGGCCGCCCCCGAGCCCTCCCATCAGCACCGTTGGATGCGCGGCTCGACGCTCGCTCAAACGAGCCTACGCACGGGCCGAGCGACCCCTTGTAGCCGATTTCCGGCCGTTCCCGAGCGCGCCGCCGTTGAATATGGTCGCCGGAGACAACTCCGCGCCGTTTCCGGTGTTGCCGACGTGGCCGACCTAGGGCCACCCGAGTCGTCGCCGCCGGTGAACCTATAGCCCCGATTGGCCGGGTTGACCGGTCAATCACCGACTGGCAGCCAGTACCACTGACGTGTAGGCCCCACCACATAATTAAGCTAATTAAAATGGTTTTATAATTAAAAGTAATTACTTTAGCTAATTAGTCAGCGACATGTGGGGCCCAACGCTAATTAACACCCGCTAATTTAAAATAACCCATTATTAGCCCTTTGTCTATGACATGTGGGACCCGTTGGTCGATTTGACCTGGTCAAAGAAGTCTGTTGATGCGACGTCATCGGCTGCGTCATCTTGACATCATTTTATCTTTTCTGCTAATTTAAATAAATCCAGAAAATGGTTTAATCTTTGAAAATTCATAGAAAATAAACCGTAACTCGGATGAAAATGTTTTCTACATGAAAGTTGCTCAGAACGACGAGACGAATCCGGTTACGCAGCCCGTTCGTCTGCCACACACCCCTAGCATACCAAACACGCAACTTTCCCCCTCCGGTTCACCGGTCCGAAAACGCGGAACACCGGGAATACTTTCCCGGATGTTGCCCCCCTTCACCGGTATCACCTCATACCGCGTTAGGGTACCCCTAGCGCCGATACTTGTCATGTCATGCATCGATATGCATCTGTTTGCATGGTATTCATTGTTTCTTCCCCCTCTTCTCTCTGGTAGACTACGAGACCGACGCTGCTTTGCCTAGTGCGACTACGGAGTTGACGACCCCTCTCTCTTGCCAGAGCAACCAGCAAGCCCCCCTTGATCACCAGATATCGCCTATTCTCCTCTATCTTGCTTGCATTAGAGTAGTGTAGCATATTCTCGCTTTCTTGATCCTATTACGATGCATAGCGACATTGTTGCTACATCTGTTGATACCTTACCCGCAATCCTAAATGCTTAGTATAGGATGCTAGTTTATCATCATTGGCCCTACATTCTTGTCGATCCGCCTTGCTATACTATCGGGCCATGATCACTTGGGAGGTGATCACGGTATATACTATACATACATACATACTATATACAGATGGTGACTAAAGTCGGGTCACTCGAGGAGTACCCGCAAGTGATTACGATGAGGGGCTGAAGGACAGTGGCTCCATCCCGGTAGAGGTGAGCACAGGTTCCCGACGGCCCCGATCACACTTTGTGGCGGAGCGGCAGGCAGGTTGAGACCACCTAGGAGGCAGTGGGCTGGCCCTCTTCGGCGCGTCATGGATACTTAACACGCTTAACGAGATCTTGGTATTTGATCCGAGTCGGCCATTTGGTCTATACGCACTAACCATCTCGTGGGAGTAGTTATGGGTATCCCGACGTCGTGGTATCACCAAGCCTTCTTGGCGTCGACAGCGGGCGGCGCGCGGGGTTGGGCTGCGTTAACGCAACTTCCTTTGTAATGGAGGTTGCTAGGTCTGCTCACCGTCACAGTCGCATACGCGTGCGTGTGCTCGAGGCGATGGGCCTGGACCCTGCGCGCATAGGATTTAGACCGACGTGTTGACCTCTCTGTTGCCTAGGTGTGGCTGCGGCGTGTTGATCTTCCGAGGCGGGCATGACCCAGAAAGTGTGTCCGCCAAATGGGATCGGCGTGTTGGGTTATGTGGTGCACCCTGCAGGAAGTTAATCTATTGAATAGCCGTGTCCCTCGGTAAAGGACGACCGGAGTTGTACCTCGACCTTATGACAACTAGAACTGGATACTTAATAAAACACACCCTTCCAAGTTCCACAGACAACCCGGTGATCGCTTTTCCACGGGGCGACGAGGGGAGGATCGCCGGGTAGGATTATACTATGCGATGCTACTTGGCGATGCTACTTGGAGGACTTCAGTCTACTCTCTTCTACCTGCTGCAAGATGGAGGCTGCCAGAAGCGTAGTCTTCGATAGGATTAGCTATCCCCTCTTATTACGGCATTCTGCAGCCGGTCCACTCATATGGCCTCCTTACACATATACCCATGCATATGTAGTGTAGCTCCTTGCTTGCGAGTACTTTGGATGAGTACTCACGGTTGCTTTCTCCCCTTTTCCCCTTTCCTTTTTTTTTCTGGTTGTTGCAACCAGATCTTTGGAGTCCAGAGCGACGCCACCGTCGAGGACGACTACTACATCGAACGTGCCTACTACTACGTGCGGCTGGCGATTTACGACTGTGAGTAGTTTAGGAGGATCCTGCGGGAGGCTGCGCCTCTTCGATCTCAGATCCCGCTTTGTGCTAGCCTTCTTAAGGCAAACTTGTTTAACTTATGTCCGTACTCGAGATATTGTTGCTTCCGCTGACTTCGTCTATGATCGAGCACTTGTATTCGAGCCCTCGAGGCCCCTGGCTTGTATTATGATGCTTGTATGACTTATTTTACTTTTAGAGTTGTGTTGTGATATCTTCCCGTGAGTCCCTGATCTTGATCGTACACGTTTGCGTGCATGATTAGTGTACGATTAAATCGGGGGCGTCACACACTTTTTTTTCATGCCTCCCATATTGCCATGTCAAGCCTCTAACCATCCTTTCCTAGCAAACCATTGTTTGGCTATGTCACCGCTTTTGCTCAGCCCCTCTTATAGCGTTGCTAGTTGCAGGAGAAGATGAAGTTCGTTCCTTGTTGGAACATGGATATTTTGGGATATCACAATATCTCTTGTTTAACTAATTCACCTTATATACTTGGTAAAGGGTGGAAGGCTCAGCCTTATGCCTGGTGTTTTGTTCCACTCTTGCCGCCCTAGTTTCCGTCATATCGGTGTTATGTTCCTTGATTTTGCTTTCCTTACGCAGTTGGGTGATTTATGGGACCCCCTTGACAGTTCGCTTTGAATAAAACTCCTCCAACAAGGCCCAACCTTGATTTTACCATTTGCCACCTATACCTTTTTCCCTTGGGTTTTCGCGAGCTCGAGGGTCATCTTTATTTTAGCCCCCCCCCCCCCCGGGCAAGTGCTCCTCCGAGTGTTGGTCCGAACCGAGCAGCCTGCGGTGCCACCACGGGGAAACTCGAGGCCTGGTTTTACTCGTAGCTTGACTTATCCAGTGTGCCCTGAGAACGAGATACGTGCGACTCCTATCGGAATTTGTCGGCACATTGGGCGGCTTTGCTGGTCTAGTTTTACCATTGTCGAAATGTCTTGCGAACCGGGATTCCGAGACTGATCGGGTCTTCCTGGGAGAAGGTATATCCTTCGTTGACCATGAGGCTTATGATGGGCTAAGTTGGGACACCCCTGTAGGGTATTATCTTTCGAAAGCCGTGCCCGCGGTTATGAGGCAGATGGGAATTTGTTAATGTCCGATTGTAGAGAACTTGACACTTGACTTCATTAAAATGCATCAACCGCGTGTGTAGCCGTGATGGTCTCTTCTCGGCGGAGTCCAGGAAGTGAACACGGTTTGAGTTATGTATGAACGTAAGTAGTTTCAGGATCACTTCTTAATCACTTCTAGCTTCTCGACCAATGCGTTGCTTCTCTTCTCGCTCTCACTTGCGGATGTTAGCCACCAAATATGCTTAGTGCTTGCTGCAGCTCCACCATATTACTCCTTTCCCTACCTATAAGCTTAAATAGTCTTAATCTCGCGGGTGTGAGATTGTTGAGTCCCCGTGGCTCACAGATTCTACCAAAACAGATGCAGGTGCCGAGGATGCCAGCGCAAGTGGCACAATCGAGCTCAAGTGGGAGTTTGACGAGGACCTTGGTCGTTACTATGTTTCGTTTCCAGATGATCAGTAGTGGGCCCAGTTGGGACGATCGGGGATCAAGCATTTGGGGTTGTCTTCTTTTCATTTGGATTTGACCGTAGTCGGTCTATGAGTGTATTTTGAATGATGTATGACTTATTTATGTATTGTGTGAAGTGGCGATTGTAAGCCAACTCTCTTTATCCCTTTCTTGTTCATTACATGGGATTGTGTGAAGATGACCCTTCTTGCGACAAAACCACCATGCGGTTATGCCTCTAAGTCGTGCTTCGACACATGGGAGATATAGCCGCATCGTGGGCATTACAAGTTGGTAATCAGAGCCATCCCCGACTTAGGTGCCCCTGCTTGATTGATTGCTGGCGTTGTTGAGTCTAGAACAAAAATGTTTTGAGTCTTAGGATTATATATATCGGAGAGTAGGTTTCTTTTTACTCCTCAGTCCCTTCGTCGCTCTGGTGAGGTCTCCTGACGTAGAAGTTTTGACTCTTCTCTCCTCAAATTTCACTAAAAAAAATTAGGATCACGCGGGTATCTTGGAATCGTTCCGATGGTTTTGTGACGAGAACATTGTTCTTGGTTCCTCCTGACATTTAGGGGTTGTGGCAGTGTCCCGGGGAGTTGAGCTCCGAGGTGTTGTCGTCACAATTTTATCGTTGCAGTTCTGGAATACCTGAGTTTTGCCGACATCGAAATTCCCCCAACCTCTTGCTATTCCGGAATGGAAGTTTGATCATATCGAGATGGACTTCGTGACTGGTTTTCCTAAGTCCAAGCGTGGAAATGATGCTATCTTTGTTGTCATTGACAAGCTTACTAAAGTGGCTCATTTCCTTCCTATCAAAGAATCTATCACAGCAGCTCAGTTGGCAGAGGTATACACCTCCAGAATTGTCTCCTTGCACGGCATTCCACAATTGATCTCTTCGGACCGCGGAAGCATTTTCACCTCTATGTTCTGGGACTCCTTTCAGAAGGCCATGGGCACCAACATTCGTTTCAGCACAGCTTTCCATCCTCAAACTAGTGGCCAAGTCGAGCGAGTCAATCAAATCCTTGAAGATATGCTCAGGGCTTGTGTCATCTCCTTTGGCATGAAGTGGGAAGATTGTCTTCCATATGCCAAGTTCTCCTACAACAACAGCTTCCAAGCGAGTTCGGGCAAGGCCCCATTCGAAATTCTCTATGGCAGAAAGTGTCGTACTCCTCTCAATTGGTCCGAGACAGGTGAACGCCAACTTCTTGGCAACGACTTGATCACAGAAGCCGAAGAAATGTACAAAGTCATTCGTGAGAATCTCAAAGCCGCGCAATCGCGCCAGAAGAGCTATTATGATGACAAGCACCGTGGTGTGGCTTTTGAAATCGGAGACCATGTCTACCTCCGCGTCTCTCCAATGAAAGGCACTCATCGCTTCGGTATCAAAGGGAAGCTTGCCCCTAGATACGTGGGTCCTTTAAAGATCATTGGCAAAAGAGGCGATCTCGCCTATCAACTTGAGCTTCCGTCCAATTTTGCAAACGTGCACGACGTGTTTCACGTGTCACAGCTTCGCGAGTGCTTCAAGACTCCTGAGCGCACTATCAACTTCGAAGAAATTGACCTCCAAGAAGATCTCTCTTATCAAAAGCACCCCGTTGCTATTATTGAAGAAACCGAGCGCAAAACTCGCAACAAGTCAATCAAATTCCTGAAAGTGAAGTGGTCACACCATTCCGACCGAGAAGCCACCTGGGAGCGCGAGGATCACCTCCGTTCCGAATATCCAGAGTTCTTTCAGTCCTAGATCTCGTGACAAGATCCTCTTGTAGTGGTGGAGAGTTGTAACACCCCAGATGTAACATGTCCCAATTTGGCAATATATCAACTTGACCTTCATCCAATTCTTGTGGGTTTTATCATGTTTGGCCTCATCTTGTTTGGTTATGTGGTTTATTCTTTTCATTGTCATGCTCACCTTGCCATATTGCATTTGTGCCTCTTGTTTTTTTTTTGCATTCCATCTCCATCATGTGCATGGTGTGATCTCATACATATTATGTTGTTGCGTGTTCAATGCATGAACCTTGCATCATCACCAATTGTCCTTCTTTTCCTTTCTTTCATTTTGCAAATGCACCTTTTACGTTCTCCTTTAATGTTCATCTTCTACCTATAAATCCTGCTACATGTCTAAAAAACCTCTCTACCAAATCTCATGCTTTTGGAGTTGCTTTGGTTAGGTTCAAAAATGCCTCAAGTTTGAATGTAATTCGAACTTGTTTTATTTTTATACCTCTAAAAAGGTCCAATGCAATTTATTCAAATAGGTCACAATTCCAGGAGCTTGAGCATATTTTCTTTATTCTCAAACTCCTCTCCTTTTACCCTGTGCTTTTCTGTTTCTTTTCCTGTTTGAGCAAATAGGAAATAGAATGAGCAACAGTGGGCAGCCCAGCAGCATCACAGCCCGGCTGGTCCTCCTCACTCCAGGCCGGCCCAGCTACCCAGCGAGCCAGCAGTGCTCGCTCGCTCCCCCTCCTTTCCACGCTGGAGCCGTGCCGGCCCCACCTGCAGTGACCCGAATCCCTGTTCCTCTTCCTCCTCCCTCGCTTGTTCCTCTCTCAGTAAAGCAGAGGACAGGGGCACACATGGCCACCGTGGCTACCACGTCCCTTGCTTCCCCCCTATAAAGGGCCAATCCCAGGGCAAGCCTAGGGTTCCTCCTCCTCCCTTCTTTCCCCTCCGCGCCGCCGCCACGGGTAAGAGGCACCCACGCCCTGCTTCCCCGCTCCATCTTCCTCCCTACAGCCACCATGACCGGCCCGAGCAAGAGCTCCTCGCCGGCGTAGGTGCGTCGCCGGCCTCCCCTCCATCGACCCCGAGCACCGCAGCGCCTCCCCGAGTCCATTCTGACGCTGATCGGTGCCCCGGACGACAAGTTCCTCGACGTCCTCTGCTTCCATCTTCCTCTCGATCAGGTCCACGCCGAGGTTCAGAGCTCCACTTCGTCGCCGCCGGCTCGTCTCCGTCGACCCCGTCGTGTCTTTGGGTGAGCTGGGTAATGCACCTCCCTCTCCCATACACCCCATGACATGTAGACACCTGTAGGACTCGTCCGATCCATGTCTTCGCCAAGGCTTCAGATGCTCGTGGCTTGAAGTTTATTGTTGTGTGTATTTTGCTGTAGCGCACCCGCATGTCCCAGCACTCTGGTTCTAGCCTAGCCGCGTTTCTCCTCACTGTGCTTGCCTCATGCGCTCGCCTCGTATTGAAAGCAAGAGCAGCGCCTCGTCGATCTTGCCATTGTCGTGTCGAGACGAGATCGAGCTCGTGCTCGAGTCTCGCACGCACACGCCTTCCATAGCCGCGCCGTTGCACACCCCGGCCCCGGCTCCCAATCCCGCACGCCCACCGCGTCCTCTCAGGCCTACCATCGCCACGGTTGCCCTCGCCGGTGCCGTCGTCTTCTCTGTTTGTAACAGAGGAGCTCGAACTGGTGTATCTCTAAAGGAGCCGAACACTTCTCTTTATCAGTAGTACCTAGCTAGCCCAGTGGTTGACTATGCAAACCCGCACCGGGGAGACCCGGGTTCGATCCCCCGCGGGTGCATAAATCCTCCCCCCTTTTCTTTTTCTGTTTTACTTGTGACACTGACGCCTCGGCCCCACCGGTCATACACATACCCTGCCACGTGGCCCATGGCCCTACCAGTCAGTCTAACAGCTGGGAACAGCCTGGGTGCATCTAGCTTTCCCTCACGTCTTCCGTTCTATTCCAAATTCGGAACATGCCAGATTTGGCATATGCTGAGGTTTCCATTATAGGTTGTATTTGTTTTTGCATAAATGTGGGGATTTTTCTACTGCAACCTAGGCATATTATATATGTTTTTGGGGTAGAAAAATCCCACCAATCCAGTGGTGGCATTAGTTTCTGCATTTGAGCAAGTTTATAAACATGTCATTTTACTTCATGATGTTGTCTTGTCATTTTTGCTACATTTATTGTGTGCATCTTATGGGCATGAGCTCTACATGTGTTTTGTACTATGCCATGCCATCTTTACATAGGTGATTGCCATGTATTTTTGTGATTTATGTGGTGACTAGAACAAGCATGCAAACTAGGCTTCGTGATGTTGCTGATTTCAGTCCCTGTTCTGTTGTTACTTTTATGCCATGTAAACTTGATGCTATAGAGAGTTTCATGCATATTTTGAGATACTTCAGTAAGGATGTTTTGAACATATGGTTATGCTCTATCCATTGATGCCCCTGTTTGCAATTATGGAGTAGTCTAGCATGTCATTTTCTTGCTCTACTTTTGCTATAAAATGTTTCCTGGCAGATTGTTTACATGATATTCAATTTTGCCAAGGTTGTTGTAGTTGATCCTTGCATGCTATGATCTTGTTCTTGCCATGTTTAGTTTCGTAAACATGTATTCTTGCTGTTGATATGCTTATATTGTCATGCAATAACTTGTGGTGAGTGAATCGAGCTCGCAAAGATGCCTTCATAATGCTGTTAATGCCATGCTCTGTTTCCTGAATCTGTTAACGAAACTTGCTATGGTTACATGGGTGCAAACATATCTCCTGGTCCTTTTTGACTCATGGTCAGTAAGGGACTTTTGTTCTATGATTTGAGTAGATTCATGTTATACCTTGTTTTGCTATTATAAGTTCATGTAGCATGTTGATTGCTTGCTCTGAACATTGCTACATGATGCTGTTTATGCCATGTCCAACCTGATATCTTTTGTAGTTTTCCCATGCTTGTTTGAACCTGCTGTGGTGTGATTTAGCTGTAGCTCAGTGTTCCTCTTTTGTCAAGCATCTCCTGTAGATCACTGTCATATGCTTTGTTGTTATGTTGGCGTGCTGTAGCATAGTTTCTTGATGTATTCTAAGTGCTATCATGCTGTTAATCGCAGATTTGTGGCATTCTTGTTTTGCTTGCCATTTGCAAACCGTGCTTCCGATTTCGGTGATCTTTATATTGATTTCAACCGAAATCATCTCATCTTTCCAGTGGCATACTTGGTTTGCCAAGTTTATGCCTTGTTCATCATTTTCCTTCTGGAGCACGCATAAGCATTGCATATCACATCTCGCATATCATGCCATGTATTGCATCATGTTGCTTGTGCATTGCACCGTGATTTATTGTGGTTCCATTGCTTGTGTTCTTGCTTTGGGTAGAGCCGGGAGATGAGTACGTGCATGAGGAACCTGTTGAGAACGCTTACGAGGATCAAGCTTTCGACAACTCTGAGAACTTTGCAGGCAAGATGACCATACCTTCGATATCACTTCTATCTTTGCTTTGCTAGTTGCTCGCTCTATCGCTATGTTAGCTCTACCTACCGCTTTTGCTCAGCCCCTCTTATAGCGTTGGTAGTTGCAGGTGAAGTTGAAGATTTCTCCATGGTGGACAGGATTATGTTGGGATATCACAATATCTCTTATTTTATTAATGCATCTATATACTTGGTAAAGGGTGGAAGGCTCGGCCTTATGCCTGGTGTTTTGTTCCACTCTTGCCGCCCTAGTTTCCGTCATACCGGTGTTATGTTCCTTGATTTTGCGTTCTTTACGCGGTTGGGTGATTTATGGGACCCCCTTGACAGTTCGCTTTGAATAAAACTCCTCCAGCAAGGCCCAACCTTGGTTTTACCATTTGCCACCTATACCTTTTTCCCTTGGGTTTTCGCGAGCCCGAGGGTCATCTTTATTTTAGCCCCGGGGCGGTGCTCCTCCGAGTGTTGGTCCGAACCAAGCAGCCTGCGGTGCCACCACGGGGAAACTCGAGGCCTGGTTTTACTCGTAGCTTGACTTATCCGGTGTGCCCTGAGAACAAGATACGTGCGACTCCTATCGGGATTTGTCGGCACATCGGGCGGCTTTGCTGGTCTAGTTTTACCATTGTCGAAATGTCTTGCGAACCGGGATTCCGAGACTGATCGGGTCTTCCTGGGAGAAGGTATATCCTTCGTTGACCATGAGAGCTTATGATGGGCTAAGTTGGGACACCCCTGCAGGGTATTATCTTTCGAAAGTCATGCCCGCGGTTATGAGGCAGATGGGAATTTGTTAATGTCCGGTTGTAGAGAACTTGATATTGACTTCATTAAAATGCATCAACCGCGTGTGTAGCCATGATGGTCTCTTCTCGGCGGAGTCCGGGAAGTGAACACGGTTTGAGTTATGTATGAACGTAAGTAGTTTCAGGATCACTTCTTGATCACTTCTAGCTTCTCGACCGATGCGTTGCTTCTCTTCTCGCTCTCACTTGCGTATGTTAGCCACCAAATATGCTTAGTGCTTGCTGCAGCTCCACCATATTACTCCTTTCCCTACCTATAAGCTTAAATAGTCTTGATCTCGCGGGTGTGAGATTGTTGAGTCCCCGTGGCTCACAGATTCTACCAAAACAGATGCAGTGCCGAGGATGCGGTATAAGTGGCACAATCGAGCTCAAGTGGGAGTTTGACGAGGACCTTGGTCGTTACTATGTTTCGTTTCCAGATGATCAGTAGTGGGCCCAGTTGGGATGATCGGGGATCAAGCATTTGGGGTTGTCTTATTTTCATTTGGATTTGACCGTAGTCGGTCTATGAGTGTATTTTGAATGATGTATGACTTATTTATGTATTGTGTGAAGTGGCGATTGTAAGTCAACTCGCTTTATCCCTTTCTTGTTCATTACATGGGATTGTGTGAAGATGACCCTTCTTGCGACAAAACCACCATGCGGTTATTCCTCTAAGTCGTGCTTCGACACGTGGGAGATATAGCCGCACCATGGGCGTTACACGCAATGAAGATGCTTCCGGTGGTGCTCACGGCAATGAGAGTTCACCGCTTGTTGAGAACGTCGACAAAGAAGGTGGTGAAGACGATGATCGTACCACGGTTGACAAGGCTGGTGGTGTTGATGACCCGCATGAGTAATATTCATGTGCATTTCAATTTCTAGGGCGAAAAACTTTGATTGAGACGATGCTGTTTTGGTAGAGGGATTTGATACTATGATGGTGATGTACTTTTGATTGAAACTATGATGATGATGCACTTTATTTTCAAATTTTTGATGCTAGTTCAATGCAAAACCGCGGCTGAACAGTGGCTGGCAGCAGCTGCGCGGCCGTTTTCAGATTTTTACATCTTTGGTTTGGACCATCTATTGGAGTTGCTCTTTTGGACCATCAATTTGGACCATCTGTTGGAGTTGAGCGTTTTTCGGAGCTCCAAAATGCACTTTTTGGCGGTCCAAATTTTACATCTCCGGTTTTGGACCGCCAAAATTTGGACCATCTATTGGAGATGCTCTTATGATGCTTTTGTTTATGAAATTTTATTAAGATGGGCACCTCTTGCGGACAACATCGGCCCACGGTACTCCATACTTGACTATGCATTCGACAAGGGTCATCGTGCCCGTTTCATAGAGAACAGAGAGGTAAGTAATATGAATGAAATATTGATAAAAGTTTTTGGATTGATGAAAATAATTTCCTAACTTTTGGTGTTCACTTTTTGGCAGATGCTCCAGCCATTGCGCATGAGGGGGCACGGGGTTCATGGGCATATGGACTACGACGAGCGCTATGCACCGTTCTTCAAGAGAGCCTGACTGTTGGGTTTCGTGTTGTAGTTCAAGCGTCAGCCGTCGATGCTTGTCCACGCAGCTCTGACAGTTCTGATTGACCGGTGGTGACCGGAGACCCATTATTTCCATCTCCCATGTGGGGAGATGATGGTGACCCTCGAGGATTGGTCGATGATTACTGCCATGCCAATCGAGGGTCATGCACTAACCAGGCGAGTGGAGAGGACCAACTGGTAGCAGAGGGTTACCACCCTCATCGGCGACTGCCCCGAGGCTAAGGGTAACCGTACATCCGGTGTGCCGTTGCCCTGGCTCTCGGAGCACCAGAAGACATGCCCCCAAGACGCCGATGAGACGACTGTGGAGTGGTACGCGAGGGCCTACCTGTGGTATCCTTTCACGGAGGTCGTGTTTCCAGATGGATCCGGGAACTCTGCCAACTGGTCGTATCTCTTTTTCCTAGCCGACTGGGATGCAGCGTACAGTTGGGGGACCGCATCTCTCTCCTACCTATACCGTTCGGTAAGAGAGTATCTAATTGCCTACCTACGAAAGTATGTCCATGCCATTTTATTATATCTGATCCTCATTTGATGTTTTGCAGCTTGACGACGCAACCCAGAGGACGGGAGACAAGTCCAACATGGGTGACTTTGTCTGGGGCCTCTCCATTTGGATGTGGGAGAGGCAGCCGGTGGGGCGTCCGGAGAAGCTGCCAAGACGCCCATGGGGTGCCTATAGCGAGGACGGCGACACTGCTCGAAACCCCACCGTAGCTTACGAGTGGGACGTTGTCAAACTCTACACGGGCCTAAACAAGACTTCATACAAGACCTACACCAACAAGTTGGACGCTTTGACGCATATATGAACTCGCTCAACACCTTTCTCTTTGATTCCACTTTGGACCGAGAGTGGGAACTTACCAACGTATATTTAATAGGTAAACTGGTGGCCGTATCATGACCGAGAGTGGGAATTTGATCTGAACGTGATGTGCGATGGGGACCGTGGTCTCTGTCGGTGCATCGTGCCCATGATCTATGTGTACACCGTCGAGTGGCACTTGCCACACCGCGTGGCCACGCAGTTTGGGGTGTATCAGCATACCCCATCGGGCCCGCCCACCGATACCTGCAGCCACGCGCTCCACATGTGAGAGCTTTGTTCTTCCTTCGTGCCCATGATTTCATTGCGTGGCGACTTTATTATGATGTTTCTTGTTGCTAATGCCTTGCAAGATGAGCCGGTAGAAGAATCAGTCGATCACAGACTGGGGAAAGAAGCATAAAACTCATGTGACGGAGTGGAACCGACGGAGGTACCGGAAAGACGGGGAGAGGAAAGTGACTGACTGGGATGCTTACCTGGAGTGACAGATGAAGTGGTATGATGATGGCCAGAAGCACCGTCTTCGTCTCAAGCCTTGGTGGACGGCGGAAGACATTGCGGAGCTGGAGAGGGATGACCCCGAGGAAGAGGCCTACCAGATCGGCATAAGAGACATGCACAGTGGATTTAGGGAGTTTGCACCCCTCATCAATAGAGTGGTAAGTTTGAATCGACGGTTGTATTTAAATTATTGTATTCGTCATCGTGACTGACTTATGTCGTTGCAGTCTGGTGAGCTGAATAGATGCATCTTTGAAGCCTCGGATGCACTAGGTGATGCCCCCGGGAGCGTACAATCTAAGAACAAAATGAGGGGGGCGATGAAGGTACAATTTCAGCCTCCTCGGAACAGATGCATCTTGTTCACTTGCAATCATAAATCTGATACTTATTATGCCCTTGTTTCTTTGTGAGTGCAGACGTTCGTGAAGCATTGTCGCAAGCTGGTAGGCCTGCTTGGGTGTGCTGCAGCTGGGTCAGTTGAATCTTATCATCCCGGAGCCACACAGGGTCACATCGCCTCATCGAGCCATGGTCCCTCGTCGTCCAGGTTGGTTGAGTAGGAGGAGGAGGAGGCCACAAATGAAGGAGAGGAGGAGGAGGCCTATCATGAGGAAGAGGAGAATGAGAGCAAGGAGTACGATGAAGATTATGGACCCCCAACAACTCAATCATCTCAACCATCTTAGTTGTCGAAGAGGAATCCTAAGAAGAAGGATTTGCTGAGTCCGGACCATTTCCAGAGACCGGTTCCTCTACGGTCCAAGAAGAACACTGAAGAGACTCGTTCAAAGTGGAACGAGGACCGTGCCTCCAAGACCAAGAGGGGAAAGCTGAATTAAATTCTGCTATTCGATACTTGGCTGTAGTTGAAAAGTCTAGTGTTTGTGAAACTATGTGTTTGCTATTTGAACTATGTGTTTGATATTTGTGAAACTCCGTTTGCTATGTGGAACTAAGTAGTTGAACTTCGTTTGCTTATTATGCACAAGTTTATGTGGAAATCCGTATGACATGTGTATGTGATGCCCAAGTTTAATTGTTCTTTGATATCTGTTATTTTGACTCTATATCATTGCTGTTTTTGACACTATATCATTGTTTGAGATCTGTTGTTTTTGAAAAGAAGAAAGAAATTAAAGTTGGATATAGGCAAGACCCTACCGCCAAGGACCCTGGCGGTAGGATCAGACAGCCTACCGCCAGCCCCTATGGCGGTAGGTTGACCCTATCGCCAGGGCACTCGCATTTTTTGTTCTAGAAGGTTTTCGGGGCAAAAACCCTGGCGGTAGGGTGCTAATCCACGTCGCGGAGACGGTGACCGGCCCCCTCTGTCGCACCCTACCACCAAGGTCCCTGCCGGTAGGCTGTATAACCCTACCGCCAGCTCCCCTGGCGGTAGCGAAATGGTCAAATCCTGAAATTTTTTCGAACTGGGGTCAGATCCTGAATTTGTATCCCAAAAGGGTCAAAACACGAAATTTTGCCGCTTGTGGCTGCTGCCCGCAACATGCATCCATGCATTAAGTAATCCATCCATCCATAAACCGGCCTAGCCCCCTACAATCTAGCTGCAGCAGCCGGCAACATGCATGCATGCATTAAGTAACTCATCCATCCATAGACTGGCCTAGCCCTACAGTCTAGCTGCATGCACATACTATTAGCGCCAGAGGAGAGCTACCGCCGAAGTCTTTGGTGGTAGGTATAAACTGGCTACCGCCAAAGACCATGGCGGTAGGGTCTTTTCCATATTAAATGGATGTGGCGGTAGGCAGTGCAACCCTACCGCCAGTCACTATGGCGGTAGAAAAGGGGTCAGATCTCGAAAATTTTATGAACTAGGGTCAGATCCGGCTAAACTTTTAAAAAAGGGTCAAAAGGGCCCACATGAGCCTTTGTCCATGTGGTCGTCCTGACGCACAAGCAGATGGACCACTGCACGATGCCCCACGACGCAACCTTTTTCTGGCAAAACGGACTGCAAAACACTCCACAAATCCCTCTTTAATTTCCATCGCGTATGGTCAGCACGAATCACGGGGCACACACTTGTGGCTATGATAGCTATTGCTGTAGCAAGCTATGGTAGACACAGTTTTACCTATATATGTATATATAGACACACACACACACATACCACCTAGTGGTAGTTACCCCACATATCTCATATACTACCATATGGTATTATATATATACTACTTTATCATTATAAATATGTTTATATATTATATACTCCCTCCGTTCCTTTATGTAAGGTGTATTATTTTTGGCACGGTGACCAAGGCACCGAATTGTAGACATGTTAGGATGAAATTACCCTTGGAAAATTTATTGGTTAGTGGCAAACAAATCAACTAGTCCATTAAAGTATGAGATACATGCAATCGACAAACCGATACTTTCCTTATTTTGCTAGAAGGAGAGATAAAAACAATCGGAAGAGAGATACTTTCCCTTTTTCTGGAGGGCTAACAAGGGAATTTTGAGGAATTAGAAGAAATGCACCTTACATTCTGAAATTTTATCAAAAAACAAATACACCTTATATAAAGGAACGGAGGGAGTATAACATATTCTAAAGTGAGTTACATAAAAAAAATGTAAGTTGACCATGGTCTTTATTATATTTGTGAAATACGTATATATATATGTACCTAAAAAGAGTATACTCAAAATACGATGCATACTATCTAAAAAGTAGTATATTTTTTTAGAACATAGACGTCAGGGACGTCCGGCTTTAAATTAATAAAGCCCACAACTTAGGCGGAGTATCACAACCACATGACCAACATAAGGCGCCACTTGAGGCAAATAAGTTTAAGGAAACGACCGCTAGACGAGCGAAGAGGTGCGGTACAAGGCGTTATCAGCCCAAAACAACGAGCATGCAGGCTCGGGAGGTACAAGGACCAAAAGGGGCTGCCCATCCCTATGCGGCAGCCAACTGATCGGATGACGGGGCTCGGGACTCGGAGTAGACGGAGCGAAGACGGCAGATAGCTTGGCGGTGGAGATCAGAGTCCTGATGTCTTCCCAGCGGAGCCCATTGCTGCAAGAACACGATGCATTTGAAGATAACGTCAGCGTGATGCGAGGGAAACACACCCTCAATAGTAAACTTGTTACGGATATTCCAAATAGCCCATAGCATAGCCGCCGCACAAGTCCACATGACCCTACGAGACGTGCCTTGAACCAGAGACAAGGAAGACACGAGCTCAGATCGGGAGCATGGATCCCAATCCACTCCCGCGGCCGCACGGACCGCGCTCTAGGCAAAACGAGCCAGAGAGCACCGGAAGAAAGCGTGGTCCACATCTTCCGGGGCCCCACACAGCGCACAGGGGACGGGGGCGGGGCCATTGCGTTTAGCAAGGTTAATAGAGGTAGGAAGGCTTGGCATAGTTGCCAGAGGAAGACCTTGATTTTGAGGGGGATTTTTGCCTTCCAAAGCCCCGTGGCCGCCGACGGGATCTGGCCGCGGGAAAGCTCTCTATACAGGGAGTTGACAGAGAATTTGCCAGAGCCCGAAAGCCTCCGCGAGATCGAATCCGCGGAATCCGACAAGCGGACGTCCGCAAGCAAAGCCCGGAGGCGATCCCAATCCGCCAACTCCGGCCCCGTTAGTTCGCGCCTGAAGTTAATGCAGGGGGGAGGCGCAAAGAGCCAAAGCAACCCGTTGCTCGGGCTCGACTACTATGGAGTAGAGTTGGCGAAACTCCGACCATAGCGGTCGTTGGCCAATCCAAAGATCAAGCCAGAGACGCGTGGAGCGTCCATTGTTAACCACAAACTTTGCACCCCTGGCAAAGAAGGGTTTGAGGGATTGAATGGAGTTCCAGAAAGGTGACCCTCGGGGAGCCGCGTCAAAAAAATTCCCATGCGGGAAATATTTCGCACGGAGGAGGTCGATCCAGAGGCCAGTCTCTCCCTGAGTCATTTTCCAGATCCACTTGCACATTAGTGCGATGTTCATCAACTTGGAATTGATGATCCCAAGACCCCCCTGGGCTTTAGGACAACACACAGCCTGCCATTTAACCATATGGTATTTCCGTTTCGGCCCCGCTCCTTCCCAAAAGAAACGGGACCGCGGGGTATCAAACTTAGAGTGTACCCCGTTCGCCAGCAGGAACAGGCCCATAGCAAACATGGGCAGAGAAGAGAGGCTGGAGTTGGTTAGGATTAGCCTTGCCCCTGAAGACATAAAATGACCCCTACACGGGCAAACCCTGTTCGCAACCTTGGAGGAGAGGGGTTCCCAGTCGGAGATAGAACACTTCTTCGCCGCAATGGGGAGACCGAGGTAGGTGAACGGGAACTGACCAAGTTTGCAGTTAAGCAAGTTGGCGACCCGTTGACTTTCGGTCGCGTCCAACCCTACGGACACCACTTCACTTTTGTGGAAGTTTATTTTAAGTCCCGACATGAGTTCAAAACACAGCAGTATTGCCTTGACCAAAGCGATACTGTGTGTATCGGGCTCGAATAGGAGAAGTGTGTCGTCTGCATATTGCAAGTGAGACACTCCCCCAGGGATAAGATTGTCCACCACTCCCCTGATGTGGCCGGCCAAACGAGCTCTGTCTAGCATGGCGCCTAAGGCGTCCGCCACAAAGTTAAAAAGCAACGACGAGGCTGGGTCCCCTTGCCGCAGCCCGCGCTTGTTGCGGAAGAAGTTCCCTACTTCTCCGTTCACCGCAATCGCCGTTTGGCCTCCCGAGACCAACTGCATCATGCGGTGAACCCAAACCGACGAGAATCCTCGATCCAGGAGGACTTGTCGGAGAAACTCCCAGTTCACACGGTCGTACGCCTTCTCAAAATCAAGTTTGAGGAGAATCGCGGGCTGTCGAGCGCGTTTTAGGGTGTGGACAATTTCTTGGAGGACCAACGGCCCCTCCAAGATGTTCCGGCCACGAATGAAAGCCGACTGGGTCCTACTAATAATGCGATGAGCTATCGGAGACAAGCGAGTAGAACAAGCCTTAGCACAAATTTTAAACGGAACATTAATCAAAGCGATAGGGCGGAAAAGTCTAATATGATCCACGCCCGGGACCTTGGGGATCAGAGAGAGAACCCCAAAGTTCAGGCGAGAGATATCTACCATACCACGCATAAAACCATTACAAACGTCGAAAATAGGACCTTTAAGCACTTGCCAGAACCGCTTAAACATCGCCACCGGCCACCCATCCGGCCCGGGCGCAATATCGGATTTCATACCCAGCGTCGCCTTGTCAATCTCCTCAGGGAGGAAGGCCAAGTCCAGGTCCTCATTTTCCTCGTCCGTGACCCGCAGCGCCGGGTCCCACACATCCGCCCTAAGCCGAGCCCTGGATTCCTCCCTGGAACCCATAAGTTGGATGTAGAACTCGTAAATGTGCCGGACGATATCCTGTTGCCGCAATAGGAGCCCCTGCTCCGATTGTAGTCTCAGGATGGCGCACTTACGACGTCTGCCATTAGCGTAGGCGTGGAAATACTTAGTGTTCGCGTCACCCTTGAGCGTCCACTTTATTCCACCGCGCCTGCGCCAGTACTCCTCCTCGGCCCTAAGGAGGGACTCGACTTGGGCTTCTAGCGCGTAGCGCTGAGCCCAGTCCTGCTCGGAGAAGACCTGCACGTCTGCTGCAGCGTCCAACTAGGCGAGCTCCTCGGTCAGGCGCGCTCGTAACAGCTTATCCTCACGACCCTGGTTAGCTCCCCACCCTTTGAGAGCCGCACGCATGCCCGCCCCTGCGGCAATCCAGACTCCATCGGTCCGCGCGCACGCCCGATTCGAGCGACGCAATTCTCCCATTTCGAAAGGAAGATTTGCTCAAAGTCCGGAGACTCAAGCCACGTGGTTTCAAAGAAGAAGCGCGGGCTGCGTTTTAACTTTTCCTCCCCCGAGGGAAGGATGAGGGGGACGTGGTCCGACCCAATCCTGGTTTCGGCGTGCAGAGAGCACAAGGGAAACAACACCTCCCACTCCGAGGACATGAAAACCCTGTCCAAGACCGATCTCACCGGCGTTAGCTATTTGTTGGTCCAGGTGTATCGAGCCCCCACGCGAGCCACTTCCCTAATGGCCATGGATGCGATTGCATTATTAAACATGGCCACCTAATAATACCGTTATTTTTGAAAAAAAAAGTCGACACTTCTTTCTCTGCATGCAGCGTGTGATGTGGTCTGTTGTGTGCAGTGTACGTGCGCGTGTGAGCTAGCTCGGCCGCGTCCATGCGTGAGCTAGCTAGCTCCGGTTGGCTGCGTCCGTGCGGGAGCTAGCTAGCTCCGTTTGCGTCTGTGCGTGAGCTAGCTAGCTAGCAGCTCCGACCGTGGTTAGTGGCATGGTACTGCATTGCACAAAAGAAGAAAGGAAATGTAAAGCCGTATGAAGCAAACAATGATAGAAAATTGCACATAATTAACGTAGAAATTGCATTGTTTCATAATATGCAAAAATAAGCATATAGTGGTGTAACTTTTACACAGCGGTAAGAATCGCACATATTGCATAAAAATTAAGTGAGTATATATCATGTTATGCGGGCTATTATTCGATAGGCGCCTTTTTTTTGTACATTCATTCAAATCGTCTCCACCACTGTCCAACACCGATCTATATCAAAAGGCCCAGCCTTCTTCTTCTTTGTTAGCCTTTTTATTCCCCTTATACTAATACTAAGAAAATAGAACAAAACTAAAAAAAATGAAGTTTTCTAGGGAAGAATGCATTAGTGGCATAGTATTACCCTTCTAGAAAAAATAAAATAAAATAAAATAAAACAAGCAATGACAAAATTTATAGAACAAAATTGCACTATTTTATAATATTCAAGAATAAGCATATAATGCTGGATTTTTCACCAAAAGAAGTTCAGTAAGCAGGAATAAATTAATGGCATTGGTAGTATGCTTAAAGAAGAAAGAAAATGAAATAAAAGCAAAATAATAAAAATAATAATATATGAAGTTAGGGTTCAATTAATATTTGTATGATGATGAAAAGGTTCTCTATACGAAGAACTTGAATAAAAGTAAAACAAAATTAAAATAATGAATTTTTCTAACAAAAATGAATTAGAAGCATTTTGGTATTACCATTTAAGAAGAAATAAAATAATAAAAGAGAAAAAATACTAACAAAATTTGAACACAATTTACACAGAAATGTGAGCTTTTATAGTACACAACAATTAGCATATAACATTGGAAATTCTGAAGAAAAAAAGTTTCCTCAGGATAAATGAATTAGTGGCATTAGTATTATCCTTAAAAAGAAAGAAAATGAAATAAAATAAAAACGAAAATCATAGTAATGAATTTTTGTAAGAAAGAATTAATAAGTGGCATTGGTACTATCCTTTAAGAAGAAAGAAATGTAAAAAATTACAAAACTTGCACACAATTTACACGGAAATTGCGCATTCTATAATATGCATACATACCAAACTGAAGTGGTGGTAACTACCACCACTGGTAGTAGATAAAATGTGTGTGTGTGTGTGTATTACCCGAAGAAGAAGCTTCCCACGCTATCTCACCACGGCACCGTGAAGCATGGCCTGCACAATGAAGAAAAGGAGCCGGGATTAGGGCAAGAACACCGCGCAGACGCTGGAGGGCCCACCTCCACCGTCGATGACGGTGGTGACCACGCAATAGCAGGAACATACTAGGCCCGTGGCCACACAGGCCCGGTCGGGATCTCCGAGGCCCGTAAAGTTCCCGCCTTCGCGCTACAACCGGCACTCCGTCGAGGCCGCCGTCCCTGTCCAAGCCGCTCCCCTGCCTCCCCACACAGAGCCGCCAAGTGAAAGCACCACCACCACATGCACCGCCGGCCACCACCACCAGGTCGCCGGACCACCACCGGCCAAGCCGCACAACCACCGCACACCCGCGACAAAGAGGAACCATCGCACGCCTGGAGCCCTAAGCCGGACTCCAGCCGCCGCCCACACCGCCCGCGGCCCGCGCCGCCTTGCAGATCTATCGCTGAATCACGCCCACGCACGCCCCACCAGGCAGCCGCCGCGCCACCACGAAGCACCAACGGGGCCGACACGCCGGCACCACCAGGAGCTCCCGGATCCGCGCCGCCGAGCCTCCTGCAGCCCGCCATCCCGCTGCCGCCAGAGCTCCGCGAGAGAGGGAGCGACCCGCCGCCGCCCACGCCAGCCGGGCTTCGCCCGGAGGAGGCCGGGGGCGGAGCTAGGTCTCCCCCGACCCGCTCGCGGGAGCGGCGGCAGGGGTAGGGCCTAGTGGTATATAATCCTCATTCTGCAAGAACATGGGCATTGCGAACGCT
Source organism: Aegilops speltoides (assembly GCA_021437245.1). Lineage (NCBI taxonomy): Eukaryota > Viridiplantae > Streptophyta > Magnoliopsida > Poales > Poaceae > Aegilops > Aegilops speltoides. Next base: position 32,635,448 of record CM038144.1, read on the forward strand.
TTAAACCTTGACTATATTATTACCGAGGCTTGTTGTATTTGCCCTAAATTAAAGATGTAAAGCGACAATGGGGATAGGTCTCCAATAAAAAATTCAGGGCTATGGAATTGTGAACTCGGTGTCTTGGAAGTGTCCATTGCAAGTTCGAACAATCTGTCTGTATATAGCTATTTCTTACAACACACGTCCAAAACTACTCTCTACTCATTTTTTTCATACATTAAAATTACATAGTTCCTGTCAATATCTGTTTGCCACAATCCGCAGGAGGTATACAAACTTTCTACAATGTTTGTCAGCCTTCCAAGTCCAAATGAATTGGTCAAAATTAGTTTCACCGCAACGAGCTTCATGCTATATCAAGCACAGCTTGCTTAGTCCTAAAATTAATTATCTCGGGCTTCTTTAGGAAGCATTTCGCGTCTCCATAACCGTAAAGGAAAACTCCAAGCTGCAAATAACAAAATGATCAGCTCTGGCTAACTAAAATAATGGTAACTGGTAAAGCATTTGCAGTATAACTAAAAGTTCCAAGGAAAATTCTGCAGTTAGAGAACATACCTTGAGGTCTTCTTGAGAAAAATTTCAACACCTCATCGATCAAAATTACCTAGTGCCAAGGAGAAGTTAAAATATATGTGCAAATGGAACATACATAGTATCCAGTTCATAACTAGCTACAGTGTAAACAATATTTATGTAGGGGCAGAATTCCCACGTGTCCTTGCCATGTTTTAATATAGAAAGACTAGGTTCACCAGAAATTTGAACAACATGGCAACTCAAGGTAGAAAAAACACTCACAGGGAAGGATAGGTAAAGAACAACTTTCCACTCAGCCAAAGTTAATGGAGACACCTGTATAAGTAAACCACGATTATCATAATTCTTTGGCGTTACTGTAAGCTTACTATAAAAGAACATGTGATAATGTGACTAACTGCATGACGTGGGTCACAACTCACAACTGCACAAAAATGAAGATGAGTGACTTACTGAGAAAAGGGCTGACAGGGGTTCCGTATACAAGACTGCTACGTGAAGAAGCATTGTCAGAATGATTGACCCAACAAGCCATAGGTTACTCCATGGGTGAATGACACTGATGCAAGGGAAGTTCCAAAAATCATTTCAGGTATGCAAATTTATTTACAGATGCAGACCAAATATTACAAGCAGGACAAGTGCCACTGGGTCAGAGAGAAATTTCAAGATCATGCAGGAGAGATCCACGTGTATCTATCAAGATTTAAACCAACTGTTTCCTGCTCATTAGAAGTAGCACATGGAATTATGGGTATTGGGTGCTGCTATATGCGGGGGGAGATCGAGGCTCAAAATGAGATAAGGGATCTTACAGTAGAGATTGATTTTCACTTAGGTTATTCAAGGCATTAAACATCTCGACAACAACAAGAACAGTCATTGAAACAGTTGATGGATGGCGATCCTCAAAGATGCTGCAAGGATATGAAGTTTGCCTGGTTGAACATGAATCAAAATTGATCTGCAATAGGAAAAGAAAGATATTCAGAACTTACTGAATCAGTAATGTTTGAACAAGAGCCGCAATAAGAAACTTCAAGTAAAATAAAGGGGAAAATAGACCATAAGGAATATTGTTAAGCAGGCATGGAGAGGGAGGGGAACCATACAAACATTTATTGCTGATTTCACATTCAGAACTCTCAAACATACAGAATTGAACTGTTCAAGTATGCAAGTGAAAATGATTCTGTGGTGAGGAAAGGGTAAAAGTCTAAGCAATAACCAACCATGGCAGTAAGATCCAGAGGAATGTACCACCTTGAATTCAGATCAAAGTTTGATTTCTTTTAAAATTTCGATGGACCAGCAAACCACGAGAAACAAGTCAAATTCAAATTAAATGCTCAAATTTACAATAAAACCTGACAAGGAGAAAGTCCATTCGTGACCAGCTCCCGCATATGACTATGCGCCAGAACTTTTTATATGTATATGTAAGCATTTCTTTTTAATCCCTGGGTACATCCAAACAGCCATATGAATTGACAGCTTGAAACTCCATTACCGGCCCATCCATCTACCATGAGACCCAACAAAGGAATCTCTTTGTATAAGCTGATCTCAGAACAAACGAGTTGTTTCATAACTTAAAATGCACATCAATTATCACATGCCATGTTACTCACAGTGCTATTTGGGAAAAATCATATAGAAAGGGTTTCAACATCTTATATATATTTTGTTACAATATGCAAATTCTACACTAGGCTTGCTACAACCGTTTTCCTTCTTGGAAAACAAATACTACCTCTGTAAAGTAGCATAAGACCTTTTAGATCACTAAAGTACTGATCTAAAAGGTCTTGTATTACTTTACAGAGGGAGTATAAGATTTCTTGGCAGGACTCACTCAAGCATGTCGACCAAGATCTCCTGGAAAATCCAACCCAATGAGATAGGCAAGCAGTTGCCAACAGCAGAGGTATTTTATAAAGTGAAAAAGAAGTATTCAGTACTGCACTACAGTCTACAGGAATATCTTTTCAAGTATAAGCTTCTGGGTGGGTTGTAACCCCTGTTTATCAGGTATTACTGCTGTGCTGTTCCAGACTTCCCAATAAACACCAAAAATTAACAGTGTAAAAAGTAGAAAGAGTTTGAATTCCCAACTTACCAATTCAGAGTATGGTAATCTAGGACCATCTTCAGAATAAACAAACCACCAAACGAACCCCGCTATAGTGGCAAGACCAACGTAAGCTGCAGTAACAAATCTATAAGAAACAACAATAATTCCAGAAGCAAAGCTAACAAATGTCAATACAGGTACTTTAGTGCATACCACCAATGACTAAATAGCGGAAAAAGAGCCATCCACTGACCACAGCTTCGTTCACCTGCAATTCAAATATGCAGCAGGAAAGAGCATCTTAATAAATGCGACAAACTAGAAAATTCAAATCATAGCTATTACTTGAACCGACTCGCTTAGCAATTCACACTTTTTGATAAGTACCAAGCAATTACCACACAGTAATTAAAATGAAATAAGTCATCAGTTCTCATGGACGCAGCAAGGAATCAAGTGTACACATAAACATATAGCATAGTGCACAAGTAAACTAATAGGAAGGGATTTGGGCCACTGCAGCGTCCAATTATCACTTAGGAATACTCATGTGGACTTTCTTTATCTCACAGTTGGTAGAAGATTTTAGAATTCCTGATAACGCCAGAACAGCTACATTGTCAAGTTACAAGAATTTACTCACTATGCAAATACAGTCAACTGCTAAACCAATTTTAACTGAAGTCAGTATAAACATTAAAATAAAATAATAATGGGGACAACCTAAAACGTACATTAGTTTATTAAAAAAAATAACAAACTACCTAGTAATCACTGTTAGGTACTCCCTCCGTTCCACAATTCTTGTCGTGGTTTTAGACTTTTAGTTCAAATTTGAACTAAAATTGAACTAAAACCATGACAAGAACTATGGAATGGAGAGAGTATAAGATACGCGTATCACTGTTAGGTATAGATACATGAATATAGTACCATTAGCCTAGGTTGCCCATGTATAAGTAATATATATTCCATTCAATGATGACAAGATGGAAAGTTCCCTCTCATCAGGTACAACACCCTTTTTATATTACCTTACGAGGCTTAACTGCCATGATATTGCCATCAGGCTTGTTAAAACCAATTGCAGTTGCAGGCAACCCGTCAGTAACAAGGTTTACCCAGAGTAGCTGGACCTACAAAGTGATGGAGTAGAGGTAAGCAGATTTTCCATCCAATTATAAAATTAAGAAGCTCCAGAAATATGTATGTTAAAAACATTATACAGCAGTAAGCAGGGGGCAAAATATAATGACAAGATAAACATGCCACATATGACTGTACTTTTTTGCCAGATTAATTCGAAAACGAAATATAAGACTGCAATACTTATTCAACTACAGATGATAGATTGTATAACTCCACATATTTCATCTCAAGACACATAGAAGCTAAGAAAGAGTTTCTACTCACAGGTACAAGTGTGTCAGGCATCCCAAGCACCGCTGCCACAAAAATACAAACTACCTCCCCAATATTTGATGAAATCATGTATCGAATAAACTGCTTGGTGTTATTATATATGGCCCTTCCCTCTGCAACAGCCTGTGAGCAAATGATAATAATAAGTTTGAGTAAACAAAAAGCATAATAGACCCAATGGTTATGTCTTATTTGTATGTTAATCAGTCAGATTATAATCTTACTGCAACAATTGTAGCGAAGTTGTCATCAGCCAATACCATATCTGAAGCACTCTGAAATAGAAAGGTAAACATAAGTTGTCAAATTCGAAAAGGATTGACTGAAAATATTTGAAAGAAACAAAATTCTCAAGATAATGAGTACCAATGTCCATGTTTACTTCTAATCTATAAAGCAGTTAATACCTTAACATCAGTTTAAAAAAGTAATACCTTTGCAACAGCAGTTCCTGATCCCATAGCTATTCCTATATCTGCTTTTTTCAGGGCAGGTGCATCATTGACTCCATCACCAGTCATTGCAACCTTGCATGTGAAACGAACATGACTATTGCGCAAAATGAATTATTGCATTAAGTGGAAAGTGAAGCATAAATTCCCATGATCAATTCCATAGCAACTAAATAAGTTCCATCACCATAAAGACTAAAGAGCTCAATGGAAACTTTATCAACAGGTACAAGCTTACCACTTCATTATGTGATTGCAAGGCTTCAACAAGCATCTTCTTATGAGAAGGTTCCACTCTGCAGTAAAAATAGTCAGGTATAAAAAGGCAATCAAGAGTACAAAACCGGAAGAATGGTGATTAATCCATACGTCTGTCCATGGTTTAATCATTTTGCCACTTTTTTGTCTGAGTTATTGCAATGTCCAATGTACTCCCTCCGTTCCAAAATAGATGACCCAACTTTGTACTAAAGTTAATACAAAGTTGGGTCATCTATTTTGGAACGGAGGGAGTAGTCACTTGCCACAGGTAAGTAAGCATATATTATGTTCCGTGCCACTAGATTGTTATAGACTGGAGCTATAATTAGTGTTCAAAATTGAGATGGTGATTTTTCTGATGAACTATCTCTCTAGTAACAAAGCACTCAATACGGAAACAAGTTTAAGGAACCACACTAATAATAGGAAAACAAAACTCCAATCTCAGCCATTGCATCAACTTACGACTGCTTATGGCAGCACTATTTGTGTACGTCACTATAGCCAGTTCATCAGCAATGAGCTGGGTGATCTCAATAGCAAAATAAAAACATTTTTAATGCAGTAGAGTACTGCTCCATTACTTTGCATTCTATTAAGTTCATGGAGCTCATTACAAGAGAAAATGTGATATGTCATGACCCATTCAGCAAGGGGTAGCTATGTCCTAAAGTTTAACAAGGTTGTAATGATATTCAAATCACCTGGAGAACAGAACCATCCTTCGCAATGCATTTGCCCTTTCCAAAGGAGGAAGCCCTTCAAATTCTGATGCTGTATATGAATACCCTGTAAAGTCATCTAAATGCTCAAACGCACCAATTTGCCGACATAGAGATTCTGCAGTGGCCTAAAATAGCACATATTTATTTTCTCAGCAGTATCAGAAGATCTTAGAGCAAAAATAAACAAATATGTTCACCAACCTTGTTATCCCCAGTAACAACAATAACACGAATCCCTGCTGACATACAAGAATGGATAGCACTGTGGACTTCATCTCTTGGAGGATCAAGCATCCCAACCTGAACCAGTAGCAAACGAATTTGCATCATCAATTATTAGTGGCACTGCTGTCTTAACTAACATAAATCATACCTGCCTACAAAGGCAAAGCATATTAAAATGATTGAACAAAACGTAGAGGACTACTAAAGAAGGAACAGCAGAACCAGCAGGAGTGACAAAGCGTACCAATCCAATAAATGTTAGATTTGCCTCATCATCATAGGAAAGACTTTGTTGGCCTTCTGGCATTCGTTTTAATGCTAATGCTAGGCACCTTAGGGTATCTTTTCCTGCAAAACTGAAACATTTGGAGATCATTGAACATATTCATCTAAAGCATTTGATGTAGGAAAAAAAAAGATTAGTAATCATATTTAGAGAAAATAAAAAAACCATATGCGACAATATGACATTCCCAAGTGCTAACTTAGTGGCAGAGTTTGGTCAAAATTACCGAGGTCCCTTCACGTCAGAAATAAAGTCAGTTATATTGTTAAATCTGCCTATATGAACTAAATGTTTCAATGTTGTGATCACATACATCAAGACACATACAACCTCATGACCCAAAAGCTACATGCAGATTTAAAGGCTAACCTTTTTTCTATTGTTAAATCCGACTATATGAATTAAATGCTTCAATTTAATCACATCCATTAAGAAAACATGCAACCTCATAACCCTAAAAACTACACGTGGAAAGGCTGACCTTTGAAATCTAGCTTCCAGCTCATTACGTATGTCCATAGTCAATGGTACAGAAGACCCATCATCATTGCACAATATATGTGTGCATCTTGCCATTACACTTTCAGGGGCACCTTTTGAAAACATAATCTCCTGTTGTTTTCGACTGCAAAGGACGCTCATCATTTTGCGATCTCGGGAAAAGTCTAGAACTGATATCTAAAGAATAAATCAGAAAGAAGAAAACATAAGAACATCATAAATAAATCTGAAGAAATAGAATCGAAATTTAAGTTAAATAAGTCACACCCAGTTAGACTATACAGGATATACAAAATGGTTTCTCACACATATAGGCCGGCACTATAGTCAAAGTGTGAGCAATATAATAGATAGTGCATATACTATTCCATCCAAGTGTCAACTGCAGTTTACCTAAATAATTACTTGAGATGAAAACCTTAACAGTTACTTAAAAAGATAATTAAACGATTTAAATTTTCTAGTATGTGGGAGGAACAACTGCTGATACCACAAGAACTTTGGAAGTACTTGCATAGTTGCATAAAGTATCAGATCTGCTGTATATTTTTTAACAACTAACAGAAGGATGATGTTTCTAATGCCTACTTATATGCTAGCAGAACAAGTTCATAATCAAGGAAGTTCTTTATGAATGGGAGTAGCAGACATAGGGTAGGGGCAGGGGGGTACTCTTAAAGGGAGCTGCAAATACAGGGCCACGGAATACGAGATCAATATATCAATGCCAACAAGTAGAGAAATAAAACCTTTCTGAACTGATTTTCCCAATAGTGATTGCAGTACGATGCACGCTCATGCTTAGTTAGCATGTTCAGAGCTGAAGGCATCGAATCAAAGCCAGGAAGACCGACCTAATCAATCAACAAAATGAAAATTGAGATTGGTAGTTCCCATGGAAGCTATCAAAAGTGCACTGATAAGAAGATTCCGTGACTAACAACTGACCTTCTCCACCAGAACGCGCAGAGCAACTTCAGTGGACTCTCCAATTTTCTCATAACTTTTTTTATCAGGATTGTACTGTAAAGTGGACTCATTGCAAAGAGCTGAACACATGGCTATATGAAGGAGACATGGGGACTGAGGAGGAAACTCCAGCTGCAACAGATGAAAGCCGCCTGAAAAGTTAGTGTCTATACCAAATGTCACATGTACAATGTTTTGCCCACTAACTAGGGACATCATGGTCACTCGATAAATAACCCAAAGTGTTCCGCATGTCACTAATATACTGATATGGCTGGTCACACAATTAATCCATCTACAAGAGCCTAACATTTGTCTCGCTGGGTAGAGCTGTACATCTCAGTTAAAAATTGTGTACTAAACTTAGCCTCTAGAAGGCTATGTCCATTGTTGCTATGCTATGCACCATCGTACTCTGTCATTCTACTCTAATGCAAGGCATTCCCTGGTAAAGCTGAGCTTAGCAGAGTAATGGCTACAAGACTAGTGAATTGTAACAATCTTGATCATGTGTCATGGGTTTGGTAATTTGGTATCATTTACACATTGTGTTCTTGTACTGCAGTCAAAAAATAATAATTCCAGCTGTTAAGACAAATGAAAATACAGGGTTCAGGCCGTTGCACTATAATGATCACCATGTTAGGAAGTATCAGTATTGGTCTAGGAGTCCTATTAGGCTATGTTTCCTTTCCTTGTGTAATATATATATGCCCCATGGGCTATGTAATAGATAATTCCAGCTGTTAAGACAAATGAAAATACAGGGTTCAGGCCGTTGCACTATAATGATCACCATGTTAGGAAGTATCAGTATTGGTCTAGGAGTCCTATTAGGCTATGTTTCCTTTCCTTGTGTAATATATATATGCCCCATGGGCTATGTAATAGAGATAAGTTGCTTTCATTCGCCGTCGGTTTTCATGGACTATGATTCTTTAAGCAATGCTTCATTCTCTTGATGTGCCATCTTCTCTTGACAACCCATCTTCTCTTGACACTTCTCTTGTATCTTCTATTGATGCGGTGTCTTCCTCTGATGTGCCATCTCTTCGTTATCCCCTTTTGCGACTCGACAGGTTTTGAAGACTCTTCATGCTACGCCAACACTCTCAAGACACGGATTTGGATTATCATTTTTTTTCCTAGTGATACACTTCTTCAAATGCAATGTTATTGCATAAGTTTTGCATTCGAGGGGGTGTTAGGAAGTATTAGTATTAGTCTAGGAGTCATATTAGTCCTATTAGGCTATGTTTCCTTTCCTTGTACCCCAAGTCATGTGTAATATATATATGCCCCATGGGCTATGTAATAGAGATAAGTTGCTTTCATAACACACCAAATTAGTGACAGCTGAGAAATACATCATTGTACCTGATTTTCACTGGCGTCATATATAAACCCATCAGGAGCAAATGTGGTTCCACTAATAGAGTACTCATCAGTTATTGGTCTCTGGTGCACAGACCGCACAACACATACCTGGGATATTAAGACCCTTGTTAGTTACGCGGTGAACATAATATATTGACCAAGTGTAACAGACTTTAATCTTAAAGCGCATATTGTATTTTAGTCAAATCCCACTGCACACTTATGTATGCAAAAAGGAAGATAAAATGAAAGGGCCAACTAAAAAAAATGATGCTGTAAACTGGAGTACTCACCTTAGACACTGACATCATGTTTGTCGTAAGAGTGCCAGTTTTGTCACTGCAAATGACTGTTGTGCATCCTAATGTCTCCACAGAGGGCAAAGACCTTACAATGGCATTCAAGCGAGCCATTCTCTTGGTACCAAGAGCTAAGCACCTAGAAATAAACCAATGATATGTTATATTCACTTCAAGAAGGAACAAAGTAAACCACTACACTTCAATAGAAAATGAACAAGAAACTTAGAACATCTAGACAGGATAAGATTGGTAATGGACAGTATCATGTTTCTAGTTTCTTAACCAGAGTCATGGCTGAGACAAATGCACAAGATCAATTCTCTCCCGCTCAGAAATGGTTAGTCAATAATGACTCCCAGCTCCGCTTAGCCCACCAGCCTCGCCACCGTCGAATCCCCGCCAGTAGCCCCCCTCCCCCTCCCCCTTGCCATGGTGCCACCCAGCACTGACCCGGTCGAGCACCGAGCGACCCTCTCCGACGACCGCGTGTCCTCCGGCGATCGACTCGGAGAGCGAGTCCTCGACGCGCTCGTACAACGATGTCGCCCGTACCCCGCCGGCACCCTCTATGTTGCTGGCGTCCTCCGCTCCATGGGCCGCGGCACCCTCTCGGCCGCCTGCCTCTGACCCGCCTCGGCCCTTGCTCCGAGGTGCACCACATCTCTGGCGGCGTTGAGGTCAAAGCTGACGATTACCAGCAGCCTTGGCACAAGAACCGCCGCCGTCCACGCCATGCCGTCGAGCCCAACCCACCGTCGTTGTGCCGGCGTAGCCCTTCTCCAGAGATCACTGGCTCCGCTTTCGTTGCTTCGACCACCGCCACCGCGTGCTAGACTGCACCAACGGCACCCGAAGCTGCTGGTGCCTCCTGTCTGGCCACGACTCGCGCTCTTGTGATCCCAGGCGCTGGGACGCCGCCGGGCAAACCCCGCACTGCCACTGGCCGCCCAGGTCACGCCCCAACCTTCGCCTCTCCCGCCGCCCGCCGCCCGCCATGCCTGCAACGCGTGCACCTAAGCCGGTGAGAGTTATCATGGCGCATTCGATAGAGATGGAGGCAGAGGAGGTCCTGGGTCGTGCGATGGTTGCCTCCATCACCGGCAATAGGCCGAGCGTGTCCGCAGCCGAGGTTTCCGACATGCTTCTCAACACCTTCGAGCTCACCGACGGCGACTTCACAGTCCATGCGCACCACCAGAGGACTTTCTGACCCTCATTAACTCCCACTCTGCCAAGCGCCACCTGGATGGAGACCACTTCATCAACTCACCGCGTTTCTCCCCTTTCATCTGGCCATGGAGCAAGCTCACCCACGCCAGCTCCAGCGAGTTTGAGTACCGCGTCGGGCTGGAGCTTCGCAGCATTCCCACACAGGCATGGCACCTCTCCACCTTCGAACACATCCTTGGGGAGAGCAGCTGGACCGAGCACCTCCACCCCAACAAGCGCTCGAGGGCCGACCTAGCCACGTTCTGGCTGGCGGGGCGCGCGCACAGTCCAGACAGCATCCGCCGTCCTAGAAATCGGACCCTCACGTACCCTATGCGTTGGCTCGCATCAAGACAAGCGGAGCACCGCCTCTCCACGCCCAGCACGGTGCGGGACAAGGAGGGGATGGCATGCGTGATGGCAAATGACCAAGACCGCGCTCCTGGCCCTAGGCGAGCGCGCCCCCGATGCAGCAAGCGCCGGCGCTTCCGAGCGCCGCCACCTAGCCGAGCGGACAACATTGCCATGGACTCCTCGCTCCGACGCGTCGGCAACCGCGTAGTTCACGCCGATGGGGTAGCCGTGGCGCCCGACTATCCCATTCCTCCCGACATGGTAACACTGTCGCCCGTACAATGAGAGATGCAGCATGGCCCCTTGGCCGGGTCAGCAGGGCCCCACCAATCTTGTCGCCATGCTAGAAAAAGCAAAAGAGCGCTTTGCATGTGGACCCGGTGCGCAAAGTTGTGGACTTGCAGGGGCTGCGGGGGCCGTGACGACGACGCCCGTTGGCGACACCTCTTTGGCTTTAGGGGCTTCGGTCACTGATAACGGCTCGAGCCGGTGCCAAGTGGCAACCTCTCATTGACGGCAAACCCTCCGAAAGCATCTCGAGATTCAAATCGGGCTGCACTTCGGGTACCCGAGGACGATTGCGAGGGGATCACATCTGGCTCGTCCGATCCGATGGATTGTCAGGATCTGGCTGCTCTAAGCTAGTGCTAGACTAGCAGCCCGTGCCACCAGTCAGGCCAGCTGCCATGTCGGGGCAAAGCGCAGTCTCGCCAATGCCAGCGCTTGCAGTCGGGACGGATGTGCCCGCTGACCAGTCCTTCAGGCCGCACGCATGCGCAACCGAGGGTGGGGAAGCACACCCTGCCTTTGGCGCGAATCCTCCCGCCAGAGAGCCTGAGCCCCACCCCCCAGGGACAATTCTGCAAAGGCCTGTGGCCTAGCCCATGATGCCAACGCCCACCACGTCCCCACCGGCGGCGCCGAGAGAAGGGCACAAGTTCAGAACGTGCGCACCCTTGGGATCGTTGGGACCAACTAGAGGATTACCTCCGCCGAGATGAAGGTGTATGATGACTTATTCACGGCACCCATCCCGCGATCCCAGTGTGCATGGCCGCTCCATTGACTGACCTAGCGCACGCTGAGGTGACATGCGTGCCATAGGCCGTATGTACCCTGCGCACCCTTGGGATCGTTGGGACCAACTAGAGGATTACCTCCGCCGAGATGAAGGTGTATGATGACTTATTCACGGCACCCATCCCGCGATCCCTGGTCGACCAGAGACCCCGGTGTGCATGGCCGCTCCATTGACTGACCTAGCGCACGCTGAGGTGACATGCGTGCCATAGGCCGTATGTACCCTGCGCACCCTTGGGATCGTTGGGACCAACTAGAGGATTACCTCCGCCGAGATGAAGGTGTATGATGACTTATTCGCGGCACCCATCCCGCGAGCCCTAGTCGACCAGAGACCCTAGTGTGCATGCCCGCTCCATTGACTGACCTAGCGCGCACTGAGGTGACATGCGTGCCATAGGTCGTATGTGTTCATGGATCACAACCTTAGGATCGCGGATTGGAACGTGTGCGGCCTCAACGCGCACGCCCGGCACATTGCCATCGATCGCTGCTAGTCACTACTTCCGCCTCCATTGTGTGCTTACAGAAAACAAAAATGGTGTTGATTTGTTCGTCCGTTGTCCTTGACACTCCTGGCTCGGAATTCGACGACTATGCATACTTCCCAGCTCAAGGCACACGAGGCGGCATCCTACTAGCGTGGAAGAGCAGGGTCGTGACTATCACGGACCGACTATTCAGAGCGCCCTGGTGGTTGTCGGTCGTCTACGGTCCCCAAGAAGATGCGGATACGATCCCCTTCTTGTAAGAGCTTCGCGAGATTCGCGCGGATTGTTGGCCATGGTTGTTGTGTGGCGACTTCAACTTAATCATCTGCGACGAAGACAAGAGCAACGGCAACTTGAACAGATGCATGATGGGTAGATTCCACCGCCTCATCAACGACCTCGCGTTGAAAGAGATATACCTCAACGGACGACGATTTACATGGTCGAATGAGCAATCACCGCCTACCCTGGTGTACCTCGACCGCGTGCTTTGCACTTCAGATTGGGAGGACGCGCATGGCAATTGCCACCTCCGTTGCCTACATCCGTCCTGCCGGACCACAACCCCCTCCTTGACTGGTCGCCCACATACGTCACACGGGCGCTTCCTGTTTGAGGATTTTTGGCTATGATTGGGTAGGTTCCACAACACGGTGGCCACGACATGGGGTTCAGTCCACGACCAGGATCCTTTCCGCCGTCTGATGCTACGTCTCCAAGGCATGGCTCGTAAACTTACCAGCTGGAGTGCCAAATCCACAGGGAATATCCGGGACAAGATGGCTATCTACTGGAGCTCATCTCGCGCTTCGACAAGGCCCAAGCGGATTGTGCACTCTCCACTCCGGAGGACTAGCTACGGAAGCAGCTCGAGATCTCCTACCTCAAGCTCGCGTCCTTGGAGCGCACCATTGTTAGGCAGCGCGCCCGCATCGCCACACTCAAAGACGGCGATGCATTCTTCCACCGGCAATGCTCCTTCCGCCGGCAGAAGAACCACGTGTTCAGCCTTACCATGGATGGCCATGTGTTCACCAATCATGGGGATGGCGCAGGCGGCGTTCTCGCACTCTGACGAGCTCTTTGGCTCCCCCATCGCCCACGACCGCTCGCAGACTTGGCGCAACTCAGCGAGCCGTGCGATCTGGCATGCATTAACGCACCATTCAGCCCAGAGGAGATATGGGATGCCACGCCTACCGGCCCACAAAGCGCCTGGGCCCGATGGGTTTACAGCCGAGTTCCTGCTGGCATGCTGGGGCATTGTTCGGCATGACTTCATGGATGTCTTCCAGCAACTGTTTGAGTTGTGTGGCCGCGGCTTCAGCAAGCTCAACCAGGCCCTTCTGACCCTGCTCCCTAAGCGCGCTGACACCTGCTAGCTCCGCGACTACCGCCTGATATGTCTGATACACCTCATGGCCAAGATCTTTGCGAAAGTGCTCTCGCTGCGCCTCGCCCCAGATTGGACTACCGGGTTAGCCGCAACCAGAACATGTTCACCCCAGGGCAGAGTCTCCACGTCAACTTAACAATGAGCCTGGCCCACCAATCTAGCACCCAAGCGGGTTGTGCCAAGGTGACCCCTTGTCCCCACAGCTCTTTGTGCTCGCTGTGGACACCCTTGGCTGCCTGATTCGCCACGCCCACGACTCCGGCATCCTACAATAACTGCATCTCTAACGAGCTATTCCGACGATCTCCCTATACGCCGACGATGTGATGCTCTTCCGACATGCCACGCTGGACGATGTGGCGGCCGTCAAGGGCATCTTAACCCTGTTCAGCAGAGCTAGTGGCCTCCGGGTGAACTACACCAAAAGCTCTACCACCATCCTTCACGGTGACCTCGAGGCGGCCGAGACGATTGCCCAAGTGGGATGCCCAGTAGTGGAGCTCCCCATTACTTACCTTGGCATCCACTGATGTTGCGCCGCCCAACTACAGCCCCTCGTTGACTCGGTGGTTGCTAGTCTCCCGGCATGGAAGGCTTGGCTCATGAACAAGGTCGGACGACTTGCATTGGTCAAATCAGTGTTGCAATCCCGGTTCACCAAATGCTAGCGTTTAACCCCCCAAAGAAGACCCTTAGGCAGCTTGAGAAGATCCAGCAAGGCTTCTTGTGGGCTAGGCGCGTTGTCGCTAATGGAGGAACCTCTCATGTCAATTGGGGCCACATGTGCCGCCCGCTAGAGTACAGCGACTTAGAGATCCGAGACTGAGGCGCTGGCTCTCGCCTACTGGCTATGATCAAACTCGCCAAATGGGTAAGACGGCATGGCACGACCCGGCCTGGATTAAACGGGCCACACACGACACGGCCCGGCCAGGCACGCTAAGTACACGGGCGTCTTGCCGGCAAGCACGCGTCTTCGCCTCTCGCCAGCACGGCCCCTCCTATACAGCCGTAGTCTGCCGCCCGTTTAACACGCCGCACAATGACCGAGTAAACAGATCGAGGCACGTACGTTGTCTAAAAATAAGAAAGATAGAGGCCTCTAAAAAACCTACATCTCGTGGGCTAGTGCCAGAAGGCACATCGAGGCCAACTAAAAAAAGAGATAAAAAAAGGAGGCAATCGAGCCACATTCCCTACGATCGTGCCGCTCCTCCCGGCCCTCCCGCAACGACTCTTTCGAGCGAGAGGCTCCTCGCCCACGTGCGCTCGTGCCGCTTCTCCCCATCTCGTGCGCTCTTTTTTTTCGAGTGAATCCTGATCTCGTTCGCTCGTGCCGCTCCTTCCAAGTACTAGTCGCTCCTTGCTCATGTTTGTTAGACGTGTCGGGCCGGGCCGGCACATGTGCCTGGCTAGCCAGCCCAGGCACGGCCCTAGCCAGGCAACGTGTCGGGCACGGCCCGTTAAGCCACATGACGGCTTGGGCCGTGACGAGCCAGGCACACAGGCTATCGGGCTGGCACGTCTAGGCTGGCCCATTTGGCCAGGTTTGGCTGCGATGGCTATGGTTCGCTCTCACAGACGATGATTGCGCATGGCAAGGGCTTGATTTCCAATTCTCCCAACAGGAGCACGTGCTATTCTTCGCCTCCACCACTGTGGTCATCGGGAATGGCTCGACGGGCCCGTTTTGGGACGATCACTGGCTAAATGGCAGTCCGTATGCGAATTTGCACTCATGCTATACCAGTGCATCCCAAAGCGGCGGCGCAAATCGAGAACGGTGGCCGAGTTACTCGGTGGCAACACTTGTGCCCACGATATCCAAGGAGTCCTTGGGATACACGAGATTGGGCAATATTTGTTGCTTTGGTAGGCCGTGCAGCACATCACCCTTACGAACGAGCCGGACCGGCTGCTCTAGAGATGGACGGCCAGCAGCACCTCCTCGACAAAGTCTTGCTACGCCACCACCTTCCACGGATCCACGCGAGGCCCCTCATGTAAGTTGACCTGGAAGAGCTGGACGCCGCCTCGCGTTAAGTTCTTCCACTGGTTGGCCGGCCAAGACCGATGCTGGACTGCAGCACGACTCACCGACGCGGTTTGCAGCATCATCCCATATGCCTCCTTTGCTATCAGGCACCGGAGAAAATCCAGCACCTGCTCCTGGCCTGCCCGTTCGCCCGACAAACCTCGCACATCATCCTTATGGACAGGTGACTGCGAGCGAAGGAGCAGACACCTCCCACGCTGCATAAAGCCCTGCAATCCATCACCATGCTCGTTCCCTAGATGATCTGGAAGCAGCGGAACGAATGCGTCTTCGACAACGCGAGACCCTCGATTGATACGTTAGTGGATAGGATCAAAGATGAGACCAAATGTTGGGCACAAGTAGGGGCACAGGGCCTCAAGGTCGTTCTCCCCGCGTCCTGGGATGTCCACTGATCGAGCGCATAGCCCTTGTAACACTCACCCCTAGGAGGATTGTTCTTTCCCATCTTTTCAACGCAATGAAACGCAAAGATCCTTTGCGTTTTCTCAAAAAAGAATGACTAATTTTGTCGCGAGCAGCACAAATTGTTCACACCATATACAAGGAAGCCAAGTTCAGTAACTAGCTAACAGGCCATGGGAGGAGGATTGTTCTTTCCCATCTTTTCAATGCAATGAAACGCAAAGATCCTTTGCGTTTTCTCGAAAAAGAATGACTAATTTTGTCATGAAAAAGACAAATTGTTCACACCATATACAAGGAAGGCAAGTTCAGTAACTAGCTAACAGGCCATGGGAGGAGGATTGTTCTTTCCCATCTTTTCAATGCAATGAAACGCAAAGATCCTTTGCGTTTTCTCGAAAAAGAATGACTAATTTTGTCGCGAGCAGCACAAATTGTTCACACTATATACAAGGAAGCCAAGTTCAGTAACTAGCTAACAAGCCATGGGATTAACTCAATTGTGTTACAATGTATAAATCCCAATGCACTCTTTCAAACTCCCAAACTTCACTTTTCAAATTCCAACTGATCACACTTCCCATTTTGATAAGAATCTGAATTGATTTCGTGCTTTATTAATAATTAAGAATTAACTGACTGAGAGAAACATTATAGTATTAACAAACATTGGTAAAGTTGGAGATATTAAGTACACCTTCAAATTATGTTCAAAAAAAAAAGTACACCTTCAAATTACAGATTTAAATCAGATAAATTTTGTTGATATATCAACTGAATCACATAAAATGTTTTATTTGACACTACTGGAAAGCTACAAATTGTTTGTAAGGAAACTCACGTTGTTACTACAGCTGGGAGACCTTCTGGAATGGCTGCAACAGCAAGGGCAACTGCTACCTATCAAAAGAAAACAGTGCATATTTTCCAGAAATCAAAGTTAGGCACGATAATTAATAATGGTTGAAAGCAGCAGTATAAGGCACAAGGAAGTACAAAATTAACTAATCCCTCCAATCTTAAGTATAGCTTTGGGTACATGAAGTAAGAAGCAATACAAAATGGCATTGGCACCCTTCATTATTCACAAAAATTATCATTTTTTCATTCAGTATGTTAGAAAGCTTCATTATCAATGAGAACATGCACATTTACTACGAAGGGTATAACATTAACACAAAGCAATGAGTAAATAAGCTTCCAGGTTGTAGAACGATCTATACTTAAAGAGAAGTTCTTAGGGCTAAAATGACTTGCTTGCAATGGGAAGTATTAATTAAAGATAACAATGCCTAACCGGGGTGGATTGACAGCTCTTTATCAAATGCATGTAGGTAGGTCCACTTAATGGACACAACTATATGAACAAGGAACCCATTTAAGATTTTAAGCCAGTCAACTTGAATGAAACGAAAGTTGCTGCCATCAACCACATCTAAACAATCGAGAATGAAACGAAAATTGCTGTCATCAACCACATCTAAACAATCGAGTTTCCAGGTACAGACCATACTGTGCAACATCATAAATGGCCTGAGCATATGAGTTATAATAAATGGCTACAAACAATGTCATTCTACAGATACATGCACTATAGAGCCTGACAACAATAACCCCAGCTAATTTGTGTGAATGTAGCTTTCATGAAGATACAGTCTACGAAAGAGAACAACGATACCAAATTCTGCACTCTGGCTTAACACACAACAAGCAAATCTCTGATAATCATATTACAGAACCTACAATGAGCAAATACCAATAATCGAACATTCAGACAAAACAGGAATATTGATATTACCTTAAAATAATGAATGGCACCCCTAAGAAAGCCACCATGAGAAGGATCTCGGAAATGGCCAATATTTACAACCCAAACAAGAATACAGATCCCTGCTATAACCTGAAAATAAAATTAAAAAGTCTGATTAAACCTGAAAAAAGCATTTGAACTTCAAACTATATGATTCCTGAAACAACAACGGTGATTCACTCTCAACCAAGCTTATATTCCACCCATTCTTTTTGTCATTCTAATATTTTCCCCATTAGCACAAGTAATATTTTCACAAAATACACTGAAATCACAGTTATGTTCACAGTTTGCACTGGTCAACTTCTAATCTGAGTTGGACTTGTTTTAGACTAGAATTATTATGACTCTCCAAGTCTCTAATCTATCAGACATGTATCATGCCATGGACCTGCAACCCTAGCTAGGTAAACGTGACTTCAGTGTAATTAGATATGTGCATCTTACAGGTTAGAGAAACATATGAGCGCAAATAAAGGGAATCCAAGTTAATTAATAAGAGATGGATCAAACAGTCAAGTACAAAAATGGAAAACCTACACAAAATTTGGGGGCAAAACTACCAATCATAAAGTTGCTGATATTTCAAGAGAAATGTAAATGAATATACTAAACCATTAAGGCTCTTCAGCAAAGGAAAACAAGATTCAATTGTGGTTAGCTTTCCTTGTGAAATCTTCATCAGGCTCTCTTCCAGTAAATGGTTATAAACTTATAATTTTGATTGGTTCCATACAATAATGCCCCTTAATTTTGGAAAGAAAAACTACTCATAACATGTTGGAAAAGACCATGGTCAGCTACCTTTGCCAGAAATGTGCCAAATTCATCCAGTTTTTTCTTCAGTGGAGTTGCTTCCTGGATGCGTGGGAATATCGTCAGTACATAAAATTGTCACTATACATAAAGCAATCATAGTGCTAAGACACAAAACAATACTAGAGCAGCAAAAAGATTAAGTGAAAATATATATTTCGAATGAGAAACATCAGTATCAAATTTTATCATAATATACACAAATGAGAAGCAAATCGAATGCTTACATCCTCTGTTCTCAGCATTGCATCACGTATACTTCCCATTGCAGTATTAGAACCAACACCAATAACGACAGCTCTTGCTCTACCAGCTACAACAACAGTACCCTGGGAAGCAAAGGCATCAGGTAGCATGCAAAGTTCAGAAGAAGCAACTGGAGAATAGATGTAATGAGCAAAAAATTTGAAGAGAAAGTGTTCTTTCAGATGTAATTTGAAGAAAAAAAATACCCCGGACTTCGAATTAAAGCAGTTCAAGAAGATATATCACTTTTTTAGGTTTAAGAGGGTGCTGGATGCTAGGCAGGAGTTTTGTGCCGCCCTATATAGGTGCCGCCTAGTGCCAGTAGCCTGAAATTTGTTCCTCTAAAATCCAGAGCAGTCTGAACATGTACCGCGATCTGGACGACAAACCTAAGTTGCGCCTAGGCGTGTAGGCCTGGGCATTCGGTAGAAACCAAAAATTCGGTTAGTACCGTTCGGTTTATTTTTAAATTCGGTTATTTTAAAATGCTAATCGAAATTGAATGCCCAAAACTGAAAACTGAAAATTCAGTTAACCAGATATTTAGGTTCGGTTTTCAGTTTACCCGAACCAGGGCTTTCTTTTGTATTCTATCACAGCGCAAGTACACACACCTTTATATAGCCGAGCTACCTACTCCCTTCCCCTTAGCTGGGCGATGTGGGACTAAAATGATATACTACTACCAGCCAGTTCGCACCATCGGCTGCACCTTTTCACGTTCAACTAGCTCACAGACTTGCACATTGTTGGGCTTGGGCCTTGGGCGTATGTGGTCAGCCCAAGGGAGCGGCTGGTATCTGGTCGCATGCGTACAGTCAGCTGTGTCGCGAAGCTTTGATCGTTCGTCCAAGCTTTCTCGTGTGTAGTTCGGCTTTTCGGTTTAACCGACAAATATACTGAACTGACCGATCTCATTTTGGTTAGTGAATGCAAAAACTGAATATTCTTAAACCAAGGATAAAAACCAAAATTTCGGTTTATTCGGTTTCGGTATCGGTTCGGCGTTCGGTTTGTCGGTTTTTATGCCCACCACTATAGGCGTGCCAAGAGACGCTCTGCATGATAGCAGCAGCTGCAGGCTTCACTGCTCAAGCGGGTAGAAACTAGAGGGGTGAAAGAGTCAAAACTGAAATGAAAAAAGAAAAATTAAGGCCCCACCAGGCCCATTTGCTCACTAAGTTGCTGCTTTAGTTACGTCATGGTTCAGATCTGCCTACAGATCGTGCTGCCGCTGTCACCACGACTGCATGAGCAACAACATCTAATGCCATCAACCCCATCACTGATGACACGCCGCCACGGGTGGCAACCCACTACCATCACTTTCTTACCTTGCTGCAGCCGTTCATTTTCAATGTCCACACACCACCTCCTTGTCCCTCCTCATCGATGCGTCGCCAGTGAAAACACCTTCGGCAGAGAACCTAGGGCCAAGGCTACATGTTGCTCTCCTAGTGCTTTCACACGCCTAGGTGGGCGCCTAGACACATCTTTTTTAACCCTTTTATGTGTTACAAGCTCTCAAATGTAAGATTTACATTAAGGTTTCAAAACATAATCACACAATCCTACAAAGACTTAAACATATCAAACTGCGTATTGTTTTTCATCGTTTCTCGATCTTACCTAACGGCCAAACGAATATGCTTGTCAATAAGCAGAGAGGACAAAAGATCGCTAGCTCAATTATTTTGAGCGAACAAGACATGTAGGTATGAGCAGTGTTTCCACTTTCCACAATGGGAAAAAATGGATGGGACATATCCTGAATAACAGCCTCACATGGCTCCTACATTTTCAGGACATTCCAATCTGATTCATCATCCCTCAACCAACGGATTCGCATTGAAGTTTAGATATTTTCATTTTTAAAAGCATGTTTACTTGATTAGTTCCCTAGACTGAACGCTATAAAAAATCGATAGATCTATGTGATTACCAAGATACTGGGTTGCACATATACACCTACCGAGAAAAGAATGTTTGTTTTGTCCTGGTAGACAGCATTCATTGCTGAAGTTGAATCAAGCTCTTTAGCCACTGAACAGCTTTCCCCTAGAATAATGCACAAAATAAACAAGTGATTCAGAAACACGTATGTTAGCTGTTGATAGGTTGAACCATGCACCTAGTAATGTCTCTAGCGACAATGATATGGCCAGATCAATGCACTGACCAAAAAAAGGGCATAACATTTCTCCTGTTCGCTAAAACAAGATTGCCACGACAAACTAGTAAACTTCTAATATTAGGATGCACAGGACAACACAAAATATACCTGTCAGAATTGCCTGGTCAACACGCAATTGATGGCTTAGCATTTCAACCATTCTCATGTCAGCTGGAACTTTGCAACCAACTACCCATAAGAAACAAGGTGTAACCAAGTTAGATCAGGAACATAATCAGCATTATGCTAAATGGAAATCACTTGAATGGCCTTGGACAGTACCTCCCACTTCTACAATATCTCCAGGGACAAGTTCTGTTGCTGGAAGTATAGAAAAGCAACCTAACAAATTGAACATTGACAAGTGACTCAATCATATGAATATAAATAAATAGTTTAAAGAACATTAGTAATATTTAATACTGAGTCTTTCAAGTGAAGATATATCAATCCAATCGTAGATATCAAGATAAACACTTTGTTTTCACAAATCAACAAATACAAGGATTGTTAACCAGGTGGAAGCTGATTAAAAGGCACTTCTGGAGCAAGAAAGTATGATGCAAGTAAGTGTTGCTCTTAATCAAAACATTTTTGCTTCAATTCATAGCCTTACAAACCAACTTTAAAAAAGCTGCAAGTGCAGCCCAACTCCTACTTTAATGACACATGTACATGCACGCAAAGGACATGCACAAAAGAAGCAACTGCCAGGGACTAAGGTTTGCACAAGACTCTGCTTGACATGATGCGTCCACGATATAAGTAGGCTCAGGCACACTCAGATCTTTAGCAGCCTGTGACAATGTATGTAAACCCAAATCTAAAAGTGGCCTTGGCATCATCAATCTCTTCCAAGAGAATGATGCCCTTCTAATGGAACACCTTCACAAGTTCTACGATAAGCATGGCATTCCCTGGGTCCAGCTCACACAAACCAACCTGCAGTGCCAATGACATATGAGCTCATGCCTCACATGTCTGTCAAAGCAAGTTGATTTTGTTGAACTTGAATTTTTCAAGTGGAATGGTTACAAGTACATATTTCCAATTTCAAAACTAAAGAGTAGATGCAACTCATAGCCATAATTAACAAAAGTTCAATCAGAACACTGCAAATAAAAAATTGTGTGAAAATATGCTTACACACTCAAAATGCAATAATCAATTCGAAAAGTTTATTACCATTGCGAAGCACCGTTGCAACATCTGCTTGATATGCTCGCAACTCCTGGAGATTTTTCAATAAGCGAGTCATTGTGGATAGACAACAAGAGTTGGCCATTGCAATATCAATTGCAGTTACATAGTACAAGATGAGGATAATAACTAGCATATGGAGTTAGATTAACCATGCGTAGAAAAGGAATAATTCGGACCAAAATCAGTACTCTTAGTATTGCTCCAAATATGTGAAACAAACTATAATGGAGTTGGAAACAAGAGAACATGACCAGGGTGAACATGGTGTATTCACGATTATGCATCCAAGAATTAGGTAAAAGCCATTTAAACATTCCAAGTTTCACCTTGAAGTAATTTGTATGATGTTTGTAGGGAAAGAGGGAAACAAGAAAACATAGGACAGCAGAAGATTTAAAGCCACGCATAATATCTCACAGCACGTGCAAAAAAAAAAAAGCATATCAAACAGCAGTAAACCAGATCTGCAGAGTTAAGCACGACACTAGAGCCTTATTTAAAAGTAAGAACCTCGAGAGCTTTTTCAGCATTTGTTTCTGTGATCACACCAACTGCTGCATTTGCTGCTAATATCATAAATATGACCTATGCAATCAAAACAAAGGCCATCTTGTTAGTTACTGCCTTCATGTGGCACTTGAAAATCATCTTCCTCACATAGGGCATATGCTCCAAAGTGGATCAACTTACAGATGGTTCCAAAAATGCTGTTAATCCAGTTTCACCATTCAATCGAGCCAAAAGGAAGGATACCACAGCAGCTGCTATCAATATTTTGACGAGTAAATCATCAAACTGTTTCAAAACTAACTTCCAGAAGGGGGTACCTGGGTCAGAAGTTTCAGGTTAATAGATGATGAATAAAGGGTAACAAAACTAACTTTCTTTTATCTATTTATCTTCCTCGAAATCCTTATTCGTTTGTTCTGGTTACGATTTTTATTTATTTATGGTAAAATCCTCCTGGAACAGAATCGAGTTAGTTGTTATGAACTTCAATAAAGTTAACTTCTGTAGCTGGTGCCAAAGAGAACAAAGACCCAATACAATATAATTTGGTGATCATCCAACAAGGTATTTGTCTAACACAGCATTTGCAAAAGCTTGCTAGGAGAAGTCATCATCCAAGGTAAAGGATGCTAAAGGGTAGTATGGCTAGTATTTATGTCTTAGGGTTATTTCTTGTATCTGCGGAGAAACAGCCCGACTGGGTGCATTAAACGAACCCAAAGGGCATACCTATTCAATCCAACAGTAACAAATACCTATAAAACGCGTACTATTATACTATTACCCTTAACATTTTCTACTACCTTACCAAAATAAATCATTTTTACATGGGAATCACCAAACAGTAGAGCTTGCACATTTCAATGATACTCTCCTTCTCATAAAACATCCAACTTTTCAAAATTGTCGTTTGGAATGCAAGTACATTGGCAAACTTGACATATAATCATTACAATACTTTTGCTTTTTACCCATATTTAAATCATATTGAGTAATTGTAGCATGCCAACTAACAGAACTCGTAGTTTCCATGCATCCTTGTCAATCCATGGTTGACTTATATTCAGTTATTCAGAAAGGGTAGATGAGTAAGACAGAGACAATGGAATACCAAGTACCAACATCTTCTGACGGCAAACACTTTGGAGAAAAGGTGTAACAGGCAATATGAAATGTGTTGCCACTCGTAAAATGAACATTAGAAGTTAGAGCTGATAGCTTACTTTCTTCTTGGGGCAGCACTGCAGATCATCCATGCACGAAAGCAAAGTGCAGCAATCAGTTAGAGGCCACAATAATGATAACAAGAATCAAAATGTATGAATACCGCAATGCAAAATTAGATGATAACATAAATATGTCTGCCCTCAAAATTGTGCAGGGGTCTCGACTGAAGCTTTCAAATTTTACTGAGAAAATGGTAGGGATCTGAACTACATCCAAAGTATGAAAGCTGTATCAATTCAGTTAAATCAGCATCACGGTGACTTCCAAATTTCATTCAGGGATTACAAAAGTCGATACGTGTAGGTTATGGCATTACATACGTGACAAAATGTTTTTTGTCGGATAACCTCAGCAAGTTATAAGGTGTGAGGCCGTTATTAGCATTACAAAAAGGTCACCGAGCACACTCATGCAAAGCACATCTCCTTATTTAGAAATGCTCTGGTTTTAGTCGCTAGGACTTGACCACCAAAGCAGAGGGCATATCAATGCTGACAAAATATAGAACTATAGATAGCCGCTGCGTGCGAAATAAAAGGCCCTATTTTGATGAATTTCATTTGTTACTTGACACAAGCAGTTCGGCGACAATAAGCGAACGAAAACGCATTGGACAGCACGAAGTTCCTCACCGTTTTTGCCGTAAAGCGAGGCATGCTGCTCCACCTGCCCACACAAGCCAAAAACCAAATCAGCCCCCCCATTCCCCATAACCCAGACCAAAAACCACAGCGCGGACGGCTCGGGAGCAGCACCTGCGAGTCGGAGAGGCCCTTGGTCCGGTCCACGCCGAACGCTTGGAGCACCTGCGAGGAAGGGCGGCGACCAGATCCGTGAGAGGCGGCGGCGGCGGCGAAGGGGGGGGAGGTCAAGCGAGGGCGCGAGGCGGGGCCTAGATGTGGCAGCGGCGGCTTACCTCCGCGACGGACTTGGCGTAGGCGTCCTCCATGGTCGGCGGCGCCGGCGGAAGCGGGGGCGGAGGGGAGGGAGTGATCGCGGCGGTGCGGCCAGGGAGAAGCGGCCGGATTTTCTCAGCTCGGGTTTTGGCTTTGGGTGTTTTATTGGTAGCAACGGTGTGATTTGCAGGTCAGAGGACCAGGTGGCCGTGGGATCTCTGCTCCGGATCGGCCGCTGGAACACGTGGGCCATGAGGAAGTGAAGTGCGAGACAAGTGATGCACGCTTTTTAGCCTAGCTTTGCTTCGCCTTCTCGCTAGCCCGTTTTCAGGAGATGGACAGTAACGAGTAAAACTGTTCCCCAAAACGTGCTGAAAAGAAGTGAAAAAATGACAAAAAGAAACAAATGTACAATGATGCTATCTTAGGAGTGTCACGTAGGGTAAATAATGAGGTGGAGAAGAGAAAACTTATAACAAAAAACTTGTCTTCTCTTATTTGGAAGATAAGGCTGAGAGATGACCAATTGTAAATATACTTTTTGCGAAACCTCTTTACTGTGAGGGCGTGGCACAATACACTTATTCTGTGACACGAGCTGATAGTTTTACTTTAATTTTCTGCGACAATACACTTTTTGCGAAACCTCTTTTTCTCTAATTTCTTGCAATAAGACCTTGCGAAACCCCCACTTCTCTAACTTTCTGCAACAAGTCCCCCGTTGCAAAACCTCTTCTTGTGTAATTCTTTGCAACAAGACCCTTGTTGTAAAATTTGCAAACACATCTCCCACAACGTCTAATTTTTTGTAACAAGATCCTTGTTGTAAAAAATGCAACAATATATCCGTCCGCATCACGCACTAACACAGTCGTGTTTTGATGCCGCTGTTCCGTGATAACGTTGTTGTTGCCGAAACTTGGAGTGGATGTGGATGTAGGGCGTGGTGATGTGACTGCAGCTAGCGCTGGTGGTGCCAGGACGGTAGGGAGGTTGATGGGGCTCCACGCCTGCATGGTGGATCTTGCCGGATCCGGTCTTCGGGAGGCATTTGGCGGCGGAGACCTGGCATGGATGTGCTCGCGACGACGACCTACGGGCAGCGGCGCTCGGCGACGACGACCTACGGGCGGCGGCCCTCGACGACGACGACCTATAGGAGGCGGCACTCCACGACGACGACCTTCAGGCAAGGGCACTTGGCTTGGTTGTTGGTCACGAGTGCTCGGTCTGCAACACACCATTTATTTCGGTCAAGCCAATTAAAACAAGGGGCGAGTTGCAAGAATTGTACTAGGATAGAGATTGCTTCTGTCCATCCACAAATCAAATTCGACGGCTACGAAGGTGGTGGACGCGCGCACAAAGATCCATCTGTTGAGCGACAATGTTTTTCCTAAAACAATGTGCGTCCGCGTGTTTGGGATTCCACGTTGTTTTGTTTACTAGTAGAACGTCTGTGCGTTGCTACGGGCTACAATGCATGTAAATAAATTTAAATAAATGATTAAGATTGTCTTCAAGGCTGCTCTATCATGTTTATGCTCTCACATGCTTCTGTGTTCCATATTCACATGACTGCATACATGTAGGGAGAGCCTATGTTTGTTACATGTCCTTCCAAAGCTTTACTTGCTACTCTTTATATCTTTATCTAAAGCTTTGATGTATGTTGTCATCAATTACCAAAAAGGGGGAGATTGAAAGCACAAGTGCTCCCTAGGTGGTTTTGGTAATTAATGTCAACATATCTCTTGTTGGACTAACACTTTTATCTAGTATGTTTCAGATAAGTTTAACAATGGAGTGGCATGGACTAAAGGATTTGGGAACTCCTTCAAGATGCTAAGGACAAAGGATTGGCTCAAGCTTCAAGCTCAAGACTCTTCATTTTACATTTTTAGTGGTTCAAGATCACATTGAGTCTATAGGAAAAGCCAATACTATCAAGGAGGGATGAGGTGTTGTTTATGAGCCTCTTGCTTCATGTGCTCTGTGATATGCTCCAAAACCCTCAGCTACTTTCCCACTTCCACAAATGACCTAAACCTAAAGCCAAAATCGGTCACACCGATTCTTCCTATCCGGCGCCACCGATTCCAAAAGTCATAGCCACTGCCACAAACCCTAAGCAAATCGGTCTTACCGATAGGGATCTCGGTCTCACCGAGATGGGATTGTAATCTCTGCTTCCCTTCAGAACGCTTTTGGTCTAACCGGTGAGCGATCGGTCCCACCGAGATTGCAATGTAAACTCTCTGCTTCCTTTTTGTAACATTTCGGTCTCACCGAAAAGAGCAAATCGGTCCCACCGAGTTTACGACCAACTCTCTCGAAAGCTTATTACCAAATCGGTCTCACCGAAGTTTGTGTAATCGGTCTTACCGAGATTACGTTATGCCCTAACCCTAACCGAATCGGTCTCACCGAGATGCATGCCGGTCCCAATCAAAATCACTAACGGTCACTAGGTTTACTAAATCGGTCCCATTGAGTTTAACGATTCGGTCCCACCGAGTTTGGTAAATTGTGTGTAACAGTTAGATTTTGTGTGGAGGCTATATATACCCTCCACCTCCTCTTCATTCGTGGAGAGAGCCATCGACTAAACCTACACTTCCAAAGATACATTTTCTCGAGAGAGAACTACCTACTCATGTGTTGAGGCCAAGATATTCCATTCCTACCATATGAATCTTGATCTCTAGCCTTCCCCAAGTTGCTTTCCACTCAAATCTTCTTTCCACCAGATCCAAAACCTATGAGAGAGAGTTGAGTGTTGGGGAGACTATCATTTGAAGCACAAGAGCAAGGAGTTCATCATCAACGCACCATTTGTTACTTCTTGGAGAGTGGTGTCTCCTAGATTGGCTAGGTGTCACTTGGGAGCCTCCGAAAAGATTGTGGAGTTGAACCAAGGAGTTTGTAAGGGCAAGGAGATCGCCTACTTCGTGAAGATCTACCGCTAGTGAGGCAAGTCCTTCATGGGCGACGGCCATGGTGGGATAGACAAGGTTGCTTCTTCGTGGACCCTTCGTGGGGTGGAGCCCTCTGTGGACTCGCGCAACCGTTACCCTTCGTGGGTTGAAGTCTCCATCAACGTGGATGTACGATAGCACCACCTATCGGAACCACTCCAAAAACATCCGTGTCTCCAATTGCGTTTGAATCCTCCAAACCCTTCCCTTTACTTTCTTGCAAATTGCATGCTTTACTTTCCGCTGCTCATATGCTCTTTGCATGCTTGTTTGATATGTATTGTGAGTGTTAAACTTGTGCCTAAACTCCACTCAAACTTAAAGAAACTTAAAAACTACAACTTTGGTACTTAGTATCTAATCACCCCCCATCTAGACACCTCTTCTCAAGGTCCTACAAGTGGTATCAGAGCTTTGGTCTCCATTGCTTTGGTTTAATCACCATTGAAGGAAGATGGATGAGTCTACTATTGGGAGTCTTAGACATAGAGTGCCTATTCTTGACGGAGAGTATTTTCATGAGTGGAAAAATGAGATGCTTGTAATTTTCAATCAATATCATTTGAACAAGTACATTGCTAGCCCTTGTGCTCCTTATGTTGATCCTACGCATCCTACCCATGATGAGTCAATTGACATGATTAGGAATCTTAGAACTGCCGAACTTATCATTAGAGGATTGCCTAGAAATTTGATTGGATGTTTGCCTACTTTCAAGTGTGCCTACACCATATGGAAATTTCTTGAGGAACGATTTCCCGATTATTCCTTGAAAAATCTTGATGAAATTCTCCATAAGTCTATTGCCTTGAGTAAGATGAATACTAGTGATCCTATGTTTGGTGATCGTCTATTTGAGCTTACAAACCTTATGCGTGCCAAAGGAAATGTTGGTATTATTAGTGATATTATTTCGGCTATAAAATTCATAAGCAAGATCATTGTCAAACTCATTCTAATGAATCACCCTCTCTAGGACTTGATCCACCACATGATGATGTTGAACATGGCTACTATGATGAGGATGATGATAGTGACTTCGATCTTGATGATGCAATGAGACATTTTGGTCTTATGGCAAATCTTCGGGGATATATGTCAGGAGGAAAGGAATGGGTTCTTGATAGTGGATGTACCGATCACATGACTGGAGATAAAGACATGTTTCGTGAGCTTGCTGATAATGATAGTCCTCGAAAGTATGTCACTTTCGGTGACAACTCAAAGGGTAAGGTGGTTGGCCTTGGTAAGGTGGCCATATCACATGATAGCTCCATACAAAATGTCATGCTCGTTGAATCTCTTGGATACAACTTACTTTCAGTATCTAGACTTGCTGATTGCGGTTTTAATGTCTTATTTACTGAAGTTGATTGCCAAGTGTTTCGTCGAGATAATCATAAAATGGTCTTTACCGGTGTGCGTAGAGGTGATCTATACATTGTTGACTTCACTAAAAAGGCTCAACCTAAAACTTGCTTCATTGCTAAATCCTCAAAAGGTTGGTTATGGCATAGAAGATTAGGTCATGTTGGTATGCGAAACCTTGACAAGCTTATTAAAGGAAATCATATCCTTGGAGTTAACGATGTCATATTTGATAAGGATAGACTTTGCGGCGCTTGTCGTGCGAGTAAACAAAGTTGGAGGAAGGCATCCGTGAAGAACATCATGACCACAAGGAGGCCACTCGAGCTACTTCACATGGATCTCTTTGGTCCCAACTCTTACAAGAGTCTCGGTGGAAATTCTTTTGGTCTAGTTATAGTTGATGATTTTTCAAGATTTACGTGGGTGTTCTTTCTCGATGATAAGTCGCAGGTCCAAAAGATCTTCAAAAACTTTGCCAGGAAGGCCCAAAATCAATTTGAAGTGAAGATCAAGAAGGTTCGCAGCGGCAACGGAACGGAGTTCAAGAACGCAAATGTGGACACCTTTCTTGACGAAGAAGGGATTTCACATGAGTTCTTAGCTACATACACACCTCAACAAAACGGATTTGTTGAGAGGAAGAACCGAACGCTCATTGAGATGGCGAGAACGATGCTTGATGAGTACAAGACGCCGAAGCACTTTTGGGCGGAAGCGGTTGAGACAGCTTGTCATGCAACAAATCGCTTGTATCTTCACAAGCTACTCGGCAAGACGGCATACGAGCTCCTCACCGGTAACAAACCCCAAGTTGGATACTTTCGAGTATTCGGCTCAAAGTGCTACATTCTTGATAAGCATCATCGTTCTAAATTTGCTCCTAAATCTCATGAAGGTTTCCTACTAGGTTATGGCTCAAACTCTCACACTTACCGTGTCTACAACATTTCACCCAAAAGATTGAAGAGATGGTAGATGTGAAGTTTGATGAATCTAATGGCTCGCAAGTAGAGCAATTGCCAATTGATGTAGGTGACAAAGATCCTTCGGAAGCAATCCAAGACTTGTCTATTGGCAAGGTTCGTCCAACGGAGGTGAAGGAGAGTACCTCGTCCGTCCAAGTGGAAGCTTCTACTTCACGACAAGGTGAACCAAGAGTTGATACGAAAGCATCCACAAGTGGGACACACCAAGATGAAGAAAACGAGGAAGTGCATCAAGATGAACGTCAACAACCTCCCTCTCCACCACGACAAGAGAACAACAACGCCAACAATGAAGAAGGCCAAGAAGAAGAAGAACAAGATGAAGAAGATGTTCAACGAAGACCCAAGCAAAAGCTTTCACGAGTTCGAGCAAGAATTGCTAAAGATCATCCCGTCGAGCAAATCTACAATGACATTCAAACCGAGAGAATCACTCGCTCTAAAACTCGTTTAGCTAACTTTCGTGAAAACTATTCTTTCATCTCTAGCATTGAACCTATGAAGGTTGAAGAAGCATTGGAAGATCCGGATTGGACAAATGCTATGCATGAAGAGCTACACAACTTTGAGAGGAACCAAGTTTGGACATTCACTACTGGAAACTGGGAATTTGCCATCAGCCAGCTCTTTGCCATCTGCCAGCTGATGGCAAAGAACGCCTTTGCCATCTGCTTATAAAAAACAGATGGCAAAGAACTGACAGACGACAAAGTACATGGTTGCCATCACCATTCTTTGCCATCTGGCGGGCAGATGGCAAATATCTTGCCATCTGGCGGCGGATGGCAAAGAGGTGGGCGGTCGAGTAGTGTAACGGCTGTCAACCCACCTCTTTGCCATCCGCCAACAGATGGCAAAGAATCTTTCCATCTGTTGGCGGATGGCAAAGAAGTGGGTGGGTCCAATGGGTAACGGCAACATGTGCCCAAGAGCCCACCTCTTTGCCATCCGCCAATGGATGGCAAGGCTCATATCTTGCCATCACCAACAGATGGCAAAGAGAGGGCCCATCTCTCCCACCCGCCCCTCCTCTCTCTCTCTTCCACCCCGCCCCCCTCTCTCTCTCCCCACCTCACCCACCCACCACTTGTGTAAAAACCCCTCAAAAAAACTTGTGTAAAAAAAAACTCGCCCAGATTTACCAGCACCCACCCGCCCACGACCCCATCGCACCCGCCCACGACCGAGTCGCCGCGACGCCTTCCGCGTGCTCGAGTTCGTCGCCGCAACCGCCAGCCCCCACTCCTCTTCGCCGGCCTGCTCGCCGCCCTCCCGCCTCTCTCCTCAAGACACCTCCTCACCGCAAGCAAGGCCGTCGCGCTCAAGCGCCCTCGGCGCGCCATGCTGTCGGGCTCGACGCCGACGACTCGGCGAGGTCCTCCGCAAGGCCCGCGGCGTCCTCGCCGACCACAGGCGTCGCGGCTGCTTCCCGACCATCTCGCCGTCGTCGTTCATGACGACGTGGCAGCTCAGCGCCTCGTGGAGGCCGAGGGGCGAGCCTCCTCCTCCGAGCTCGAGCTCGAGGTCGACCGGATCTCCGGCCGGAGCCCTCGACACGTGGGCCAACGCCGACCAGACACGCCAAGAAGAAGCTTCGCCGCTCGGTGAGCGCGCATCCCCTTTCCTTCCTATCCGATCTCATTGAGAATTTCCAAATCTCGAATTTCTATGGATCATGTTGAGCAAACCTCTCCGACTCTGGGTTCTGATCTCGTTTTGAGATAGCTAGAAAATTTAATGTATAAGGTTGCTAACAATTTAAAGTATCAATGTTTGAGAATAAAACTATCTAGCAGGATCAGACCAAGAATAGATGGTGATAACCATGCATCAATATAAATTCAGGGCCAAAAAATTTAGGTGAAATTGTGAAAGACTAAGGCCCTGTTTGATAGCAAAGTATTTTCTAAGTATGTTGATAATACCACAGTTTTTGAGATTACCATAGTATTTTTTACAATGACCTGTTTGGTAGTCCATAACAACTATGGTTTTAATACTGTAGTATTGGCCAAACTGTGGTTTTTTCTCTGTATAAAAAAAAGAGCCCCAGACCTCTTTTTAAAAAACAGAGGAGCCGAAAAGAAGGGTCTCACGTCGTTATCCTTCCCCTCTCCAACAACTCGCTCCTACCACGCTCGCGTTTGGAGGTTTCTCCCTCGCCGGCCATGGGGAAACAACAAGACGGTACCGGAGAGAGCAAAGGTGAGTACACTGTCATTCATCCTCCCTCATTGGCTTCTCCCACATCTTCACGGCGACCGCTGGCCCCTTCCTCCGGCCGTGATGGAATAGGCCGGGGCACTAGATCTATTTGGTTCTTGCTATCTCCAAAGGATGAATCCTTGTTTGAGCCAAAATCTGTATGTTCGATTCATGTGCCTTCTCCTTTATAAAGTCTGGTATGATGCACATGGGTAAACCGAGGGAGCGAGCTGCTATTGCGTTTGAGATCAGTGAAGGCGCCGCTACGAAGGTTTTTATACTTCAGATTGCTCAGAGGTCGTCTGCCTAATTACTCCGCCGCCGTCGCTGCCGCTAATCATAATTAGTCTAATTGATCCATATATTATATTCTAGTACTACAATACGATGCTACTTCCATGCACTATATATTTCAGCTAGCTACCACATGTCGTCAAGAATAATTCAGAGGTCATCCCCTTACATGTGTGTTGAACAAAAGCATGGATGAGAGTGATTGTATTATTGTCAATTTTCCAGACGTTTGTGTTGATTTGAACGCTTTATTTGATGCATTTTGTATCCCAATTGCAGAAAAGAAAAACAGAGCATCATGGACCACTGCTTAGTTGGACCTTCTAGTTTCTGTGATGAAAGAGTATGCAGATGCTGCTAAATTTCGTGGTCAGAATGGATGGACCAAAGAAGGATGGAAAAGCATGGCTGCACGCTTGAACAATCAGTTTCCAAGAGCTAATTTTATTGTTGATCAGCTAAAATTTAGGGAGCAGCTGTTGAAGAAAGAATATTTCATTGTCAAATCTATTGTAGAGAAGAGTGGCTTCGGTTTTGATCCTATTACAAAAATGCCAACAACAATTCCAGAAAAATGGGATGAATTGAGCAAAGAACAACAGAAGTGGAGATACAATGCTTTCCCTTACTATGATGATTTGCATGCAATTTATGATGGTACGTTGGTTTCACATCACATGTAATGAATTTAGCATATGTTCCTGCTTGCTTGTAGTTTACAATCTATTCCTCTGTACCCAGGTAAATCAGCGGAGGGGAAGGGTTGTAAGAGGACAACAGATCAGGTTGAAGAGAGGTTCAGTTCGGCTACAGATATGCCACAAGGGGAAACCTTCACACAACAAGTTCTACATGCCGCTGGGCTTAATTCGCCTAGTCCAACATTACCGGCTCCAGGCTTTGAAGATCAACATTATGAGTGGAGTAAAGACATATATGGTGACGATGTTGAAGTATTTCCTGTTGAAAACACAGAATGTATGGAGAATAATAGTAACCAATTTCCCGCAGAAGACGTGAACACACTTCCTGACCCACCACCTATGAAAAAGGCTAGGACTTCTAAAGGCAATGATGAAGGTAAGGCTAAGAGAGGCAAAGAGACAGCGATTGAAGATCTGGTTGCAGTTAGAAAAGAAGAACTTAAAACTTATGTGGATGTAAAGATGAAGCAAATTGAGAGCTACAGAGACGTGAAAATGGCACTGATGGAAAAAAAACGGATCCTGACAAAGATCCTTATTGCATTGCCAATTGCATTGTCAAACTTAAGACCATGCCAGATCTCTCACCAAGTGAACATCTGAAGATGATCGAGTATCTGAAAGGACAAAGAGTTGACCGTGAAATCTTCATGACAGTGGAGCACGATGTTGTTCTGGAGATCCTCAAGCAAGTGCTTGGCCGTCAAATTTAAAGCAATAATCCGTTCTAGTTATTTTTATATGAAAAATAAAATTCTTTGATACTCTAAACTTTTATTTTGACGGCACTCTAGTTCCTTTCCTAGCAATTTGATCCCTTTTTGAATGACCCAATGCACGCCGCTCATTGAGAGATTGTACATCACTTCTGTATTTTGCATCCCCACTTGGAATATCAACTATATGTGTTGGGTCAATATTGGAGCCAACCTTGGGTCAATATTGGAGCCCACAGAGGATAGAGACGATGCAAATATCAAGTGAATGCGCCGAGCGTGGCCGCGCGATTCCAACCTTGGCGCAGCTCTTCGTGCCCCTCGGCAGTGACACAGATGACTGGCCAACTACGCGACGTGTTGGGTCGTCACCTCCACGCGTAGCTCCGCTGCGCCTCGATGGTGACGCGAAGAACGGTCAGCAGCTCCGTCTATGTGTAGCTTCACCACCAGGTAATTCAGTGGAGACGCCGAGCCATGGATGATCTTTGTTGTATACACAAGCCATCCGTTGGGTTGTTATGCATGCGGATGGTTAGGATATCCAGCTCGCTAGCTACAAAAGCTCAACAGAATTAGTATTCAAACGGCCGGACAGCTGCAATGTCCTTCCACTGCTAACGGCTAGGTAGCTGACTATTTGTACGCAAGGGCTAGGCAACAATACTGTGTTTTCCAACAACAACCAAACAGGTCACAATAATCTCAATACTTTAAGATACTTTGGTATTACCAAAACTGTGGTATCTTGTACCCATTGATAAAAATACTGTGGTTTTTAATACTTCAGTTTTTCTAATATATATAAGCCCTGTTTGATAACAAAGTATTTTCTATATATTTTGTGAATACTACAGTTTTTTAGATTACCACAGTATTAATTACAGCGAGCTGTTTGGCCACCTCTAAAAACTGTGATTTCAATATTGTAGTATTTGCAAAACCGTAGTTTTTTCTCTGTTTTAAAAAAAGAACCCCAGACCTCTTTTAAAAAAACTGAGCACGCTAAAAAAAACAACTCCATGCACAATCCTGTGCCTTGTCTCTCGATGTGCATCTCCCGGCACCTCTCAAAGGCCGACATTTCCCCCTAGTGGTGCCCAGGACAGCACCACTAACGACGCGGAAGACCACCCAGCGTTGCAGGCCGCATGCAGTGGCACTTCGGACTAGTTCAGCTGCCTCCTCTTGTGCTAAGTTGTAAGCTAGCTTTGTGCATAAATGTTTAGTGCATGGCCGTTCAAGTTTGTGGATGCAACTGGTTGCTCAGTATGCTGTATGCAACGGTCAGCGAGTTGCGTACGCGCGTGTTTGCGACTTGTTAACAAACAGCTAACTGCGAATTTACATTACATACAAGTTCTAGCCAAACAGGTCTACAGTATTCCAAATACTCCAAAATACTACAATATATTATTACTGTGGTATCATGCGCCTATAGAAAAAAATACTGCAGTTTTTAAATACTTTGGTTTTACAATACTTTACTATCAAACATAATGTATAAGCATCATTCGAACAACATTGTTTTCTTGCTAACTACGATTCTGGAAGCAAGTGAGATTTCTCTGGATCACGGAGTGAGCCATAATATTTGATAGAACAATAGAACATAAACACACCTTGAACACCTTCTACCTCCCTGTCCCTGGTAGTTGTTAGCTACCTTCTGAAACAGTGAACGACTAAAGCAACAATATATAGGCATTAATTTTTGACAACATTCTTTTCTCCCTAACTTATATATGTTGCACGAAGCAAGAGAGATGGCATTGAATTACATAGTGAGCCATGTAATATTCGACAGAACAATGGAACATAGACACACCTTGCACATCTTGTACCTCCTAGTTGCTGTCCTTATGGAGGCACCTGCAAGCATATGTGAAAACAAAGACCAACTACAATGGGGATAAGATAAACAAACACTAAAGGTACAGCTCAGCACAGGACACTACAAAGAGCTTAAAATAGAGGCGCACGCTAAGAAAAAGATGATAAAGAAAATAAAAGAAAAGGATGTTTTCAGCGGCAGGATATTTTTACCTATATTTTATTAAGAAAGAGAAAACGGTAGAAGTTGGTTTGCCTATAACCTGAAATCAGCTTACATAGTCTGTCTGTAAGACCAGTCATGTCACCAAAATTTGTATATGATCTTTGTATCTTAATGGCAATCAAAAGTACAGTGTTGATTTCAAAAGAAATAAGACAATGCAACCATACATGCTAATACAAAAATATTAGTAGGAAATAAGCACACTGATTAGAGAAGGGGAAAAAATAAACAAAATGAACAGCAGGGCATCATACAGAATATATGCAAAGATACTATTTAAAATAAAATTTGTTTGTCTGCACCTTCAATAATGAACTCCCAGCTTTCTTTTTTCTTGGGTACGTGACTTGCTCAACCTACGTAGTGCTAGGTATACATAGCATCCAGATTGCAAATCAATTTCGACAATTTGGAAGAGGTCCAACTCAAGCCAATGTTAGCTGGATCGAGACAGAGGATTAGAAGAGAGAATAAATCTGCTGCTTTGTTCCCTACTTGGTGGTATGTGTGCAGCCAAGAGAGGCCAGTAAAAGTAGGCACGGGAGACATACAAAGGATGACTGGATTTAAGATCCGAGCTTGTATGATCTTTCTACGGTGCTACCTCACGTTGAGGAAGACAATCAGCTGGAAGCACAAATTCCATGGTTTTTCTCAGTTTTACCAAAACTACCTAGGTGTTTGGTTGGTGTTTCGCCGGGGTGTTTTTTTTTGGACATACAAGTGTCCTCTATTTATTTGTCCGGAAATGTGAATGATACCGAATTGGAAAACAATCAAGTACTAAATAGACACTCCCTATTTATTTGTGAATTATGAGTTAGGTCATATATTTTCCAATTTTGTTATGAAAAACATCATATATATTTGCGTTGATCGGGTGTATTTAAATGTGCGATTGTTTCATCATTGTGAGGGTTCTGGTGTTCAACGACCTCCCGTGCGTTCGACGAGCTCCGCCCTGCGTTCGTGGGTGAGCACAAATGACATCTCCTCCTCTCCCCTTCATTTGCTCTGTTCGGTCTTTGTGCAGATGAAACTTGCTAGCTATAGGTGTATTCAATCATCGATATCGTGACCACTATCGCCTCCCGCTCGAAGGGTTACATCTATAAATATGCATTCATTTGCATATTTATAACCGTAATTCTTCAATTGTCCAACGTTATCCATGGACAGCCCGTATGTGTAGATTGGGTTCGTTTTCTCATATGCTCGCTCCGATCCGATGAAATTTCGCGCTGCCTCTCTGTTGTTCTCCGGTAGACGTCCTCTCGCTTATTGCCGAGACGTGTATCGAGAGAACAGCGGGAGGTGCTGCCAAATTTTGTGTCGGATCCGAGCAGAGCATGGGAAAACGAACCCAATCTACACATACTCGGTGAGATTAGGACCTATCTTTACCTATTAGCGTCTAGGTTGCATGGACGTAATAAAACCGAGAAACTCTATTAATCGATGAATATGGTTTGCTGAGTTATGTATGTATTTCTTGTGTGTCCAGAGCTAGGCAAGATGAGTGATCGTGCGTGGATGTACACCGTCACCCTAGTCGAAAGACATGACCCCTCAATGGATGACAAAACCAAGGGTTTATCGAGCCGCATTGCAAATGGGCGAAAAACAACTGGTGCCCACGTGTCGAAAAGCGATAACCATTGTAAGATGACAGAGTTTGAAATGATCAAACACTGCGAGAAGTGGGGTTTTACGCCCGGTTATACGATGTGGACATTTCATGGTGAGTCGCCCAACGCTCCAGTAGCCGAGGAGGGCCGTCGTCGCACCGATGAGCATGGTACCGGATGGAAGACATGGTGCAAGACTTTGATGATGCTCGGGATTCGGACGATGAGATGGAGGAATCTGCAAAGGCCTTCAATGATATGTTGGAGTCTTCGAAGCGTCCTCTCCATGAGCACACCGAGCTTTGTCAGCTGGATGCCATCGCACAAGTAATGGCTCAAGGCCCAATTCAACTTGGGCGAGAGAATGCTATGACGCGATAGTGACACTATTTGGACGCTTTCTACCCAAAGGCCATATAATGCCTGCAAACCTGTACCAGTCGGACAAAATCCTCCGTGTACTTAAGATGCCCTATGAGAAGATAGATGCCTATGAGAATGGATGTGCCTTATTTAGGCTCCAGTATGCGGACTTGAACTATTGTCCCATTTGCAAGTCTTCTAGGTATGTTGAGGTAGACAACGGTATGGGTGAGAAGAGTCAGACCAAAATCCCCATTAACGTTCTTCGGTATATGCCAATCTTACCAAGACTTCAACGTCTATTCATGGTCGAAGAGACGGCCAGACAGATGACATGGCACAAATTGGGCAAAAGAACCGAACGGGATGCAGATGGGAATCTGATGATGGTACACACATCGGATGGTGCTGCATGGAAACACTTCGATGCATTGCATGGTGAAAAAGCGGCAGATCCAAGGAATCCTCGAGTAGCCGTCAGCACGGATGGGTTCAATGTGTTTGGTATGATGGCAGCCCAATACGCTTGTTGGCTGTGTATTTGTCATTCCACTCAATCTCCCCGGACAGATTATGCAAAGAAAGAACATTTTCCGACGTTGATAATTCCGGGCCCAACTATCCGGGAAGAATATGAATGTGTACATGCGGCCGCTTAAGGATGAACTGCAAGAAGCTTGGGATAATGGGATCAAGACATACGACGCCGCTACAAAAAAAACTTCCTAATGCGTGTGTGGTACATGTACTCAATGCATGACTTGCGGCGTATGCGCTTATTCGTTGGCTGGTGTGTGCATGGAAGGTTCCGTGCCCACATGCAAGGCAGCTCTTGAGTTTTATCGGTTTGCAGGCGGTGGCAAGTTTTCTTGCTTCGACATGCATAGACAGTTCTGGATCCTCACCATAAGTTCGAAAAGACAAGAAGAACTTCATCAAAGGTAGAGATGTCAAAACTCGCACCACCTCCATTGACAGCCAATGACCTGGATCGCTTAAACGCTCTCGAGCCGGATCCAAAGCGTCCGTGGTATTTCAAGGGGTATATCTGAACACGCTGGACCCACAAGATATGCTTGTGGGATCTGCCAGATTCAAAGACCTCCTTTGCCCACACAACATCGACGTGATGCACATCGAAAAGAATGTCGGCGAGGCCCTCTTTGGTACATTGTTCGCATAGAGGGAAAACGAAGGATAATCCTAAGGCGAGTCGATCAGAGGCTCTATGTGATGACCGCTACAAAACATGAAACAACCAAAAGGAAAGAAGAATCGGGCGAAGCCAAAGGCATGGTTCAATCTTGGAAGGCGGTTATGAGGGAAATACTCCTGTGGGTGAAAAAGGAGTTGATGTTCCCCGATGGGTATGCATCGAATCTAAAGAGGGGAGCGAGCCTTGAAAAATTGAAAATATTTGGTCTCAAGAGTCATGATTGGCACATATGGCTTGAGCGGGTAATGCCGGTGATGTTGCGTGGCTTTATCCCTGAGGATAAATGGCTAGTACTGGCAGAGCTGAGCTATTTCTTCCGTGTTCTATGTGCGAAAGAATTATCGCCTGGCTTGCTAGAAGAAATGGAAGAGTTGGCGCGGAGTTGATCGCAAGTTGGAGAAGATCTTTCCACCGCTTCTTTAATCCAATGCAGCATTTGATTTTGCATCTCCCGACAGAGGCACGATTGGGGGGGCCCGTGCAGAATCGTTGGTGCTACGCAACTGAGAGGATGCAGAAGACGCTTCGAGCAAAATGTAAAAATAAAC
This sequence comes from Aegilops speltoides, assembly GCA_021437245.1. Classification (NCBI taxonomy): domain Eukaryota; kingdom Viridiplantae; phylum Streptophyta; class Magnoliopsida; order Poales; family Poaceae; genus Aegilops; species Aegilops speltoides. The sequence goes on from CM038144.1 coordinate 32,675,525, forward strand.
GTCGAATTGAAGCATCTATGGCCGAGGCATTCATTACTGAGGAGGCGGCAAACTTCGTGACAGCACACTACAAAGCCAAAAATCGTCATTTGCATAATCCGAAGCCTCGGTACAATGTTGGCGACCCTAAAAAGGGTGGATCCAACCTCAGCCTATTCAAAGGGAAGCTCGCACCACCGGTGCTTATACTCCTTATTGTTGGATAACGATGAATGGCGGACCATTACGTTGTATATCTTGAACAATCTAATGAAGTGCGGCCGTACATCGAGTAAGTTCTCGGTACATTATTTCGCAACCTCTACTTCATTTGAACTGCTCTTATTCCTGGATATTTGATACAGTCGATACGTCGCCAAATTCTCATATGGAGCGGTTATCCAAAAGGATTCCATCGAAGAGTATGAGCTTCTGGCAAAGCATGGAGGCGGCTATCCTGGTTTCATCTCTTGGTTCAAACAAACGGTAATTTCCATTAGACCATTTCATTTCTTCTAATTTCTGGCTAATGCAACAATCTTTTCGTATTAAACTTGTAGGCTAGTTCAGAGTCTATGGACGCCGAACTGAGACAAGTCGCTAATGGTTTTGACTATAAGGTCCATTCATTTGACAAATACGACATCAACGGGTATCGCTTTCGTACCTATGGCAAAGAGCTATCTATGGCCGACCGAAAGTCTACAAATTGTTGTGTCTCTGCTATTGGCGAAGGAGATACCGAGTATTATGGAAGAGTTGAAGCAATTTATGAACTTCTATTCTATGGTGCAAACCCACCGAACGTCGTAGTCTTCAAATGTCATTGGTTCCAGCCGAAAGAGACTAGAAGGACTCATGAACATCTAGGGATAGTTGAAATCAAACAAAGCACCCATTTGGATGTTCCCGATGTCTATATTACGGCTCAACAGGCAACCCAAGTTTTCTATCTACCGTGGGCCTGCCAAAGTGATCCAAATCTCGAAGGTTGGGATGTCGTTTATGAAGTGCCGCCACATGTTAGACCACCTCCCCCAATGAAGAGGATTATGAACCTCACGTTAATCCGCACACATATGAAGGAGAATTGTTCCAAGAAACACGTCTTTCCAAAAACGTTTCAAGAACCGCCACCTCATAACATTCAAGTAGACAAATGACGGTGAATCCGAGCCTGAGCAGGAACGAGAAGAGCCTGAACAAGAAGAGGTTACTGCTGCGGATGACCTGTCAATGCTTGACCGATTACAAGCAGGAGGCCTTCCAGATGTTGATGAATTTATTGATGATGATGATGAGCACGTCATTACTGATAGTGATGAGGATGATGCATTTATTGACCACGAAGCATATATAGACGATGATGATGCATTTATTAATGATGACGATGAAGATTAATATTATAGTTCATGTCAGGTATTCCATTATTATTATATACATATATATTATTAATTAGTTCAAGTTTTAACCTAGCTAGCTCTAAAATGAGCTATACTTAGCATTTATTCCTCCAAAATGAATTTGTATGCTTAGCTAGCTCAAAATGACATAACAACCTTAATTAGCTCAAAATGACTTTAAAACCTAGGATAGCTCTAAAATGAGCTATACTTAGCATTTATTCCTCCAAAATGAATTTGTATGCTTAGCTAGCTCAAAATGACATAACAACCTTAATTAGCTCAAAATGACTTTAAAACCTAGGATAGCTCTAAAATGAGCTATACTTAGCATTTATTCCTCTAAAATGAATTTATATACATATTATTATTCATGTCGTATTCATTTTTTATGTTGTACTAATTTCGTTTACTCTTTGTCATTCCAGGTGTTGACAGATGGTGGGCGCGGGTCGAGAGCGCTCCGGTGCTCCTACCTCGGCGCGTGGTGGGAGGGGTAGTTCCATTCCCCCCCATAGCCTCCGGAGAGCGCTAGATCTCGGTTTGCAGAGTCCAGCGACGCCGCTTCTTCTTCGGCCGGGAGAGGTCGGGGGGGTAAGAAGGAGAAGGCTGCTAGAGGTGGACGTGGCGTCGGGAGAGGTAGGAAGGCTGCTACGCCTTCCTCGCCGCCACCCCCAGCTGAGTCACCCGACCATAGGGCTGCTCCGTCTGAGATCGAGCCATCTGAGGTGGACCCGTCTCGGACTCCACTCCACGAGCCTCCGGCCGACGAGCCTATGGCAGACGCGCCTACGACCGACGAGCCTCGGGCCGACGACGAGCCTCGGGCCGCCGAGCCTCGGGCTGCCGAGTCTTCGCCCCACGAGACTCCGGAGCTCAGACGGGGTCACGCTGAGTCGGAGCCGAGCCCATGGGAGGACTGGGCGGAGTCGAGTGCCCGTGGTTGTGTTCGAGGTGGAGACTATAGTCCCGATAGCTATAGCGAGGGTGAGTTGGTTGAGGGCGCAAAGTCTACCAAAGTGGTCGCACAAAGCTCCGCCACCCCGGCGACCCCCACCGTGAGGTGGTTGATTGCGCCTAACGGGAGAAGTAAGTGCATTTACTTTTTTTAACATTTTGCCTTGTCGTTTCTTTGAATATCTAATCGTTGGCCTTGTCATCTGCAGTTCTTGGACACACGGAGATGGTGTCCGCAGCCCAACACTTGTCCTTGGTGTGATTTGTCGCCATGCTTCCCGGGGTGGGTCACGTTGCCGGTGAGGGCCGGGTTCCGAGCTAGGAATGACACAGGAGCACTACTTGGCTGCCCCAGCCCAGCGGAGCATAGGGTCGGCGATGTCGAGTCTTGCACGGTGGCCGACATTGTGATCGCCACGTTTTGGGTAATTTCTCCTTTGCCATTTACGTTGTGTTTTCTTCTTTGATTGCATACCTTCTACATGTGTTTTCTTGTTTGATTGCGCACCTTCTAATCCGTGTTTTCTTGTTTGATTGCAGACCTTCTCTGGTGTCCCGAGGGACGGGAGGAGGCCATGGCTCGGGTTATCGATGCCGAGTCAAGCGCCTACTTGGAAACTTTCGGCCACGAGGCTCGGACGCAGTCTGTTCGAGACTACTTCGCCTGATGGTATTAGGAGGAGAAAGAGAAGTGCCGGGAAAGTATCTGAGTAAGGAGAAGTACATGAAGGTAATTACCTATTCTTAAGGCCTTGTACTTAGTTTCCTTGATTTGATTCGTAGGCGTAGCGCTCAAATTTCTCTTGCTTAACTTAGGTGCCTCCAAGATGGTGTGCGGACAAGATGGACTGCTGGGAGGTGTTGGTGGATGAGTGGTGCTCTCCCCAATGGCGCGTCGCCCACAACAAAGCAAAGGAGAAGCGTTTCAAAATGAAAGGTGTGCCACACCATCTAGGCAGCGTCGACCTACATGGGTACGGGAAAAAGCTGGGTATGTGTGGTTTGCTTCATGATTCATGCAAATTCATTCTTTGTGCTAGCTTGAGTCCTTAACTAATACTGTTCCTCTCTTTTAGTCAAGACACAACAAGGCTCCAATGCGAGCTGTTCGACCTCTATGGCATGTCCAATATTGCACCGCATAAGAAGGCCAAGTTATTCTCTGAGTCGACCTCGAAAATGCAGAGAACTTCACAACGTGGCCTCCCACCACAAGATGGTGCGATCGTTAAGCGGGGAAGGCGAGAAAGGGCCGGACTTCAACCCGAGCCGCCTCTTGATCCAGAGCTGATGATGATATCTGGTGGCGGAGGTCCCATGGCTCGTTAGCCTTTGGTAATGGATCGACACGTTGTAGTAGCACTCTCCGCAGATCAAGAAGCGCCGGACCAGCTCGATCCCGAGATACCGCCTCGTTCGACCGGTGGAAATCGAATTCGGTGTTTGTTATACGGACTCGAGAGCCTTTCCTCCATTACATTGTGTTTGCGGCCGTCGATGATTACAATGCTAACGAGTGGTGTTGCGAGCTGCTATTGAGGCAGAGAGAGTGAAGACCAGTGCTGCTTTTGAGGAGAGGGACCGACAGTTGGCGGAGAGGACCGACAAAGCGGCGGAGAGGGACAGGAGAATGAGGAGAGGACGGCTAGGCTGTTGGAGGAGGAGAGGAACCGAATGACTTGGCTAACCGGGCCATGTACGAGCTCTTCGTGGTAAGTTTCTTCGCATATTAGCTAAATCATGCACGCAATGTTCCTTTCATTAGTAACTAATATGACCGACTCATCAAAACCAAATGTGCAGTCCATGTGCGAGAAGAACGGCGGACCCTCCGCCGATGCGGTCATTGCTCCGGGGCACGGTGAGTTTCATTTGAACGGTCATTAGTTACTAGTCTTCACATTTGAGTGCATCATGCTAACGATACATTGAAAATAATCTTTGGTGCAGCGTAACTCCCGACAAGCATCAACCGATCCTTCTCCGTCTGCCACTGGCGCGACCGGTCCTACACCTACACCTACACCTACACCTCTGTGATGACGGTAAGTTTCCCAAGTGTTTTGCTTAATAAAGTTTTGTTGTGATGCCATGTTGTATCTACACATATCGTGCATAATGTGTGTATGTTTGAAATGCATTGTATGTGTGGGATTCGACACCTAGTCGTGTGCCTTTGGTAGCCTTCCATACAGGAAATGCCTCCTAGTGCTTCCATCGAGCCATGGTAGTTCGCTCTCGCTCCGGAACACATGGATTGACCGGCATGTGTCCTTCTTTGCTCTCGTGTCCATCCCTCACGGAAATGTCACGCGTGTATCACCAAGTCCTTGTAGCTTGCTACAACTTGGTTGCACTCACGATGACCGACACGTGCATTCTTGGGTCATGTATGCCTGTCCTCATGCGTTTGTGCCACCTTGGTTCTATGACTAGTCATGTCGTCCGGGTTCTCGCCATATGGATACTAGCGACATAATCATATACTTAGCATTTTTCCTCCAAAATGACTTCATATGCTTAGCTAGCTCCAAAATGACATAATAACCTTACTTAGCTTCAAAATGACCTATTCAACCTAGGCTAGCTCTAAAATGACCTGTACTTAGCATTTTTTCCTCCAAAATGACTTAATATGCTTAGCTAGCTCAAAAATTACATAATAAGCTTAATTCGCTCAAAATGACCTATTTAACCTAGGATAGCTCTAAAATGATCAATACTTAGCATTTTTCCTCCGAATGACTTAATATGCTTAGCTAGCTTCAAAATGACCTATACTTAGAATCTTTTCCTCCAAAATTAGTTAATATGCTTAACTAGCTCTAAAATGACATGATATGCTTAAGAAATGACATAGTTTAGCTCCTAAATGACTTCACATGCTTAGCTAGCTCCAAAATAACATAATAAGCTTAATTAGCTCCAAAATGACATATTTAACCTAGGATAGCTCTAAAATGACCTATACTTAGCATTTTCCTCCAAAATGACTTAATATGCTTAGCTATCTTAAAATGACCTATTTAACCTCGATAGCTCTAAAATGACCAATACTTAGCATCTTTTCCTCCAAAATGACTTAATATGCTTAGCTAGCTCTAAAATGATATAGTATGCTTAAGAAATGACATATTTTAGGTCCTAAATGACTTCATATGCTTAGCTAGCTCCAAAATGACATAATAACCTTACTTAGCTTCAAAATGACCTATTCAACCTAGGCTAGCTCTAAAATGACCTGTATTTAGCATTTTTCCTCCAAAATGACTTAATATGCTTAGCTAGCTCAAAATTACATAATAAGCTTAATTAAGCTCAAAATGACCTATTTAACCTAGGATAGCTCTAAAATGACCTATACTTAGCATTTTTTCCTCCAAAATGACTTAATATGCTTAGCTAGCTCAAAATTACATAATAAGCTTAATTCGCTCAAAATGACCTATTTAACCTAGGATAGCTCTAAAATGACCTATACTTAGCATTTTTCCTCCAAAGTGACTTAATATGCTTAGCTAGCTTCAAAATGACCTATACTTAGAATCTTTTCCTCCAAAATTAGTTAATATGCTTAACTAGCTCTAAAATGACATGATATGCTTAAGAAATGACATAGTTTAGCTCCTAAATGACTTCACATGCTTAGCTAGCTCCAAAATAACATAATAAGCTTAATTAGCTCCAAAATGACATATTTAACCTAGGATAGCTCTAAAATGACCTATACTTAGCATTTTCCTCCAAAATGACTTAATATGCTTAGCTATCTTAAAAATGACCTATTTAACCTATGATAGCTCTAAAATGACCTATACTTAGCATCTTTTCCTCCAAAATGACTTAATATGCTTAGCTAGCTCTAAAATGATATAGTATGCTTAAGAAATGACATATTTTAGGTCCTAAATGACTTCATATGCTTAGCTAGCTCCAAAATGACATAATAACCTTACTTAGCTTCAAAATGACCTATTTAACCTAGGCTAGCTCTAAAATGACCTGTACTTAGCATTTTTCCTCCAAAATGACTTAATATGCTTAGCTAGCTCAAAATTACATAATAAGCAATTAATTCGCTCAAAATGACCTATTTAACCTAGGATAGCTCTAAAATGACCTATACTTAGCATTTTTTTCTTCCAAAATGACTTAATATGCTTAGGTAGCTTCAAAATGACCTATACTTAGAATCTTTTCCTCCAAAATTAGTTAATAAGCTTAATTAGCTCCAAAATGACCTATTTTACAGATATAAGTTGCATCATAATAATGTTCACATTTTAGTTGCATCATAATAATCTTCTTCTAACTTTCTTCTTTCCTATTTTACAGATTTGCTTAATTGATCACGGAAGCTTGGGTTGATGGAGTGCTTGTATTTAGTTTTTGTTTTGACCTTGTGAAACTTGCTACCTATGGATGAAACTGTGTAATATTGATGAAACTATGTATATGTACGGATGAAATTTGCTACTATTGGTAACATGTGTTGGATACATATGTGTTCATGACTATTGGTAATATGTGTTGGATACATATGTGTTCATGACTATTGGTAATATGTGTTGGATACATATGTGTTCATGACTATTGGTAATATGTGTTGGATACATATGTGTTCATGACTATTGGTAATATGTGTTGAATATGCTATATTGGTCATATAAATATATTTCGCTTGATTTCGTGAAAATGAATTGATATAAGAAAAACAGAATTAAATGGGGCAATATAGTCACTCGCCATCTATTTGGCAGATGGCAAAGAGCTTTGCCATCTGCTGGCAGATGGCGAAGAGCAAGAGCTTTGCCATCAGTTGGCAGATGGCAAAGAGGCCACGTGTCATCTACCTGGTCCATTTGGGCTAGCCTATTTGGGCTCTTTGCCATCTGGCGGCACATGGCAAAGAGTCACAGCCTTTGCCATCTGTTGGCGGATGGCAAAAGTCGCAGCCTTTGCCATCTGGCGGCGGATGGCAAAAGTGCAGCCTTGCCATCTGTTGGCGGATGGCAAAGTATGCCGTTAACCTTCTAACGGGCTAACCCGTTAAGAGGCTTTGCCATCTACCAGCAGATGGCAAAGCCACGAGCTCTTGCCATCGGCCGGCGATGGCAAGGTCTGCACTCTTTGCCATCCGCCAGCAGATGGCAAAGAAGCCTTTACCGGCAGGGTTTCGGACGACAGGTTTGCCATCCGCCGATCATGCCTTTGCCATCTGCCATTGCAGATGGCAAACTGCCAGATTCCAGTAGTGATTGGTTGAGAAGCCCGACAAGAACCACAACGTCATCGGTACCAAATGGGTGTTTCGCAACAAGCAAGATGAAGATGGACAAGTAGTTCACAATAAAGCACGTCTTGTCGCCCAAGGCTACACACAAGTCGAAGGTATGGACTATGGTGAGACTTACGCCCCCGTTGCTAGACTTGAGTCCATTCGCATCTTACTTGCCTATGCAAATCATCATGATATCACCTTGTACCAAATGGACATTAAAAGTGCTTTTCTAAATGGTGAAATAGAGGAGGAAGTTTATGTTAAGCAACCTCCCGGCTTTGTCAATCCTAAGAAACCCAATCATGTTTACAAACTTCACAAAGCTCTTTATGGTCTTAAACAAGCTCCTAGAGCATGGTATAAATGCTTGACCAAGTTCCTTATTGAAAAAGGCTTTGAAATTGGGAAAATTGATTCTACTCTTTTTACTAAAAGGGTTAATGGAGAACTATTTGTGTGCCAACTCTATGTTGATGATATCATATTTGGTTCAACTAACCCTCATTTTAGTGAAAAGTTTGGGAAGCTAATGTCAGAGAAGTTTGAGATGTCTATGATGAGTGAACTCAAATTCTTCCTTGGGTTGCAAATCAAGCAAACTAAGGAAGGTACCTTTGTTTCTCAAATGAAGTACACCAAGGACTTATTCAAGAAGTTCAATATGCAAGAATGCAAAGGTATGTCTACACCCATGCCTACTAGTGGACATAATGACTTGACCAAAGGTGGTGAACCGGTTGATCAAAAGGTTTATCGCTCTATGATCGGTTCATTGTTATATCTCTGTGCTTCACGTCTCGATATCATGCTAAGTGTGTGCATGTGTGCATGATATCAAGCTGCTCCTAAAGAATGTCATCTTAAGGCTGTGAAAAGGATAGTGAGATACTTAATCCATACACCAAACTTTGGCATTTGGTATCCTAAGAGGGCCACTTTCGATCTTGTTGGCTATTCCGACTCGGACTATGCCGGAGACAAGGTTGATAGAAAGTCCACTTCGGGTACTTGTCAATTTCTTGGTAGATCTCCTGTGTCTTGGTCCTCCAAGAAACAAAACTCGGTATCCTTGTCCACCGCCGAAGCTAAATATATTGCCGCTGGTTCATGTTGTGCTCAATTACTTTGGATGACCCAAACTCTTAAAGATTATGGGATATATGTTAGACATGTTCCATTTCTTTGTGACAATGAAAGTGCTATCAAAATTGGTCATAATCCTGTGCAACATTCTCGAACTAAGCATATTGAAGTTCGTCATCATTTCATTCGAGATCATGTTGCTAAGGGTGACATTGATCTCAAGCATGTTCACACCGAAAAGCAATTAGCGAATATATTCACTAAACCTCTTGATGAGAAAGTGTTTTGCAGGCTAAGATGAGAATTAAACATCATTGATGCTTCAAACTTGGAGTAGAAACTCCATTGGATACATGCAAGACATGAGCTTATGACTAATCCCTGATGTTTTTCTTATGATGAAAATCTTATGTCTTGGATATATTTGTATCTTGCATGTTATCTAATCCCTGTAGGTACTTGGTGGAATCAAATTCCATGAGATTGTAATCTACTCATATCTTGAGCAATCTCTACATCACCAAGTCTCTACACAATGGTGGATGAAGTCAAGGAAGCATGAAACCATTCAAACATATCCTTTGACAAATTCTATGTTGAACTTCATGATTGTCATTTTTGGATACACAAGTGCTCTTCCTTGCCAAAACTAACCCATGTAGGTAGATGGACTAAAATTCCAAGTGGTGCTCCAAATTCTTGATGAGCTACATCAACCTTGAGCAACCCACACAAGTTCAACTACATGGACCACACCACCAACCAAGGTATGTTATTCCATCTTAGAGAAGCTTTACTCCAAGTCATGAGCTAGAGCACCTCGACAAGATGAGAATACATCAAAATGCTTAAACAAAAAAATGGCAACCCCATTTTGAGCTTAAACGATGAGTATGACCTATGATCAAGTGATCTCACTTGACTCCTAAGTCAATATACTCTAACATAGGTGACTTTGTTGCCGACCATCTCTAGATGAAGTTCTCCTGTGTTCTTTTCTGTGTTTTTGCATTTATCTCATGCATATTTGTTTCCCCTTTCAAAAAAAGGCTTCATCTAGATTTCTTTTTTTTGTTTACTCTGCATCTTCTGCATTCCAATTCATTGCACATCTTTCAGTAAATTCCTTGCAAATCTTTGTGAGATCTTACTAGTCTAGTGAGCTGAGGTGACAACTGTTTTCTCTGCGATGAACTCGGTTTCACCCATCTGTTATTTTTGGCCCAACCGAATCCTTTCGGTCCAACCGAAGCATACCACTCGGTGCCACCGATTTCATAATAGGAAAAATAGTTTGCCACATAATTTTGTGTTTCTACAAGCAGCACATTTTTATCATTGCTTTGTTCTGTGTCTCAAGGACCAAACCCATTCGTCAGATTCCAGAAGACCCTTCTTGGAAATTGATGTCAAAGGGGGAGAGAGAGAACATCAAGCTTATCATTTTAAGAGAGAGAGAACATCAAAGCTTATCACCTTCTTAAGGGGGAGAGAGATATCATCTCCTAAAGGGGGAGAGAGACCTTATAGGGGGAGAGACCCTCAAAGGGAAGAGAGAGATCTCTAGGGGGAGAGAATACTTAAGTAAAAAGTATTTCTCAAGGATCCCAGATGCTTGGTGTTCAAGAGGAGAGATGTCTACATGTCTTCTTGAGGGGAGAGACATGTTCATATGTTCTGTTGTGCTTATTTGCATTAGCATGCATCAGCTCTGATCATCATTCATATCTTTCATCTCTGATCTTTCAGCTCTGATTTTCTGTTCCCTATCTTCTCCCAGTATCCCATGTTAGATTCAGGGGAGCAAGACATCTAAGGGAAATAAATCATTTAAATTCATTGCATATCTTTTACTCTTGGGGACATGTCTAATTCATGTGGTACTTAGTACTCACTATCTACATGTCATCCCAGTCTTGGTATTCTTGTGGTTTTTTTGTTTGCTCTGGCTAGTATATGCATCACAATCATGTGTATGAGGAATTCTTGCTGATGTACATATTGTTTGCAAGAAGGACTCATGAGCATGAAGGTATTTTCTTCAACATTCTTTGCTCTGATGCATATGGCCAAGATACATGTAACACATTGCCTGCTCTATCATGTTTATGCTCTCACATGCTTCCATGTTCCATATTCACATGACGGCATACATGTAGGGAGAGCCTATGTTTGTTACATGTCCTTCCAAAGCTTTACTTGCTACTCTTTATATCTTTATCTAAAGCTTTGATGTATGTTGTCATCAATTACCAAAAAGGGGGAGATTGAAAGCACAAGTGCTCCCTAGGTGGTTTTGGTAATTAATGTCAACATATCTCTTGTTGGACTAACACTTTTATCTAGTATGTTTCAGATAAGTTCAACAATGGAGTGGCATGGACTAAAGGATTTGGGAACTCCTTCAAGATGCTAAGGACAAAGGATTGGCTCAAGCTTCAAGCTCAAGACTCTTCATCTTACATTTTTAGTGGTTCAAGATCACATTGAGTCTATAGGAAAAGCCAATACTATCAAGGAGGGATGAGGTGTTGTTAATGAGCCTCTTGCTTCATGTGCTTTGTGATATGCTCCAAAACCCTCAGCTACTTTCCCACTTCCACAAATGACCTAAACCTAAAGCCAAAATTGGTCACACCGATTCTTCCTATCCGGCGCCACCGATTCCAAAAGTCATAGCCACTGCCACAAACCCTAAGCAAATTGGTCTTACCGATAGGGATCTCGGTCTCACCGAGATGGGATTGTAATCTCTGCTTCCCTTCGTAACGTTTGGTCTAACCGGTGAGCGATCGGTCCCACCGAGATTGCAATGTAAACTCTCTGTTTCCTTTTGTAACATTTCGGTCTCACCGAAAAGAGCAAATCGGTCCCACCGAAGTTTACGACCAACTCTCTGAAAGCTTATTACCAAATCGGTCTCACCGAGTTTGTGTAATCGGTCTTACCGAGATTACGTTATGCCCTAACCCTAACCGAATCGGTCTCACCGAGATGCATGCCGGTCCCACCGAAAATCACTAACGGTCACTAGGTTTACTAAATCGGTCCGGCCGAGTTTAACGATTCGGTCCCACCGAGTTTGGTAAATTGTGTGTAACGGTTAGATTTTGTGTGGAGGCTATATATACCCCTCCACCTCCTCTTCATTCGTGGAGAGAGCCATCAGACTAAACCTACACTTCCAAAGATACATTTTCGAGAGAGAACTACCTACTCATGTGTTGAGGCCAAGATATTCCATTCCTACCATATGAATCTTGATCTCTAGCCTTCCCCAAGTTGCTTTCCACTCAAATCTTCTTTCCACCAGATCCAAAACCTATGAGAGAGAGTTGAGTGTTGGGGAGACTATCATTTGAAGCACAAGAGCAAGGAGTTCATCATCAACGCACCATTTGTTACTTCTTGGAGAGTGGTGTCTCCTAGATTGGCTAGGTGTCACTTGGGTGCCTCCGACAAGATTGTGGAGTTGAACCAAGGAGTTTGTAAGGGCAAGGAGATCGCCTACTTTGTGAAGATCTACCGCTAGTGAGGCAAGTCCTTCGTGGGCAATGACCATGGTGGGATAGACAAGGTTGCTTCTTCGTGGACCCTTCGTGGGGTGGAGCCCTCCGTGGACTCGCGCAACCGTTACCCTTCATGGGTTGAAGTCTCCATCAACGTGGATGTACGATAGCACCACCTATCGGAACCACGCCAAAAACACCCGTCTCTCCAACTGCGTTTGAATCCTCCAAACCCTTCTCTTTACTTTCTTGCAAATTGCATGCTTTACTTTCCGCTGCTCATATGCTCTTTGCATGCTTGCTTGATATGTATTGTGAGTGTTAAACTTGTGCCTAAACTCCACTCAAACTTAAAGAAACTTAAAAACTGCAACTTTGGTACTTAATGTCTAATCACCCCCCCTCTAGACACCTCTTCTCAAGGTCCTACACTAGCATGCTCTTAAAAATTCAACTGTGTCAATAGTTTGGGATTCCCCAAATCCAGATCACGCGGGCCCTACACAAAACCCCACCCCCACCATGCACCCATTTGTTTTTTTGTCGGACTCTCCCTTAACTGGTCAGTTTCCCACCGTAGCAGGACATTTGTTGCTGGAGCCCTCTTCTTTAAATCCGGATAACGCCCACCTCACCTTCACCATGGGTCTATAGTGGCAAAGAAATGACCGTGTGTTACTATGGGAAGAAGGCGAGAAATACCACGAGCATGTTACAGCAAGTACTAAAGTTCCTCTCCCATATCCCACCTTTCCATTGATCATTGTGATTCCCTGGCATGCTTAATTTTTGACGATCTAATGGAAAGGCCAAATTAAACCATTTTTAAAGAGAAGTAAATCATATGATGCAAGAGCTTGATGTATTTTGTTTTAATTACAAGAAACATATTGGGTCGATAAACCCCTTTCTTCGATGTAATCTCATAAACACTGCAAGAGAGTCATGATGGCATTTCTTCGATGTCAATCAATTAGTTGAAAGAAAACTTAAGCAATACCACTCACAACTAACTAAAATGAAAAAAACTCGATGAAGGTGCGAAATCTTGTATAGAAAAAAGGAATAAAATCTTTTTTCTTTAGAAACATAGACCCTCTTAAATAACATCTCGCGAAAACCCTCTTAAATAGCATGTTCGCTCTTGTAGGACCTGGGACGCCGGACGCCGTCACCCGTTGCTTCTCGACGCCACGGTCGCTACCTCCGTCATGTGGAACGGCTGAGAAGCTCGAACAGGGCTGAATGGAGTTGTTCCGCATGCCGGTTATGAGGAGCATCTCTGCCCAAGCGCTGGCACAAGACCGCCACCGCAACCTACCACTCAGAGATGTTGCAATCGCCGCCGGTACCACCCACCGCTTCACGGTGCCGCTATGGCTGTCACCACCACGAGGTATGTTTATTGCTCGCCAAATTATTTTCAGTTCAATATCTGACATACTCAAATTTCATATTCTATGGCAAACCATTTATTTCAAGAAATACAAAGAGGTCTAATAGACAACAATTCTATTACCGTCATACGGCCAGTTTGGGCGGTTCTCCGAGAATCTTGAGAATCGACCTTCCATCTAGATTCTTCCAGAATCTCGTATCCATTTCTTTACAATCCTAGATGTTCATATCCTAACTAGCTAGGATTGTAAAAAATATGGGTTCATGATTCTGGGAGAAGCTGGGTGGAGGGTCGATTCTCAAGATTATGGGAGAATCGGCCAAAAGAACTCTGCCTACATCAACTTTCATATTCGCCAGTCGCCGCCTTCGTGGAGGCTCCTACGATACATCAATAATAGAAGGACCAAGTGTGGATGAGCCCAATTGAGCACGTGATATAGGGTAGACGACTTAAAATCGCCGGGGAAGAGTGTGACGTCGCGGCTCCTCCATCTCCTCCTTACCGCCTAGTTCTCGAGCTGCCGCGTAGTGGGCTAATGTCATGGTTGGGGGTAAGGGTCGCTCACCATGGCGGAAGAAGGGTGACATCCATAGGCAGGTCGCCGCCTCCGTCATAAGGAATGCCCGAGAATCTCGGGCATGGTTGAATGGAGCGGATCCAGACATCGGTTGTGATGGGCATCTCCACCCATGCTACTTGTGAGCTGTAACACCCCCAATGTTATGCTACAGTAATCTCCCCCCTAATGGTGGCCATGTCATTATAATTACTTTGCAAATTGCCAATTTCCCTAAATCAAAGCCAAATTCAAATTTAAATTGCATGTCAAATATTTACATTTTCCAAAATTCAAAAAAATAGTTCATCACTTAGCAAATTTTCCAAAACAAATAATGGGTAAGAAAGAGAACTTCACTTGTTTACAAAAAGGAGCCCTAGCATTTAATTCAGTGCCAAAACATCCCTTTCAATTACTTTTAAAAAATTATAAAAATTCCAAGACATTTCAAGTGCCTCCCAAAATTTTCGTGGCGGTGCAAAAAATTGCATCACTAATTTAGGGACAAGTCTCTTAATTAATAAAAATCTTTTACTTTTGGAATTAAAATAAAACAGAAGCTAATTGAAAGAAATAGAAAAATAAAAAGAATAAAATCAAAAGGGCCCTGATCATTTTGGGCCAAGTGAACTACAGGCTGGCCATGCCCATTTAGGCCGGCCTTCCCCTACCTCTCGCCACACCTCTGGAAAGGCCGATGATACGTCCATTTTGCATCATGCTTTTATATTGATATTTATTGCATTATGGGATGTTATTGCACATTATATCACAATACTTATGCCTTTTCTCTCTTATTATATAAGGTTTACATGAAGAGGGAGAATGTCGGCAGCTGGAATTCTAGACTGGAAAAGGAGCAAATATTAGAGACCTAGTCTGCACAACTCCAAAAGTCCTGAAACTTCACGAAGAATATTTTTGGAAAATATAAAAAATATTGGGCGAAGAAAGCACCAGAGGGGGGCCACCTGCCACCCACAAGGATGGAGGGCGGGCCCTACCCTCTGGGTGTGCCCTCCGTCCTTGTGGACCCCATGGCAGGCCCCCGACACCCATCTTCGGCTATATGGTGTGTTCTGACCTGGACAAAAATAAGAAGGAAGTTTTCGTGATGAAGCGCCGCCATCTCGAGGTGGAACCTAGGCAGAATTAATCTAGGGCTCCGGCGGAGCTATTCTGCCGGGGAAACATCCCTCCGGGAGGGGGAAATCATCGCCATCGTCATCACCATCGATCCTCTCATCGAGAGGGGGTCAATCTCCATCAACATCTTCACCAACACCATCTCCTCTCAAACCCTAGTTCATCTCTTGTATCCGATCTTTGTCTCAAAACCTCAGACTGGTACCTGTGGGTTGCTAGTAGTGTTGATTACTCCTTGTAGTTGATGCTAGTTGGTTTATTCGGTGGAAGATCATATGTTCAGATCCTTAATGATAATTAATACTCCTCTGATTATGAACATGAATATGCTTTGTGAGTAGTTACGTTTGTTCCTGAGTACATGAGAGAAGTCTTGTTATAAGTAATCATGTGAATTTGGTATTTGTTCGATATTTTGATGAGATGTATGTTGTCTTTCCACTAGTGGTGTTATATGAACGTCGACTACATGACACTTCACCATGATTTGGGCCTAGGGGGAGGCATTGGGAAGTAAGTAGATGATGAGTTGCTAGAGTGACAGAAGCTTAAACCCTAGTTTATGTGTTGCTTCGTAAGGGGCTGATTTGGATCCATATGTTTCATGTTATGGTTAGGTTTACCTTAAAAATCATAGTTGCGGATGCTTGCGAGTGGGGTTAATCATAAATGGAAGGCTTGTCCAAGGAAGGGCAGCACCCAAGCACCGGTCCACCCACATGTCAAATTATCAAAGTAACGAGCGCGAATCATATGAGCATGATGAAAACTAGCTTGACGATAATTCCCATGTGTCCTCGGGAGCGCTTTGCTTTATATAAGAGTTCGTCCAGGCTTGTCCTTTGCTCCAAAAAGGATTGGGCCACCAGCTGCACCTTGTTTACTTTTGTTACTTGTTACCCATTACGAATTATCCTATCACAAAACTACCTGTTACCGATAATTTCAGTGCTTGCAGAGAATACCTTACTGAAAACCGCTTGTCATTTCCTTCTTCTCCTCGTTGGACTCGACACTCTTACTTATCGAAAGGACTACGATAGATCCCCTATACTTGTGGGTCATCAAGACTCTTTTCTGGCGCCGTTGCCGGCGGGTGAAGCGCCTTTGGTAAGTGGAATTTGGTTAGGAAACATTTATATAGTGTGCTGAAATTTACCGTCACTTGTTACTATGGAAAATAATCCTTGGAGTGGCTTGTTCGGGGTATCTTCACCTTGACCGGAAGAGCAAAGAGTTTCCCCTTAACCTGCTGCACCTACTAAAGATATTTATTATGAAATCCCTTTGGGTATGACAGAGAATCTGCTAGCTAATCCTTATGCAGGAGATGGAACATTACATCCTGATATGCACCTAATCTATGTGGATGAAGTTTGTGCATTATTTAAGCTTGCAGGTATGCCGAGGTTGTTGTCAAGAAGAAGGTATTCCCTTTATCTTTGAAGGGAAAGGCATTGACATGGTATAGGCTATGTGATGATATTGGATCATGGAACTACAACTGATTGAAATTGGAATTTCATTAGAAGTTCTATCCTATGCATCTAGTTCATCGTGATCGAAATTATGTATATAATTTTTGGCCTCGTGAAGGAGAAAGAATTGCTCAAGCTTGGGGGAGGCTTAATCAATGTTATATTCATGCCCCAATCATGAGCTCTCAAGAGAAAATATTATTCAAAAAATTTACACTCGGCTTTCTCATAATGATCGATCCATGATCGATACTTCTTATACTGGTTCTTTTATGATGAAGACTATAGAATTCAAATGGAAATTATTGGAAAGAATTAAACGCAACTCTAAATATTGGGAACTCGACGAAGGTAAGGAGTTGGGTATAAAACTTAAGTTTGATTGTGTTAAATCTTTTATGGATACCGATGCTTTTCGTGATTTTAGCAATAAATATGGACTTGGCTCTAAGATAGTAGCTTCTTTCTGTGAATCATTTGCTACTCATGTTGATCTCCCTAAGGAGAAGTGGTTTAAGTATCATCCTCCCATTGAAGTGAAAGTAGTAGGACCTATTAAAGTTAAAGAAGAGACTATTACTTATAATGATGATCCTATTGTTCCTATTGCTTATATTAAGAAACCACCTTTTCCTGTTAGAATAAAGTATCATGCTAAAGCTTCAATTGTGGCTCGTAGGAGTCATACTAGACCTACACCGCCTGAACAAATTAAAGTTGAACCTAGTATTGCAATGGTTAAGGATCTCTTGGTCGATAATATTGATGGGCATGTTATTTATTTCTGTGATGAAGCTGCTAGGATTGCTAAACCCGATACAAAGATAAACATAGACCTGTTGTTGGCATGCATGTTGTTTCTGTTAAAATAGGAGGTCATTGTTATCGTGGCTTATGTGATGTGGGTGCTAGTGTGAGTGCAATTCCTTATACCTTATACCAAGAAATTATGAATGATATTGCACCTGCTGAGATAGAAGATATTGATGTTACTATTAAGCTTGCCAATAGAGATACTATATCACCAATTGGTATTGTTAGATATGTTGAAGTCTTGTGTGGGAAAATTAAATACCCTACTGATTTTCTTGTTCTTGGTTTCCCACAAGATAATTTTGTCCCATTATATTTGGTAGACCTTTCTTGAATACTGGTAATGCTAAGATAGACTGCAAGAAAGATATTGTTACTGTCGGTTTAGGGGATATGTCTCATGATTTTAATTTCTCTCAATTTCGTAGACAATCCCATGATAAAGAATTGCCTAGTAAGGATGAAATTATTTGTCTTGCTTCTATTGCCGTGCCTCCTACTGATCCTTTAGAACAGTATTTGCTAGACCATGAAAATGATATGTTTATGAATGAAAGAAGGAAAATCGATGAAATATTCTTTAATCAATGACCTATTTTGAAACACAATTTTCCTATTGAAATACTTGGGGATCCTCCTCCACCCAAGGGTGATCCCGTATGTGAGCTTAAACAATTACCTAACACTCTTAAATATGCTTATCTTGATGAAAAGAAGATATATCCTGTTATTATTAGTGCTAACCTGTTAGAGCATGAAGAAAAGAAATTATTGAAAACTCTGAAGAAGCACCGTGCTGCTATTGGATACACTCTTGATGATCTTAAGGGTATTAGTCCCACTCTATGTCAGCACAAAGTTAATTTGGAGCCTGATGCTAAAGCTGTTGTTGATCATCAACGACAGTTAAATCCTAAGATGAAAGAAGTGGTAAGAAATGAAATACTAAAGCTTCTGGAGGCAGGTATAATTTATCATATTGTTGATAGTAGATGGGTAAGTGCTATTCATTGTGTCCATAAGAAGGGGGGTATTACTGTTGTTCCTAATGATAAGAATGAATTGATTCCACAAAGAATTGTTACAAGTTATAGAATGGTAATTGACTTTCGCAAATTAAATAAAGTTACCAGAAAAGATCATTACCCTCTACCTTTTATTGATCAAATGCTAGAAAGATTATCCAAACATACACATTTTTTATTTCTAGATGGTTATTCTGAATTTTTTCAAATACATGTGTCAAAAGATGATCAGGAAAAGACCACTTTTACTTGCCTTTTTGGTACTTTTGCTTACGTATGCCTTTTGGTTTATGTAATGCACCTGCTACCTTTCAAAGATGTATGGCTGCTATATTCTCTGACTTTTGTGAAAAGATTGTTGAGGTTTTCATGGATGATTTCTCCGTTTATGGAACTTCTTTTGATGATTGCTTAAGCAACCTTGATCGAGTTTTGCAGAGATGTGAAGAAACTAATCTTGTCTTGAATTGGGAGAAGTGCCACTTTATGGTTAATGAAGGTATTGTTTTGGGGCATAAAATTTCTGAAAGAGGTATTAAAGTTGATAAAGCTAAAGTAGATGCTATTCAAAAGATGTCGTGTCCTAAAGATATCAAAGGTATAAGAAGTTTCCTTGGTCATGCTGGTTTCTATAGAAGGTTTATTAAAGACTTCTCTAAAATTTATAGGTCTCTCACTAATCTCTTGCAAAAAGATGTTCCTTTTTTTTTGATGATGATTGTGTAGAAGCATTTGAAATACTTAAGAAAGCCTTGATTTCTGCACCTATCGTTCAACCGCCTGATTGGAATTTACCCTTTGAAATTATGTGATGCTAGTGATTATGTTGTTGGTGTTGTTCTAGGGCAAAGAGTTGATAAGAAATTGAATGTTATTCATTATGCTAGTAAAACTCTAGACAGTGCCCAGAGAAATTATACTACTACTGAAAAAGAATTTTTAGCAGTTGTTTTTGCTTGTGATAAGTTTAGATCTTATGTTGTTGATTCCAAAGTAACTGTTCACACTAATCATGCTGCTATTAAATATTTTATGAAAAAGAAAGATGCTAAACCTAGACTTATTAGATGGGTTCTCTTGTTACATGAATTTGATTTGCATATTATTGATAGAAAGGGAGCTGAGAACCCCATTGCAGACAACTTGTCTAGGTTAGAAAATGTTCTTGATAACCCACTTCCTATTGATGATAGCTTCCCTGATGAACAATTAGCTGTCATAAATGCTTCTCTTAATACTCCATGGTATGCTGATTATGCTAATTACATTGTTGCTAAATTTATACCACCGAGTTTCACATACCAGCAAAAGAAAAAGTTTTCTATGATTTAAGACATTACTTTTGGGATGACCCACACCTTTATAAAGGAGTAGATGGTGTTATTAGACGTTGTGTACCTGAGCTTGAATAGGAACAGATTCTACGTAAGTGTCACTCCGAGGCTTACGGAGGACACCACGCTGGAGATAGAACTGCACAGAAGGTATTGCAATCCGGTTTTTATTGGCCTACTCTCTTCAAGGATGCTCGTAAGTTTGTCTTGTCTTGTGATGAATGCCAAAGAATTAGTAATATTAGTAGACGTCAGGAAATGCCTATGAATTACTCACTTGTTATTGAACTATTTGATGTTTGGGGCTTTGATTATATGAGACCTTTTCCTTCCTCTAATGGGTATACACATATTCTAGTTGTTGTTGATTATGTTACTAAGTGGATAGAAGCTATTCCAACTAGTAGTGTTGATCATAACACTTCTATTAAGATGCTTAAATAAGTTATTTTCTGAGGTTTGGAGTGTTGGGATCGTTGCAGAAAATAAAAAATTTCTACGCATCACCAAGATCAATCTATGGAGTCATCTAGCAATGAGAGAGAGGAGTGCATCTACATACCCTTGTAGATCGTGAGCAGAAGCGTTCAAGAGAACGGGGTTGATGGAGTCGTACTCGTCGTGATCCAAATCACCGATGATCCTAGCGCCGAACGGACGGCACCTCCGCGTTCAACACACGTATGGAGCAGTTGACATCTCCTCCTTCTTGATCCAGCAAGGGGGAAGGAGAGGTTGAGGAAGAGAGCTCCAACAGTAGCACGACGGCGTGGTGGTGATGGAGTGGCAGTACTCCGACAGGGCTTCGCCAAGCTCTTAATCGGAGGAGGAGAGGTGTTGGGGAGGGGAGGGGCTGCGCCTTGGATGTTGTTTGCAGCCCTCCCCTCGCCCCTCTATTTATAGGGGAAGGGGGAAGGGGGCCGGCCCCCTCTAGATGAGATCCAGAGGGGGGCGGCGGCCAAGGGGAGGGGGCTTGCCCCCCAAGCAAGGGGGCGCCCCCTCTAGGGTCCCCCCCCCAACCCTAGGCGCATGGGCCCAAGGGGGGATGCGCCCAGCCCTCCAAGGGCTGGTTCCCTTTCCCTCACGACCCATGAGGCCCTCCGAGAGAGGTGGCCCCTCCCGGTGGACCCCAGGAACCCCTCCGGTGGCCCCGGTACAATACCGATATGCCCCCGAACTTTTCCGGTGACCGTATGATAACTTCCCATATATAAATCTTCACCTCCGGACCATTCCGGAACTCCTCGTGACGTCCGGGATCTCATCCGGGACTCCGAACAACATTCAGTAATTACATACAACTCTTCCTAATAACCCTAGCATCATCGAACCTTAAGTGTGTAGACCCTACGGGTTCGGGAATCACGCAAACATGACCGAGACCGCTCTCCGGCCAATAACCAACAGCGGGATCTGGATACCCATGTTGGCTCCCACATGTTCCACGATGATCTCATCGGATGAACCACGATGTCGAGGATTCAAGTAATCCCGTATGCAATTCCCTTTGTCAACCGGTATGTTACTTGCCCGAGATGATCGTCGGTATCCCAATACCTCGTTCAATCTCGTTACCGGCAAGTCAATTTACTCGTTCCATAATGCATGATCCCGTGACCAACCACTTGGTCACATTTTGAGCTCATTATGTTGATGCATTACCGAGTGGGCCCAGAGATACCTCTCCATCATACGGAGTGACAAATGCCAGTCTCGATTCATGCCAACCCAACAGACACTTTCGGAGATACCTGTAGTGTACCTTTATAGCCACCCAGTTATGTTGTGACGTTTGGTACACCCAAAACACTCCTACGGTATCCGGGAGTTGCACGATCTCATGGTCTAAGGAAATGATACTTGACATTAGAAAAGCTCTAGCAGACGAACTACACGATCTTGTGCTATGCTTAGGATTGGGGCTTGTTCATCACATCATTCTCCCAATGATGTGATCCCGTTATCAATGACATCCAATGTCCATGGCCAGGAAATCGTAACCATCCATTGATCAACGAGCTAGTCAACTAGAGGCTCACTAGGGACATGTTGTGGTCTATGTATTCACACGTGTATTACGATTTCCGGATAACACAATTATAGCATGAATAATAGACAATTATCATGAACAAGGAAATATAATAATAACCATTTTATTATTGCCTCTAGGGCATATTTCCAACAGTCTCCCACTTGCACTAGAGTCAATAATATAGTTACATTGTGATGAATCATACACCCATAGAGTTCTGGTGTTGATCATGTTTTGCTCGTGGAAGGGGTTTAGTCAACGGATCTTTGACATTCAGATCCGTATGCACTTTGCAAATATCCATGTCTCCATCTTGAACATTTTCACAGATGGAGTTGAAGCGACGCTTGATGTGCCTGGTCTTTTTGTGAAACCTGGGCTCCTTGGCAAGGGTAATGGCTCCAGTGTTGTCACAGAAGAGAGTCATCGGCCCCGACGCATTGGGAATAACTCCTAGGTCGGTAATGAACTCCTTCATCCAGATTGCTTCATGTGCTACCTCCGAGGCTGCCATGTATTCCACTTCACATGTAGATCCCGCCACGATGCTTTGCTTGCAACTGCACCAGCTTACTGCCCTACCATTCAAAATATACACATATCCGGTTTGTGACTTAGAGTCATCCAGATCTGTGTCGAAGCTAGCATCGACGTAACCCTTTACGATGAGCTCTTCGTCACCTCCATAAACGAGAAACATATCCTTAGTCCTTTTCAGGTACTTCAGGATATTCTTAGCTGTTGTCTAGTGTTCCATGCTGGGATTACTTTGGTACCTTCCTACCAAACTTACGGCAAGGTTTACATCAGGTATGGTACACAGCATGGCATACATAATAGACCCTATGGCTGAGGCATAGGGGATGAGACTCATCTTTTCTCTATCTTCTGTCGTGGTCGGGCTTTGAGCCGAGCTCAATTTCACACCTTGCAACACAGGCAAGAACCCCTTCTTGGGCTGATCCATATTGAACTTCTTCAATATCTTATCAAGGTATGTGCTTTGTGAAAGACCTGTGAGGCGTCTCGATCTATCTCTATAGATCTTGATGCCTAATATATAAGCAGCTTCTCCAAGGTCCTTCATTGAAAAACACTTATTCAAGTAGGCCTTAATGTTGTCCAAAAGTTCTATATCATTTCCCATCAAAAGTATGTCATCTACATATAATATGAGAAATGCTACAGAGCTCCCACTCACTTTCTTGTAAACGCAGGCTTCTCCATAAGTCTGCATAAACCCAAACGCTTTGATCATTTCATCAAAGCGAATGTTCCAACTCCGAGATGCTTGCACCAGCCCATAGATGGAGCGCTGGAGCTTGCATACCTTGTTAGCATTCTTAGGATTCGACAAAACCTTCCGGTTGCATCATATACAGTTCTTCCTTAAGATAGCCGTTAAGGAATGCCGTTTTGACGTCCATTTGCCATATCTCATAATCATAGTATGCGACAATTGCTAACATGATTCAGACGGACTTCAGCTTTGCTACGGGAGAGAAAGTCTCGTCGTAGTCAACCCCTTGAACTTGTCGATAACCCTTAGCGACAAGTCGAGCCTTATAGATGGTAACATTACCATCCGCGTCCGTCTTCTTCTTAAAGATCCATTTGTTTTCTATTTCTCGCCGATCATCGGGCAAGTCTGTCAAAGTCCATACTTTGTTTTCATACATGGATCCTATCTCGGAATGCATGGCTTCAAGCCATTTGTTGGAATCTGGGCCTGCCATTGCTTCTTCATAGTTCGAAGGTTCACCATTGTCTAACAACATGATTTCCAGGACAGGGTTGCCATACCATTCTGGCGTGGAACGTGTCCTTGTGGACCTATGAAGTTCTGTAGTAACTTGATCCGAAGTACCTTGATCATCACCATTAACTTCCTCTCCAGTCGGTGCAGGCACCAGAGGAACATCTTCCTGAGCTGCGCTACTTACCGGTTCAAGAGGTAGTACTTCATCAAGTTCCACTTTCCTCCCACTTACTTCTTTCGAGAGAAACTCTTTCTCCAAAAAGGACCCGTTCTTGGCAACAAAGATCTTGCCTTCGGATCTGAGGTAGAAGGTATACCCAATGGTTTCCTTAGGGTATCCTATGAAGACGCATTTTTCCGACTTGGGTTCGAGCTTTTCAGGTTGAAGTTTCTTGACATAAGCATCGCATCCCCAAACTTTTAGAAACGACAGCTTAGGTTTCTTTCCAAATCATAGTTCATACAGTGTCGTCTCAACGGATTTAGACGGGGCCCTATTTAAAGTGAATGTAGTTGTCTCTAAAGCGTATCCCCAAAATGATAGTGGTAAATCGGTAAGAGACATCATAGACCGCACCATATCCAATAGAGTGCGGTTACGATGTTCGGACACACCGTTACGTTGAGGTGTTCCAGGCGGCGTAAGTTGTGAAACAATTCCACATTTCCTTAAGTGCGTACCAAACTCGTGACTTAAATATCCTCCCCCACGATCTGATCGTAAGAACTGTATTTTTTTGTCACATTGATTCTCTACCTCATTCTGAAATTCCTTGAACTTTTCAAAGGTCTCAGACTTGTGTTTCATTAAGTAGACATACCCATATCTACTTAAGTCATCAGTGAGAGTGAGAACATAACAATAGCCACCGCGAGCCTCAACGCTCATTGGACCGCACACATCAGTATGTATAATTTCCAATAAGTTGGTTGCTCGCTCCATTGTTCTGGAGAATGGAGTCTTGGTCATTTTGCCCATGAGGCATGGTTCGCACGTGTCAAATGATTCGAAATCAAGAGACTCCAAAAGTCCATCCGCATGGAGCTTCTTCATGCATTTGACACCAAAGTGACCAAGGCGGCAGTGCCACAGATATATGGGACTATCATTATCAATCTTACATCTTTTGGTATTCACACTGTGAATATGTGTAACATCACATTCGAGATTCATCAAGAATAAACCATTGACCAGCAGGGCATGACCATAAAACATATCTCTCATATAAATAGAACAACCATTATTCTCGGATTTAAATGAGTAGCCATCTCGTATTAAACGAGATCCAGATACAATGTTCATGCTCAAAGCTGGCACTAAATAACAATTATTGAGGTTTAAAACCAATCCCGTAGGTAAATGTAGAGGTAGCGTGCCGACGGTGATCACATCGACCTTGGAACCATTCCCGACGCGCGATCGTCACCTCGCCCTTCGCCAGTCTCCGCTTATTCCGCAGCTCTGTTTTGAGTTACAAATATGAGCAACCACACCGTATCAAATACCGGGAGCTACTACGAGTAATCGGTAAGGTACACATCAATAACATGTATATCACATATACCTTTGGTGTTGCCGGCCTTCTTGTCCGCTAAGTACTTGGGGCAGTTCCGCTTCCAGTGACCACTTCCCTTGCAATAAAAACACTCAGTCTCAGGCTTGGGTCCATTCTTTGGCTTCTTCCTGGCAACTGGCTTACCGGGCGCGGCAACTCCCTTGCCGTCCTTCTTGAAGTTCTTCTTACCCTTGCCTTTCTTGAAACTAGTGGTTTTATTAACCATCAACACTTGATGTTCCTTTTTGATTTCTACCTCCGCTGATTTCAACATTGAAAATACCTCAGGAATAGTTTTCACCATCCCCTGCATATTGCAGTTCATCACAAAGCTCTTGTAGCTAGGTGGGAGCGACTGAAGGATTCTGTCAATGACCGCCTCATTCGGGAGGTTAATGTCCAGCTGGGACAAGCAATTGTGCAACCCAGACATTTTGAGTATGTGCTCGCTGACAGAACTATTTTCCTCCATCTTATAACTGTAGAACTTGTCGGAGACTTCATATCTCTCGACCCAGGCATGAGCTTGGAAAACCATTTTCAGCTCCTGGAACATCTCATATGCTCCGTGCTACTCAAAATGCTTTTGGAGCCCCGGTTCTAAGCTATAAAGCATGCCGCACTGTATGAGGGAGTAATCATCAACACGCGACCTCCAAGCATTCATAACGTCTTGGTTTGCTGGGGCGGGTGCGTCACCTAGCGGTGCTTCTAGGACATATGTTTTCTTGGCAGCTATGAGGATGATCCTCAAGTTCCGGACCCAGTCCGTATAGTTGCTACCACCATCTTTCAGCTTGGTTTTCTCTAGGAACGCGTTGAAGTTGAGGTTAATGACATGAGCGTTGGCCATTTGATCTACAAGACATTTTGCAAAAGTTTTTAGACTAAGTTCATGATAATTAAGTTCATCCAATCACATTATTTAATGAACTCCCACTCAGATAGACATCTCTAGTCATCTAAGTGATACATGATCCGAGTCAACTAGGCCGTGTCCGATCATCACGTGAGACGGACTAGTCATCATCGGTGAACATCTTCATGTTGATCGTATCTTCTATACGACTCATGTTCGACCTTTCGGTCTCTTGTGTTCCGAGGCCATGTCTGTACATGCTAGGCTCGTCAAGTCAACCTAAGTGTTTTGCATGTGTAAATCTGGCTTACACCTGTTGTATGTGAATGTTAGAATCTATCACACCTGATCATCACGTGGTGCTTCGAAACAACGAACTTTCGCAACGGCACACAATTAGGGGAAACACTTTCTTGAAATTATTATGAGGGATCATCTTATTTACTACCGTTGTTCTAAGCAAATAAGATGCAGAAATATGATAAACATCACATGCAATCAAATAGTGACATGATATGGCCAATATCATTTTGCTCCTTTTGATCTCCATCTTCGGGGTGCCATGATCATCATCATCACCGGCATGACACCATGATCTCCATCATCATGATCTCCATCATCGTGTCTCCATGAAGTTGTCTCGCCAACTATTACTTCTACTACTATGGCTAATGGTTTAGCAATGAAGTAAAGTAATTACATGGCTTTATTCAGTGACACGTAGGTCATACAATAAATAAAGACAACTCCTATGGCTCCTGCCGGTTGTCATACTCATCGACATGCAAGTCGTGATTCCTATTACAAGAACATGATCAATCTCATACATCACATATATTTCATTCATCACATCCTTTTTGGCCATATCACAACACAAGGCATATGCTGCAAAAACAAGTTAGACGTCCTCTAATTGTTGTCGCATGTTTTTACGTGGCTGCATTAGGGTTCTAGCAAGAACGTTTCTTACCTACGCCAAAACCACAACGTGATATGCCAATTTCTATTTACCCTTCATAAGGACCCTTTTCATCGAATCCGATCCGACTAAGGTGGGAGAGACAGACACCCGCTAGCCACCTTATGCAACTAGTGCATGTCAGTCGGTGGAACCTATCTCACGTAAGCGTACGTGTAAGGTCAGTCCGGGCTGCTTCATCCCATGATGCCGCCGAAACAAGATAAGACTAGTAGTGGCAAGTAAACTGACAAAATCTACGCCCACAACAAAATTGTTCTACTCGTGCATAGAAACTACGCATAGACCTAGCTCATGATGCCACTGTTGGGGATCGTTGCAGAAAATAAAATTTTTCTACGCATCACCAAGATCAATCTATGGAGTCATCTAGCAACGAGAGAGAGGAGTGCATCAACATACCCTTGTAGATCGCGAGCGGAAGCGTTCAAGAGAACGGGGTTGATGGAGTCGTACTCGTCGTGATCCAAATCACCGATGATCCTAGCGCCGAACGGACGGCACCTCCGCGTTCAACACACGTACGGAGCGGTGACGTCTGCTCCTTCTTGATCCAGCAAGGGGGAAGGAGGGGTTGAGGAAGAGAGCTCCAACAGCAGCACGACGGCGTGGTGGTGATGGAGTTGCAGTACTCTGACAGGGCTTCGCCAAGCTCTTAATCGAAGGACGAGAGGTGTTGGGGAGGGGAGGGGCTGCGCCTTGGATGTCGTTTGCAGCCCTCCCCTCTCCCCTCTATTTATAGGGGAAGGGGGAAGGGGGCCGACCCCCTCTAGATGAGATCTAGAGGGGGGGGGCGGCCAAGGGGAGGGGCTTGCCCCCCAAGCAAGGAGCGCCCCCTCTAGGGTTCCCCCCCAACCCTAGGCGCATGGGCCCAAGGGGGGGATGCGCCCAGCCCTCCAAGGGCTGGTTCCCTTTCCCTCACGGCCCATGAGGCCCTCCGAGAGAGGTGGCCCCTCCCGGTGGACCCCTCGAACCCCTCCGGTGGTCCCGGTACAATACCGATATGCCCCCGAACTTTTCCGGTGACCGTATGATAACTTCCCATATATGAATCTTCACCTCCGGGCCATTTCGGAACTCCTCGTGATGTTCGGGATCTCATCCGGGACTCCGAACAACATTCGGTAATCACATAAAAGTCTTCCTAATAACCCTAGCGTCATCGAACCTTAAGTGTGTAGACCCTACGGGTTCGGGAATCACGCAGACATGACTGAGACCGCTCTCCGGCCAATAACCAACAACGGGATTTGGATACCCATGTTGGCTCCCACATGTTCCACAATGATCTCATCAGATGAATGACGATGTCGAGGACTCAAGCAATCCCGTATGCAATTCCCTTTGTCAACCGGTACGTTACTTGCCCGACATTCGATCGTCGGTATCCCAATACCTCGTTTAATCTTATTACCGGTAAGTCAATTTACTCGTTCCATAATGCATGATCCCGTGACCAACCACTTGGTCACATTTGAGCTCATTATGATGATGCATTACCGAGTGGGCCCAGAGATACCTCTCCGTCATACGGAGTGACAAATGCCAGTCTCGATTCATGCCAACCCAACAGACACTTTCGGAGATACCTGTAGTGTACCTTTATAGCCACCTAGTTATGTTGTGACATTTGGTACACCCAAAACACTCCTACGGTATCCGGGAGTTGCATGATCTCATGGTCTAAGGAAATGATACTTGACATTAGAAAAGCTCTAGCAGACGAACTACACGATCTTGTGCTATGCTTAGGATTGGGTCTTGTCCATCACATCATTCTCCCAATGATGTGATCCCGTTATCAATGACATCCAATGTCCATGGTCAGGAAACCGTAACCATCCATTGATCAACGAGCTAGTCAACTAGAGGCTTACTAGGGACATGTTGTGGTCTATGTATTCACACATGTATTACGATTTCTGGATAACGCAATTATAGCATGAACAATAGACAATTATCATGAACAAGGAAATATAATAATAACCATTTTGTTATTGCCTCTAGGGCATATTTCCAACATGGAGTCCCTAGATATTTAATGACTAATGGTGGTTCACATTTTACTCATGGTGCTTTTCGTAAAATGCTTGCTAAGTATGATGTTAACCATAGAATTGCATCTCTGTATCATCCTCAGTCTAGTGGTCAAGTAGAATTGAGTAATAGAGAGATTAAATTGATTTTGCAAAAGACTATTAATTGATTTAGAAAGAATTGGTCCAAGAAACTTGATGATGCATTATGGGCTTATAGAACTGCTTAAAAAATCCTATGGGTATGTCTCTGTATAAAATGGTTTATGGAAAAGCATGTCACTTACCTCTCGAACTAGAACATAAGGCATATTGGTCTATTAAAGAGCTCAATTATGAATTCATACTTGCCGGTGAGAAGAGGTTATTTGACATTAGCTCGCTTGGTGAATGGAGAACCCAAGCCTATGAGAATGCCAAGTTGTTTAAAGAAAAGGTTAAAAGATGGCATGATAAGAGGATACAAAAGTGTGACTTTAATGTAGGTGATCATGTTTTGCTATACAACTCTCGTTTTAGATTTTTTGCAGGAAAACTTCTCTCTAAATTGGAAGGTCCTTACATTATCGAGGTCTACCGTTCTGGTGCCATAAAAATCAACAATGCCGAAGGCACAAATCCGAAGGTGGTAAACGATCAAAGAATCAAACATTATATCTCAGGTAATCCCATAAATGTTGAGATCAACATAATTGACACCGTAACACTGGAGGAGTTCATAAGGGACACTTTCCAGAACGTTTCAGACTCCGAAAAGGAATAGGTATGTGGTACGGTAAGTAAACCGACTCCAAAACTGTTCTAATAGCAATTTTTCTCCGTTTTGAAATATTTAAAAAATTAGGAAAAATAAAAGTAGTCCGAAAGAGACACAAGGAGACCACAAGGGTGGAGGGCCCACCCTACCCCCCTCGGCGCGCCCCCTGCCTCGTGGCCACCTCGTGTGCCCCCGGACTCCATTTTCTTGCACAATACTTCTTTTGGTTGGCAAAAATTCATTATATAATCTCCCGAAGGTTTTGACCACCGTACCATGACAAAATCCCCTGTTTTTGTTTTGAGTCGTTTCTGCAGTAGATTTAGAGCAAGATGTCTTCTCAAGAGTTAGTCAGGGAGAGTCGGGTATCTCACCCGACACCGGGGCCAAGAGCAAACAACGAAGCTGACCACTTTGGGCCATCAATGGAGGATGAGATGGAGGCCGACTTGAAAAGGGTGGATGCCATGGAGGAGGATCAAGAAGTTACCTCTCGTCTTCAAGCTGGATTCATGCTGGAGGAACTTCAGAGCTCAGCAATAGCAAATTCGATCATTCCTCCCAATGCTAGATTTCTCTCTTATGAAAATATGAAAAAGAGTGATGCTTTTTCTCCCACATCTATGAAACATCCATGGGTGAATGGAGCTTTAGCCGTCACGAGTAAACTCCACAAGTAAGTAATGGATCTTAACCAGCAAGTTAATAAGCTCGAGGAAGAGAATCACATCCTAAGGGGCATAATCGCCAAGAATATCACATCACCACCTCCGAAGAAAGAGACATAAATACATGGGTATGGGCACTCCCTGATACATCTCCAACGTATCTACTTTTCCAAACACTTTTGCCCTTGCTTTGGACTCTAACTTGCATGATTTGAATGGAACTACCCGGGCTGACGCAGTATTCAGCAGAGTTGCCATGGTGTTATTTTTGTGCAGAAATAAAAGTTCTCGGAATGACCTGAAACTCCACGGAGACATGTTTTGGAATGAATAAAAAATATTGGCGAAAGAATCAACATAAGGGGGCCCACACCCTTTCCACGAGGGTGTACGGCGCGCCCACCCCCCTGGGGCGCGCCCCTGCCTCGTGGCCCCCCTGGACCTCCACCGACCTCAACTCCAACTCCATATATTCACGTTCGGGGAGAAAAAAATCAAAGAGAAGGATTCATCGCATTTTACGAAATAGAGCCGCCGCCAAGCCCTAATCTTCCTCGGGAGGGCTGATCTGGAGTCCGTTCGGGGCTCCGGAGAGGGAAATCCGTCGCCATCGTCATCATCAACCATCCTCCATCACCAATTTCATGATGCTCGTCGCCGTGCGTGAGTAATCCCATCGTAGGCTTGCTGGACGGTGACGTGTTGGATGAGATTTACCATGTAACCGAGTTAGTTTTGTTAGGGTTTGATCCCTAGTATCCATTATGTTCTAAGATTGCTATGACTTTGCCATGCTTAATGCTTGTCACTAGGGCCCGAGTGCCATGATTTCAGATCTGAACCTATTGTGTTTTCATGAATATATGTGAGTTCTTGATCCTATCTTGCAAGTTAATAGTCACCTACTATGTGTTATGATCCGGCAACCCCAAAGTGACAATAATCGGGACCACTCCCAGTGATGACCGTAGTTTGAGGAGTTCATGTATTCACAAAGTGCTAATGCTTTGGTCCGATACTCTATTAAAAGGAGGCCTTAATATCCCTTAGTTTCCAATAGGACCCCGCTGCCACGGGAGGGTAGGACAAAAGATGTCATGCAAGTTCTTTTCCATAAGCACGTATGAGTATATTCGGAATACATGCCTAGATTACATTGATGAACTGGAGCTAGTTCTGTGTCACCCTATGTTATAACTGTTGCATGATGAATTGCATCCGACATAATTATCCATCATTGATCCATTGCCTACGAGCTTTTCACATATTGATCTTTGCTTAGTTACCTATCCGTTGCCACTGTTGCGATTACTACAAAATTGCTACTGTTGCCACTGTTAGCATTACCTCCATACTACTTGGCTACTAAATACTTTGTTGTAGATATTAAGTCTTTTAGGTGTGGTTGAATTAACAACTCAGCTGCTAATACTCGAGAATATTCTTTGGCTCCCCTTGTGTCGAATCAATAAATTTGGGTTGAATACTCTACCCTCAAAAACTGTTGTGATCCCCTATACTTGTGGGTAATGAGCATACGGTACACTTCCCGAAGAAACAACCTCAAGTTCATAGCATAAATTCTATTGGAAAAATTTCAACGATTACTACTAGAGGCTTTGAATTCCCTCTTCCTACTGTCAAAAAAGAAATATGATATTCTTATTGTTGGGGACATGCATATCCTCGTTGAGGTAACTTAGTGTTATTCGAAAATTCTCCGGCCCCATGTTATCCGGAGGAAGTTTGTTAACAAGACTTGATCAACCTTGTTAGTGGATTCCTTTTGATGAGCATGAGATGGATGAAGTTAGAAAGCACAACTCTCTGTACCCTCCTTTACTTTATGTTATTTAGAACAAATAAAGCAAAAATAGTAGTTTCTGTCTGTTTTCTGAATTACCCTTGCAATAAAAAAGTACCCCGAAAATAAAAGTTCTCCAAATGCCCTGAAAATGGAGTATGATTTTTTGTAAAATATTTAAGAATTTCTGGCACTTAGAACACACCAAGGGGACCCACCATTTGGCCACAAGGGCACAGGGCGCGCCCTCCTGCCTCGTGGGCCCCACGTGCCCCCCCTCCACTTACTCCAGCACCCACACACTTCGTCTTCCTCCAGAAAAATCTTCCTGTAGCTCAAAACCCGTGTTCTAGCTCGTTTTGCTACCGTTTTCGATCTCCTTGCTCAAAGCTCCATTCACAAAACTACTTTGGGGGATTGTTCTTCGGTATGTGACTCCTCAAATGGTCCAATTAGTTTTTGTTCTAGTGCTTTATTTATTGCAAATTTTTACTGCTAAGGTGACCCTGTTCTTGAGCTTGCATGTCAAATTTATATGGTCCAAAGTAGTTTTAATGCATGATATAGCCTCTAGGCACTTGTGGGAGTAGTTGCTATCAATCTTGTTGAGTTTGGTTCACTTTTATTTTGAGTCACTAAAAATTTCAGAATTTTTTCAGAGGAAGAAAAATGTTTAGGAAAATGTACCAAGATGGTTCTTCAAGGAAGCAAGAACCAAGGCTCGCGATACATGATTCGGACCTTGAACCACCAAGGGAAGCTCAAGTGCAACCTTGTCAATGGCTGTCAGAAGAATTTATGGTCCAAGCAGGCTTCAAGGATGAATTTGATGCGTACGTACGTAATGCTGATCTTGAGGACTTCGTGTCAGATAAGTGCCGACAATACTACTACCTCACTGATTCCTTTGTGAGGAGGTTTAAATTTTCATCCACGTGCAATACTCACACTGTTTTATTTGATCTCTATGATAAATCATATACCATGGACCTTGAAGATTTTAATACTGCTTGTAAAATCCCGCAGTGGGGCAACTTTAGTGAACCTCGCAAATCTGAATACAAAGACTTTCTTGCTAGTATCACTGTGGGAGAAACTAGAGAAATCGCACAAGCTACCATAGGGAGCATTCATTTCCCTTCCATACATTACTTTGCTCTCTTTATAGGTAGATGCATTAACGGTAAAGATGAGGTTTGTCACATGTGCGTTCCAGATCTTAGTGTCCTCAAGAGTGCGGTACTAGGTGATAAACAATATAACTTGGGGGCCATTGTTGCACGGAGGTTACATCTTAATGGTAAACATGGAGATTTGTTTAGTGGAATTTATGCAACTCATGCAGCTAATTATCTTGGTGTACCCATAATGGAAATGATATTGAGTTGCCACCTACTTATCTAGATTATAGTGCTATGGTTCGCCATCAGCTTCTTGAGAGGAATGAACAGTTCCTCCAGTACCGACTAATCTTTGACAGACGACGTGCTGTCCGTATTACTCTCCCTACTCCTACTGTCTTTAACTTTCAGGCACGGGAGATATTTTATAACTAGGGAGGAGGCAAATGAATATGAGAGGAGGACAGAGGCAGCTCACCTCCAAGCAGCAACTCTATAGGCAGTAGCTGATGCATCTCAGTACAACCTCGACTACGACTTTGGATATCCGCTACGCCAGCCGTGGCCATAGACCAACTTAGGCCAAAAGCTTAAGCTTGGGGGAGTACGTATTTCTCACCAACATTACATTCGTGTTCACACACTCATTCTATTTGCCGGTGTTCATACTTTTTCATTGTACTATCCATGCTAGTTTATTTTCTTTTCTTGCTTTCTTCTTGTGTGTTTGAAAAACCTTGAGAAAAACAAAGCAAAAATAGTTGTAGCTTTTAGCTAGTTTACTTACCATGCTTGTAGTAGTAATTAAAAGAAATACCCAAAAAAGATTTCCAGTTCTTCTTTTGCTTGTTGGGAGCTTTCCCGTGTAAATAGTTTTATTTTCTTTGAAGTTCTTCTCTTTCCTTCGGGAGTCGAGAGGAGAAGACCACGATGAAACTGATGAGTGTCTCTCATATGCATTATTGTTGATCTAACCAAGAGCCCATGTTACCTTGTATTCTCCTTTGTATTTAATGCTTGCAAATTCTAGCTTAGTCCAATGCACGTGCACTATTATTATTATCCACACCGTTCGCTCATGCAAGTGAAAGGCAATAATGACGATATATGATGAAATGATTGAGATGAGAGAAGCTGGTATGAACTCGACCTATCTTGTTTTTGTAAATATGATTAATTCATCATTCCTGATTCAGCCTATTATGGATGAAACATGTTTGCAATGACAATTAGAGATTATAGTTATTCATGCCATGCTTAATTAGCTAGGAGTTTATAATGGTTTACCTTGCGTGCCAACATGCTATTAAAATTGTTGTGATGTGGTATGATAGGGTGGTATCCTACTTTGAATGATTCAAGTGGCTTGACTTGGCACATGTTCACGCATGTAGTTGAAACAAAATCAACATAGCCTCCACGATATTTATGTTCAAGGTGATTTATATCCTACTCATGCTTGCAATCATTGTTGGTTAATCTTGACTGTTGTCGCTCTCTAGTTGGTCGCTTCCCAGTCTGTTTCTAGCCTTCACTTGTACTAAGCGGGAATACTGCTTGTGCATCCACTTCCATAAACCCCAAAGTTGTTCCATATGAGTCCACCATACCTTCATATATGCGGTATTTACCTGCCGTTCCAAGTAAATTTGTATGTGCCGAACTCTAAACCTTCAAATGAAATTCTATTTTGTATACTCAAATAGCTCATGTATCAACTAGGGTTGTCTATATCTTCCATGCTAGGTGGGTCATTCTCATGGTGAGTGGACTCCGCTCATCATTCACGAGAAAATGGCCGGTAACCGAGATGCTCAGTCCCATGCTCAAATCAAATCAAAATAATTGCAAACAAAACTCCCATAGGATTGTTGTTAGTTGGACGGTACCCTTGTTTTGGGCCAGCCATGGATTGATGCTCGTTGGTGGTGGGGGAGTATAAACTTTACCATTCTGTTTGGGAACCGCCTATAATGTATGTAACATGGAAGATATCGAGATCTCTTGGTTGTTATGTTGACAATGAAAGTATGCCGCTCAAAATACTATTTATCTCTGTTTCGAAACTCGAGCTTTTGCACCTCTGCACATCCCTGCTTCCCTCTGCGAAGGGCCTATCTATTTACTTTTATGTTGAGTCATCATCCTCTTATTAAAAAGCATCAGTTGGAGAGCACCGCTGTCATTTTCATGCATTGCTATTAATTTACATTGTGTATGACTATGACTGGATCTCTTTTGCTATGAATTACAATGTCCAGTCAGTCCTTGATCTTCAGGGGTGCTCTGCATTTATGTTTGCGGTCTCAAAAAGGGCTAGCGAGATACCATCTTGTTATATCATATTATGATTGTTTTGAGAAAGTGTTGTCATCCGAGATTTATTATTATTGCTCGCTCGTTGATTATGCTATTGATATGAGTAAACATGAGACCTAAATGTTATTGTGAATATGGTTAGTTCATAATCTTTGTTGAAAACTTGAATGCCGACTTTACATATTTGCAACAACAAGATCAAACAAAGTTTGTAAAAGTTTTCCTTTATCACTTTCAGTTTGTCGACTGAATTGCTTAAGGACAAGCAAAGGTTTAAGCTTGGGGGAGTTGATACGTATCCAACGTATCTACTTTTCCAAACACTTTTGCCCTTGTTTTGGACTCTAACTTGCATGATTTGAATGGAACTAACCCGGACTGACGCTGTTTTCAGCAGAATTGCCATGGTGTTATTTTTGTGCAGAAATAAAAGTTCTCCGAATGACCTGAAACTCCACGGAGACACATTTTGGAATTAATAAAAAATATTGGCGAGAGAATCAACGTAAGAGGGCCCACACCCTGTCCACGAGGGTGCAGGGCGCGCCCACCCCCCTGGGGTGCGCCCCCTGCCTCGTGGCCCCCCTGTTTTACGATATATATTCACATTCGGGGAGAAAAATCAGAGAGAAGGATTCATCGCGTTTTACGATACAGAGCCGCCGCCAAGCCCTAATCTTCCTCGGGAGGGCTGATCTGGAGTCCGTTCGGGGCTCCAGAGAGGGGAATCCGTCGCCATCGTCATCATCAACCATCCTCCATCACCAATTTCATGATGCTCGTCGCCGTGCGTGATTAATCCCATCGTAGGCTTGCTGGACGGTGACGGGTTGGATGAGATTTACCATGTAATCGAGTTAGTTTTGTTAGGGTTTGATCCCTAATATCCATTATGTTATAAGATTGCTATGACTTTGCCATGCTTAATGCTTGTCACTAGGGCCCGAGTGCCATGATTTCAGATCTGAACCTATTATGTTTTCATGAATATATGTGAGTTCTTGATCCTATCTCGCAAGTTAATAGTCACCTACTATGTGTTATGATCTGGCAACCCCGAAGTGACAATAATCGGGACCACTCCCGGTGATGGCCGTAGTTTGAGGAGTTCATGTATTCACTAAGTGTTAATGCATTGGTCCGGTACTCTATTAAAAGGAGGCCTTAATATCCCTTAGTTTCCAATAGGACCCCGCTGCCACGGGAGGGTAGGACAAAAGATGTCATGCAACTTCTTTTCCATAAGCACATATGACTATATTCGGAATACATGCCTACATTACATTGATGAAATGGAGCTAGTTCTGTGTCACCCTATGTTATAACTGTTGCATGATGAATTGCATCTGACATAATTATCCATCATTGATCCATTGCCTACGAGCTTTTCACATATTGATCTTTGCTTAGTTACTTCTCCGTTACCACTGTTACGATTACTACAAAACTGCCACTGTTACTTTTGCCACCGTTACCGTTACCTCCGTACTACTTTGCTACTAAATACTTTGCTGCAGATATTAAGTATTTTAGGTGTGGTTGAATTGACAACTCGGCTGTTAATACTTGAGAATATTCTTTGGCTCCCCTTGTGTCGAATCAAAAAATTTGGGTTGAATACTCTACCCTTAAAAACTGTTGCGATCCCCTATACTTGTGGGTTATCACTCCCCTTGGCAACTTCCAAGCTTGGGGGAGGTGCCCCGGTATCGTTTTACTATCACAAGTAATGGATCTTAAGCAGCAAGTTAATAAGCTCGAGGAAGAGAATCACATCCTAAGGGGTATCATCGCTAAGAATATCACATCACCCCATCCGAAGAAAGAGACATAAATACATGGGTATGGGCACTCCCCTTGGCAACTGCCAAGCTTGGGGGAGGTGCCCCAGTATCGTATCACCATCACACCTCTATTCTTATTGTTTTTCTTAGTTTGTCCTTTTGGTTATGTCTTGATCTGGTAGAGTAAAGTTTTAGTATGATCTAGCTTTGAGTTTTGTTTTGATCTCTATCTATGTAATCGAGTCCGTGAGTCATATATATAATAAAGAGTAGTTTAAGTTGAGGGCTTTGCTATCTTGCTACGATCTTGAAGGAATTAAAGGAAGAATAAAAAGAAATAAAAATATCATACATTGATCTTATGGAGAGTAATGACTTCACATATAAAGAGTATGATGAATAAAAGTTGTTGAGAGATGACAAACATAGTTTTGGTCATTGCTGCAATTAATAGGAAGTAATAAAGAAAGAGATGCTTCACATATAAATATACTATCTTGGACATCTTTTGTGATTGTGAGCACTCATTAAAATATGACATGCTAAAAGGTTGATGTTGGACAAGGAAGACAACGTAATGGGTTATGTTTTCTTATATCTGAACAGAAGTTATATTGTCATGGATCATCCAACATGTTGAGCTTGACTTTCCCTCTCATGCTAGCCAAATTCTTTGCACCAAGTAGAGATACTACTTGTGCTTCCAAACATCCTTAAACCCAATTTTTCCATGAGAGTCCACCATACCTACCTATGGATTGAGTAAGATCCTTCAAGTAAGTTGTCATCGGTGCAAGCAATAAAAATTGCTCTCTAAAAATGTATGATCTATTAGTGTGAAGAAAATAAGCTTTATACGAACTTGTGATATGGAAGAAATAAAAACGACGGACTACATAATTAAGTTCCTTATCACAAGCGGCAATATAAAGTGACGTTCTTTTGCATTAAGATTTTGTGCATCCAACCATAAAAGTGCATGACAACCTCTGCTTCCCTCTGCGAAGGGTCTATCTTTTATTTTTACCTTGTACCCTTATACAAGAGTCATGGTGATCTTCACCTTTCCTTTTTACACTTTTTCCTTTGGCAAGCACTATTTGTTGGAGAGATCCGGATATATAAGCCCCTATCTTTCTCTGTGTCCGATTGAAACTTTGTACCCATAAGTATCGCATGAGTGTTACCAATTGTAAAAAACTAAATGATAGTTGAGTATGAGGACTTGCTAAAAAGCTCTTATATTGACTCTTTTCGATGTTATGATAAATTGCAATTGCTTCAATGACTAAGATCATAGTTTGTTAGTATTCAATGGAGTTTCTGGTTCATACTTTACCTTCTGAATGAATTGTTACTTTAGCATAAGAAATTATATGACAATATATGTTGCTGTTCTAAAGATGATCGTGATGGCCTCATGTCCGTATTTTATTTTATCGACGCTGATACGTCTCCAACGTATCTATAATTTTTAATTGCTCCATGCTATATTATCTACTGTTTTAGGAAATATTGGGCTTTATTATCCACTTTTATATTATTTTTGGGACTAACCTATTAACCGGAGGCCCATCCCAGATTTGCTGTTTTATGCCTATTTCAGTGTTTCGAGGAAAAGGAATATGAGACGGAGTCAAAACGGAACGAAATCAACTGGAGAAGTTATTTTTGGAAGGAAAGCAACCCAGGGAACTTGGAGTGCACATCAGGGGAGATAAGGGCTGCCCACGAGGGTGGGGGGTGCCCCCCGGGCGCGCCCCCTACCTCGTGGGGTCCCCGTAGCTCCACCGACGTACCCCCTGCACCCATATATACCTACGTACCCTAAAACTTCTAGAACAGAAGATAGATCGGGAGTTCCGCCGCCGCAAGCCTCTGTAGCCACCAAAAACCTCTCGGGAGCCCGTTCTGGTGCCCTTCCAGAGGGGGATCCCATCACC
This sequence comes from Aegilops speltoides, assembly GCA_021437245.1. Taxonomy (NCBI): domain Eukaryota; kingdom Viridiplantae; phylum Streptophyta; class Magnoliopsida; order Poales; family Poaceae; genus Aegilops; species Aegilops speltoides. The sequence goes on from CM038144.1 coordinate 32,715,111, forward strand.
GGTGGCCATCTTCATCATCCCGACGCTATCCATGACGAGGAGGGAGTAGTTCACCCTCGGGGCTGAGGGTATGTACCAATAGCTATGTGTTTGATCTCTCTCTCTTGTGTTCTCTCTCGTGTTCCTCTATGGCACGATCTTGATGTATCCTGAGCTTTGCTATTGTAGTTGGATCTTATGATGTTTCTCCCCCTCAACTCTCTTGTGATGAATTGAGTTTCCCCTTTGAAGTTATCTTATCGGATTGAGTCTTTTATGAGAACACTTGATGTATGTCTTGCTGTGATTATCTGTGGTGACAATGGGATATCATGTGCCACTTGATGTATGTTTTGGTGATCAACTTGCGGGTTTTGTGACATTGGTAACCTATGCATAGGGGTTGGCACACGTTCTTGACTCTCTGATAGAAACTTTGGGGCACTCTTTTGAAGTAATTTTATGTTGGTTGGATGAATCTGAGATTGTGTGATGCATATCGTATAATCATGCCCACGGATACTTGAGGTGACAATGGAGTATCTAGGTGACATTAGGCTTTTGGTTGATTTGTATCCTAAGGTGTTAGTACGAACTCTTTTATAGATCGATCTGAAAGAATAACTTTGAGGTGGTTTCGTACCCTACCATAATCTCTATGTTTGTTGTTCGCTATTAGTGGCTTTGGAGTGACTCTTTGTTGCATGTTGAGGGCTTGTCATATTATCTATCTATGTTATTATTGTTGAGAGAACTTGCACTAGTGAAAGTATGAACCCTAGGCCTTGTTTCCTATCATTGCAATACCGTTTACGCTCACTTTTATCTTTAGTTACCTTGCTGTTTTTATTATTTCAGATACAAAAACCTATATCTACTATATATTTTGCACTTGTATCACCATCTCTTCGCCGAACTAGTGCACCTATACAATTTACCATTGTATTGGGTGTGTTGGGGACACAAGAGACTCTTTGTTATTTGGTTGCAGGGTTGCTTGAGAGAGACCATCTTCATCCTATGCCTCCTACGGATTGATAAACCTTAGGTCATCCACTTGAGGGAAATTTGCTACTGTCCTACAAACCTGTGCACTTGCAGGCCCAACAACGTCTACAAGAAGAAGGTTGTGTAGTAGACATGAAGCTCTTTTCTGGCGCCGTTGCCGGGGAGGCAAAGGTAAATGGCACTCACTCACACCCCGTCAACTAAGCTCTCTTCTGGCGCCGTTGTCGGGGAGGTGAGTGCTTGAAGGTATATCTTTAGATCTTGCAATCGAATCTTTCTGTTTCTTGTTTTAGCACTAGTTTAGTTTATAAAAGAAAACTACAAAAAAATGGAGTTAAGTTTGTCTCATACGCTTCACCTTTTTAATGTCTTTCGTGAAAATGATGGGAAGGAAAATTGTGCTCAAGTACTAGAAGAAGAATTACATAGAATGCTTGGCATAAAATATGTGAATGATGAGCATGATTGCAATGTTGTTAGTATGAATTCCTTGAATATCCATGATGCTAATGATATGCACATCCACAAGCTTAGGGAAGCTATGTTTGATGAAGATGATACTTTTTGTCCCCCAAGCTTTGATGATCAAATTTACTATGATGAGAGCATGCCTGCTATCTATGATGATTATTGTGATGACACGTATGCTTTAAAGAATAATGATAACCATAAAACTTGTCATCTTGATCTTAATTTTCAATCACATGATAGTTATTTTGTTGAGTTTGCTCCCACTACTATTCATGAGAAGTATTTTGCTTATGTGGAGAGTAGTAAATTTTCTATGCTTGTAGATCATGAAAAGAATGCTTTAGGTGCTGATTATATTGTTGAATTCATTCATGATGCTACTGAACATTATTATGAGGGAGGAATATATGCTTGTAGGAATTGCAATGATATCAAGTTTCCTCTCTATGTGCTTAAAATCTTGAAGCTATGCTTGTTTTACCTTCCTATGCTTGTTGATTATTGTTCCCATAAGTTGTTTGTTCACAAAATCCCTATGCATAGGAAGTGGGTTAGGCTTAAAGGTGCTAGTCATATGCTTCATGATGCTCCCGTTATGTTTCAATTCTTATCTTTTATGTGAGCATCATTGTCATCATCATGCCTAACTAGAAAGGCATTAAAGAAAAGCGCTTGTTGGGAGACAACCCAATATTTATACTTGCTATTTTTGTGTGTGTCCAAATGATTATGCTACTGTAGTAATCATGTTTTATAGCTTTTGTTTCAATAAAGTGCCAAGTAAGACCTTTAGGATGGCTTACGGTGATAGTTGTGTTGATCCTGCTGAAAATCAGATACTTTTGCACCCAGTAAATTAGTTTTGTTAATTCACAGAAACGTGATATTGATCTGATTTATTTTGATATGGATTGGTACACACATTGCTTAGGACTTCCTAATTTGGTAGGATTTTTGGAGTTCCAGAAGTATACGTTTGGTACAGATTACTACAGACTGTTTTGTTTTTGACCGATTCTGTTTTCTATGTGTTGTTTGCTTATTTTGATGAATCTATGGCTAGTATTAAGTCGTATGAACCATAGATAAGTTGGAGTACAGTAGATATTACACCCATATGAATTTAGAATGAGTTCATTACAGTACCTAAGTGGTGGTTTTATTTTCTTATACTAACGGAGCTTACGAGTTTTCTGTTGAGTTTTGTGTTGTGGAGTTTTCAAGTTTTGGGTAAAGATTCGACGGACTATGGAATAAGGAGTGGCAAGAGCCTAAGCTTTGGGATTACCATGGCACCCCAAGGTAATATTCAAGGACAACCAAGAGCCTAAGCTTGGGGATGCCCCGGATGGCATCCCCTCTTTCGTCTTCGTTCATCGGTAACTTTACTTGGAGCTATATTTTTATTCACCACATGATATGTGTTTTGCTTGGAGTGTCACTTTCTTTTGTTAGTATTTGCTTGATGTTATTTAGAATAATTTTTTGCATCTTTAGTTCCAATAAGAAAGTCAAGGATAGCCTTTGTCATGCTTATTTTGCTAGTATACATGTTGCTGTTTGAAAACAGAAAGTTTACCGCTGTTGAAAAAAATTCCCTAGAAAAGTCAGAGAGTGGTATAATGTTGAATCTTTTTGCATATTGAGATCTGATAAATTTATTACAGTGGGAATTTTAGTTTATAATTTTTGGAGTTATGAAAGTATGGATACTCCTGCATTCTTTACAGATTGTACTGTTTTGGCAGATTGCTGTTATGTTTGCATTGTTTGCATATGTTTGTTTGTTTAATGATTCTATTTGAGGATAGGAGTATTAAATATGCAGAGGCATTTAGTATTCAATGTTGAATAATAATTTTAGTGATTTCTTATAGTAAAGAAATTATAAGCTTTTGCATTGGTTTATACTAACCTATCTCACGAGTTCTTGTTGAGTTTGTTGTGAATGAAGCTTTTGATAAAAAGAGAAACCATGATATGAGAGGAATTAAGGAGACACAAAAGTTCAAGCTTGGGGATGCCCAAGGCCCCCCAAGATAATATTTCAAGAAGTCTCAAGCATCTAAGCTTGGGGATGCCCCGGTAGGCATTCCACCTTTCTTCTTCAACAACTATCGGTTAGTATCGGTTGAGCCTAAGTTTTTGCTTCTTCACATGAGTTGTGCTATCCTTGCAATGTTTTCTTTAGCTTTGCTTGCTGTTTGAATAAAGCATCAAGATCTGAAATTATTAAATGAGAGAGAGTCTTCACATAGTTGCATAATTATTTAGCTACTCATTGATCTTCACTTATATCTTTCGGAGTAGTTTGTTGTTGCTCTAGTGCTTCACTTATATCTTTTAGAGCATGGTGGTAGTTTTATTTTGGAGAAATAGTTGAACTCTCATGCTTCACTTAGATTATTTTGAGAGTCGTTAATAGCATGGTAATTTTCTTAATATTAATATACTTGGTATTCAAGATATGTGAAACTTTCTTATGAGTGTGTTGAATACTAAGATAAGTTTGATGCTTGATAATTGTTTTGAGATATGGAGGTGATAATATCAAAGTTGTGCTAGTTGGGTAATTGTGAATTTGAGAAATGCTTGTGTTGAAGTTTGCAAGTCCCGTAGCATGCACGTATGGTTAAAGTTGTGTAACAAATTTGAAACATGAAGTGTACCTGGCTTGTGCATCCTTATGAGTGGCGGTCGGGGACGAGCGATGGTCTTTTCCTACCAATCTATCCCCCTAGAAGCATGCGCGTAGTACTTGGTTTTTGATGACTTCTAAATTTTTGCAATAAGTATATGAGTTCTTTTTACTAATGTTGAGTCCATGGATTATACGCACTTTTACCTTTCCGCCATGGCTAGCCTCTTCTGTACCGTGCATTGCCCTTTCTCACCTTGAGAGTTGGCGCAAACTTCGCCGGTGCATCCAAACCCCGTGATACGATATGCGCTATCACACATAAAGCTCCTTATATCTTCCTCAAAACAGCCACCATACCTACCTATCATGGCATTTCCATAGCCATTCCGAGATATATTGCCATGCAACTTCCACCATCATCATCATGACATACATTACTTTTGTCATATTGCCATTGCATGATCATGTAGTTGACATCATATTTGTGGCAAAGCCAACATGCACTATTTTTCATACGTGTCACTCTTGATTCATCATACCATCCCGGTACACCGCCGGAGGCATTCATATAGAGTCATATCTTGTTCTAAGTTTCGAGTTGTAATCCTTATGTTGTAATCAATAGAAGTGTGATGATCATCATTATTAGAGCATTGCCCCAAAAAAGGGCCAAAAAAAAGAAAGGCCCAAAAAAAGAAAAAAAAAGAAAAAAGGAAAAAAAAGAAAATAAATAAAAAGGGCAATGCTACTACCTTTTTTTGCCACACTTGTGCTTCAAAGTAGCACCTTGTTCTTCATGTAGTGAGTCTCATATATTGTGCTTCAAAGTAGCACCTTGTTCTTCATGTAGTGAGTTTCATAAGTTGTCTTTTTATACCAGTGGGAATTTTTCATTATAGAACTTGGCTTGTATGTTCCTACGATGGGCTTCCTCAAATGCCCTAGGTCTTCGTGAGCAAGCAAGTTGGATGCACACCCACTAGTTTTCTTTTGTTGAGCATTCATAGCTCTAGTGCATCCGTTGCATGGAAATTCCTACTCCTCATGTTGACATCAATTGATGGGCATCTCCATAGCCCGTTGATTAGCCTCGTCAATGTGAGACCTTCTCCTTTTTTGTCTTCTCCACACAATCCCCATCATCATATTCTATTCCACCCATTGTGCTATATCCATGGCTCACGCTCATGTATTGCGTGAAGGTTGAAAAAGTTTGAGATTATTTAAGTATGAAACAATTGCTTGGCTTGTCATCGGGGGTATAGAAGTTGGGAACATCTTTGTGTGACGAAAATGAAGCATAGCCTAACTATATGATTTTGTAGGGATGAACTTTCTTTTGCCATGCTATTTTGAGAAGACATGATTGCTTTGATTAGTATGCTTGAAGTATTATTATTTTTGTGTCCATATGAACTTTTGTCTTGAATCTTTCGGATCTGAATATTCATATCACAAGTAAGAAGAATTACATTGAAATTATGCCAAGTAGCACTCCGCATCAAAACTTCTTTTTTATCATTTACCTACTCGAGGACGAGCAAGAATTAACTTGGGGATGCTTGATACATCTCCAACGTATCTATAATTTTTGATTGCTCCATGCTATATTATCTACTGTTTTAGGCAATATCGGGCTTTATTATCCATTTTTATGTTATTTTTGGGACTAACCTATTAACCGGAGGCCCAGCCCAGATTTGCTGTTTTATGCCTATGTTAGTGTTTCGAGGAAAAGGAATATCAGACGGAGTCAAAACGGAACAAAATCAACTGGAGAAGTTATTTTTGGAAGGAATGCAACCCAGGGAACTTGGAGTGCATGTCAGGGGAGATACGGGCTGCCCACGAGGGTGGGGGGCGCGCCCACCCCCCCGGGCGTGCCCCCTACCTCGTGGGGCCCCCGTAGCTCCACCGACGTACCCCCTGCACCCATATATACCTACGTATCGTAATACTTCCAGAACAGAAGATAGATCGGGAGTTCCGCCGCCGCAAGCCTCTATGCCACCAAAAACCTCTCGGGAGCACCTTCAGGCGCCCTGCCGGAGGGGAACCCCATCACCGGTGGCCATCATCATCATCCTTGCGCTATCCATGACGAGGAGGGAGTAGTTCACCCTCGAGGCTGAGGGTATGTACCAGTAGCTATGTGTTTGATCTCTCTCTCTCTCTCTCTCTCTCGTGTTCTCTCTCGTGTTCCTCTATGGCACTATCTTGATGTATCCCGAGCTTTGCTATTGTAGTTGGATCTTATGATGTTTCTCCCCCTCTACTCTCTTGTGATGAATTGAGTTTCCCCTTTGAAGTTATCTTATCGGATTGAGTCTTTTATGAGAACACTTGATGTATGTCTTGCCATGATTATCTGTGGTGACAATGGGATATCATGTGCCACTTGATGTATGTTTTGGTGATAAACTTGCGGGTTTCATGACATTGGGAACCTATGCATAGGGGTTGGCACACGTTCTTGACTCTCCGATCGAAACTTTGGGGCACTCTTTTGAAGTACTTTTATGTTGGTTGGATGAATATGAGATTGTGTGATGCATATCGTATAATCATGCCCACGGATACTTGAGGTGACAATGGAGTATCTAGGTGACATTAGGGTTTTGGTTGATTTGTATCTTAAGGTGTTATTCTAGTACGAACTCTTTTATAGATCGATCCGAAAGAATAACTTTGAGGTGGTTTCGTACCCTACCATAATCTCTACGTTTGTTCTTCGCTATTAGTGGCTTTGGAGTGACTCTTTGTTGCATGTTGAGGGCTTGTCATATTATCTATCTATGTTATTATTGTTGAGAGAACTTGCACTAGTGAAAGTATGAACCCTAGGCCTTGTTTCCTGTCATTGCAATACCGTTTACGCTCACTTTTATCTTTAGTTACCTTGCTGTTTTTATTATTTCAGATTACAAAAACCTATATCTACTATCTATTTTGCACTTGTATCACTATCTCTTCGCCGAACTAGTGCACCTATTCAATTTACCATTGTATTGGGTGTGTTGGGGACACAAGAGACTCTTTGTTATTTGGTTGCAGGGTTGCTTGAGAGAGACCATCTTCATCCTACGCCTCCTACGGATTGATAAACCTTAGGTCATCCACTTGAGGAAAATTTGCTACTGTCCTACAAACCTGTGCAACTGCAGGCCCAACAACGTCTACAAGAAGAAGGTTGTGTAGTAGACATCAGACACCTCTATCTCTAAACATGTGGACATAATTTTCGATATCGGCTTTTTCTTCAGGCTTGGGGGAGTTGATACATCCATTTTTCATCATGCTTTTATATTGATATTTATTGTATCATGGGCTGTTATTACACATTATATCACAATAATTATGCGTTTTCTCTCTTATTTTATAAGGTTTACATGAAGAGGGAGAATGCTGGCAGCTAGAATTCTGGACTGGAAAAGGAGCAAATATTAGAGACCTATTCTACACAACTCCAAAAGTCCTGAAACTTCACAGAGAATCTTTTTGGAAAATATAAAGAATATTGGGCGAAGAAAGCACCAAAGGGGGGCACCTGCCATCCACAAGGATGGAGGGCGCGCCCTACCCCCCTGTGCGCACCCTCCGTTCTTGTGGGTCTTGGGAAACGTAGCATGCAATTTCAAAAAAATTCCTATGCTCACGCAAGATCTATCTAGGAGATGCTTTGCAACGAGAGGGGAGAGTGTGTCCACGTACCCTCATAGACCAAAAGCGGAAGCGTTAACTTAACACGGTTGATGTAGTCGAATGTCTTCTTGAATCAATCGATTAAGTACTGAACGTACGACACCTCCGAGTTCTGCACACGTTCAGCTTGATGGCGTCCCTCGAACTCTTGATCCAGTAGACGTATGAAGGAGATGAGTTCCGTCAGCATGACAGCATGGTGACGGTGATGGTGATGTGATCCGTGCAGGGCCTCGCCTAAGCACTACGACAATATGACTGGAGGAGTAAATGGTAGAGGGGGGCACCGCACACGGCTAACACAATTGATGTGCTTAGAGGTGCCCCCTGCCCCCGTATATAAAGGAGGGAGAGGGAAGGAGGTCAGCCAAGGGGCGTCCCCAAGTGGGGAGGAGTCCTACTAGGACTCCAAGTCCAATTCGGACCCCCTTCCTTTTGCCGGAGAGGGAAAGGGGGAAGGAGAGGGAGAAGGAGAAGGAAATGGGCCCCCACCCCCTTCCCCACTCTAATTCGGCCTCCTCCCTTGTGGGGGGCACACCAACCCCTTGTGGGTTGGTTAGCCTCCCTCCTATGGCCCATATGGCCCATATCTTTCACTGGGGGGTTCCTGTAACCCCTCCGGTACTCCGGTACCCAATACACTCTGGAACCCTTCCGGTGTTCGAATACTACCTTCCTATATATCAATATTTACCTCTCAACCATTTCAACACTCCTCGTCATGTCCATGATCTCATCCGGGACTCCGAACAACCTTCGGTCGCCAAAACACATAACTCATATAATACATATCGTCATCAAACGTCAAGCGTGCAGACCCTACGGGTTTGAGAACTATGTAGACATGACCGAGACACCTCTCTGGTCAATAACCAATAGCGGAACCTGGATGCTCATATTGGTTCCCACATATTCTATGAAGATCTTTATCGGTCGAATCGCAATGTCAACATATGTTATTCCCTTTGTTATTGGTATGTTAATTGCCCGAGATTCGATCGTCGGTATCTCCATACCTACTTCAATCTCGTTACCGGCAAGTCTCTTTACTCGTTCCGTAGTGCATCATCCCGTAACTAACTCATTAGTCACATTGCTTGGAAGGGTTCATATGATGTGCATTACCGAGAGGGCCCAGAGATACCTCTCCGATACTCAAAGTGACAAATCCTAATCTCAATCTATGCTAACCCAACAAACACCTTTGGAGATACCTGTAGAGCATCTTTATAATCACCCAGTTACATTGTGACGTTTGATAGCACACAAGGCATTCCACCGGTGTCCGGGAGTTGCATAATCTCATAGTCGGAGGAATATATATTTGACATGAAGAAAGCAGTAGCAATAAAACTGAACAATCATTATGCTAAGCTAACGGATGGGTCTTGTCCATCACATCATTCTCCTAATGATGTGATCCCATTCATCAAATGACAACACATGTCCAGGACTAGGAAACTTAACCATCGTTGATCAACGAGCTAGTCAAGTAGAGTCATACTAGGGACACGGTGTTTTGTCTATGTATTCACACATGTATCAAGTTTCCGGTTAATACAATTCTAGCATGAATAATAAACATTTATCATGATATAAGGAAATATAAAATAACAACTTTTATTATTGCCTCTAGGGCATATTTCCTCCAGTCTCCCACCTGCACTAGAGTCAATAATCTAGTTCACATCGCCATGTGATTTAACACCAATAGTTCACATCTTTATGTGATTAACACCCATAGTTCACATCACCATGTGATCAACACTCAAAGGGTTTACTAGAGTCAATAATCTATTTCACATCATCATGTGATTAACACCCAAAGAGTACTAAGGTGTGATCATGTTTTGCTTGTGAGACAGGTTTAGTCAATGGGCCTGTCACATTCAGATCCGTGCGTATTTTGCAAATTTCCATGTCTACAATGCTCTGCATGGTGCTACTTTATCTAATTTCTCCCACTTTCAATATGTATCCAGATTGAGACTCAGAGTCATCTGGATCGGTGTAAAGCTTGCATCGACGTAACTCTTTACGACAAACTCTTTATCACCTCCATAACCGAGAAATACTTCCTTAGTCCTCTTAGGCAACTAAGGATAACTTTGACCGCTCTCTAGTGATCCACTCCTAGATCACTATCGTACCCCCTTGCCAAACTCATAGCAAGGCACACAACTGGTCTGGTACATAGCATGACATACTTTATAGAACCTATGACTGAGGTATATGTAATGACTTTCATTCTCTTTCTATTTCTATCATGGTTGGGCTTTGAGTCTTACTCAACTTTAAACCTTGTAATACAGGCAAGAACTCCTTCTTTGACTGATCCATTTTGAACTCTTTCAAAATCTTGTCAAGGTATGTACTTATTGAAAAATCTTATCAAGCGCCTTGATCTGTCTCTATAGATCTTGATGTCCAATATGTAAGCAGCTTCACCGAGGTCTTTCTTTGAAAAACTCCTTTCAAACTTTCCTTTATGCTTTCCAGAAAATTCTACATCATTGCCGATCAAAAATATGTCATTCACTTATACTTATCAGAAAGGCTGTAGTGCTCCCACTCACTTTCTTGTAAATACAGGCTTCAATGCAAGTCTGTATAAAACTATATGCTTTGATCAACTCATCAAAGTGTATATTCCAACTCTGAGATGCTTGCACCAGTCCATAGATGGATCGCTGGAGCTTGCACACCAGTCCATAGAAAGGCTATAGCACCTCTTCCCATTGCAAGATAAATAGATAAAGTTGGCCAAATAAAACCCAAATATCGGAGAATAAATACGAGGCTATGATCAATCATCCATATAAGAGATCAAAGAAGACTCAAATAACTTTCATGGATAAAAACATAGATCTGATCATAAACTCAAAGTTCATCGGATCCCAGCAAACACACCGCAAAAATACTTACGTCATATGGATCTTCAAGAGACCATTGTATTGAGAATCAAGAGAGAGAGAGGAAGCCATCTAGCTACTAACTACGGACCCGTAGGTCTATAAAGAACTACTCATGCATCATCGAAGAGACACCAATGGACATGATGAACCCCTCCGTGATGGTGTCTAGATCTGGTGTTTCTAGAACTTGCGGCGGCTGGAATTGATTTTCGTTGACTCTCCTAGGGTTTCTCGAATATTGGGGTATTTATAGACCATAGAGGCGGTGCAGGAGGCCACCGAGGTGGGCACAACCCACCTGGGTGCGCCTGGGGGCCCAGGCGCGCCCTGGTGTCTTTGTGCCCCCCTCGGGCTCCCTCTCGAGTACATCTTCGGCCCACTGGATGTCTTCTAGTAAAAAAATCCACAAAGAGTTTCGATTCATTTGGACTACGTTTGATATTGATTTCCTGCGATGTAAAAAACAAGCAGAAAACAACAACTGGCACTGGGCAATATGTCAATAGGTTACTGCCAAAAAATGATATAAAATGACTATAAAATGATTGTAAAAGATCCAAGAATGATAATATAACAACATGGAACAAATAAAAAATTATAGATACGTTGGAGATGTATCACTCATCAAAGTGTATATTCCAACTCCGAGATGCTTGCACCAGTCCATAGATGGATCGCTGGAGCTTGCACACTTTGTTAGCACCTTTAGGATCGACAAAACCTTCTGTTTGCATCATATACAACTCTCCTTAGAGATATCCATTTAAGGAATACAATTTTGACATCCATTTGCCAGATTTCATAAAATATGGCAATTGCGAACATGATTCGGACGGACTTAACACTACAAAAAAATACACTTCCGTGATGATACGTGTTTGTCACAGTAGGTCGCATTTTTTGTCATGCATGTACATCCATGACAATTTTATGACAGAATCAAGATAGTCGCACTGCGGTCTTTGTCGAGAAGTGTTCCATGACATTACCAAAATTATCATCATGGAAGTGTCCACTTTCATGACGATAAATCGCGCGTCACAGAAGTGCTTTCATCAAGGGTGACCGACACGTGGCATCCATCGTAACGGAATGCCGTTAAGCTATTGGGTCGGGTTTTGGATCTGATAACCCATTAACAGCCCTGACCAATGGGGATTTTCCACGTGTAAAATCATCATTGGCTGGAAGAAACACGTGTCAGCTCATCGTTGCGACAGATGTCATCCACTCATTGGACAGAAGGCGCCTATGATACGTCGACACGTTGCACGGCCCAATAGAGGCCCATTCCTATGAAAAGGCCATCCCGTTTGACTTGGTCAAAAGGTGGCGGGCCGGCCCATGGCAAGCCTATTACGGCCTGTTCGCATATAGCCCATTTATAGCCCGCTAACCCAAGGCCCATTACGCCCTATCCGAATTAGGCCCAGTAGCTTCATCTGGGCCATCCAATATGATTCCAGCCGGTTTTCACTTCTGGCCCATGTATGGCCCATGACGTCTTTCGGCCCATATGAGGCCCTTTGTAACTCTTGGCCCATTAACGGCCCGTGGTGAAACTGGCCCGCGGTGAACAACATATCACTTTATACCCATTAACGGCCCGTGGTGAAACTGGCCCATAATGAACAGTGTATAACTTTATACCCATTAACGACCCGTTATTCCGTTGGGCTGTTTCCAGCCCATGTTATCTTTCGGCCTTCTAAGAGCCCATTTACTCTTGGGCTCATTTCCAGCATTCGTTTACTTACGGCCCGTTACTGTCATTTTCTGCTTGTGGGCTAAATTCAGCCTGAGGTTACAGTCGGCCCGTTTGCTGGCCCGTTAATACGTTGGGCCGTTTTCATAATATCATCAAATACGGCCGATTAACGACGGCCCGTTATGGTCGGCCCATGAACAGACGATTCCAAATCTAGCCCGTTTACGGCCATAATGCAGTCTGTTATTGGCCCATGTTTGGCCAACCGATCATACGGCCCGTACAAGGCCCATTGATGATACGACCCGTAGAAGGCCCATTGTGTCTACGACATGTAGAAGGCCATTGTTTCTACGACCCGTAGAGGGAAATGGTAACTATAGTAAATATGTAGCCCATGGTTATTGTGGCCTAGTTTTAAAAAATAGGTTATTGCGGCCACTAGCAAACTGCGGAAAAAGAACTGCACTGACTACAAGCAAAGAAATAAACAAGACAATAAGGAAATAAATAAGTAAGCAACTTACGCTAGGCTATCACGGCTATTACACATATTACATCCACTGGGCATCAAAGTTCACCACCAGTGCAAATATAGGGAACACAAAGAAGATATAAACGCCGCAGAGAAAACAAGTCCAGATGAAACCACTTGAAAGAGCTCAAGAAACAATATCCTAGGTACCCATAATGTCGGCAAGATGCTTAGCAAGCTTATTAACTTTCTTTTGTTTGGCGCTTAAGTCCTCCAAAGACTTGTCGTTGCACCGTAAAGTATGCATATGAATTCTGCAGGACTTCTCGATTTTGACTTCACATCGCCTAACATCTGATCGATGTCTTTCAACTTGAAGTTGAGACTCAAGAAGCCGAACTTATTCGGGCAACGAGTTCGAAGAGCTGTGTGACGCCCGGATCATTAAGCTACAGTAATCCCACGCTAATGATGCCACGTCACCACGATTCTTCACATTAATCTCGGGTTGATTCAAACCGTTTCAAAATTCAAATTTAAATTAGTGTCAACAATAAAAGTCTTCAAAAGTTGAAACAAAAATGTTCGCTGGTGCGAATACTACAAGGGTAATTATAATAAAGCAAACACATTTTTATAAAATGCCTAAATGATTTAAAATGAAATAAAATAGAAAAGGTAGAATAAATAAAAGTAGAAACAAAGCAAGAGAAAGGAACCCACCTCCCTTTTTCTTGGGTCATGCCCACCGGCCATCGGGCCAACTAGGCCCGCCCACCGCGCCCCACCCACTCCTTTAACTTGTCAAAAGCGAAACCCTAGCCACCGACACCCCCACTCCCCCTCTCGGTCCACTCCTCCCTCCTCGTCACCCTTCCCACGATCCCGATCTAGATCGAATTCCTTCCGGCCGCCCCTCTCGACCCAGCTCTCGACACCGGGCGCCTGCTCCCAGCCCGCCCCACCACCGCTTGTTCACGGCCTCAACGCGTCGGGACTCGTCACCGTCACCTCCCCGCCTCGCCCCCGACGCCCGCGACGCCCCGAGGCCGACGTCGTCACCCATCGCCACTCGCCGTCGCCTCGTCCTCGCCCCACCGTCGCCGGACCTCCTAGCGCCTCTCCCTCGCCGGACCTCCCCAGCGGCTGCATCGCGCCGTCTCCGTCCTCGTCATCGATCTTCGCGACCCCGGGCTCCGGCGCCTCCCCAAGCTCATTTTTAGCACAACTACAGGGCCTCGTGAGCACGCTTCCCCCCATTCCCCCTCTGTTCCGTCGCTGTTTCGTCGTGGCTGCGCGCTCACCGTGGCTGCGTGCTCGCCGTGTCTGCGCGCGCCCCTGCTAGCCGGCCCTGACCGCATTCCGCCTCGCCCCCCCCCGCTGCTTGCCGCCTTGGGGCTCAAACCCTCGCCGGTCTCATTGTTGTCGCCGGTCCGGCGCCCGCCGCGCCAGCCCGCTTCACCGCTTAGCTGGACTGGCCCCACCAAGGCCATTGGTTTCGTCCGAGGCCGTGGCGTGCTTTCGTTCCACCGGCGCTGTGGCCGTGCCTCAGGCTCAAACCCAAAGGTCCGTTAAGCCCCCTGCCTATGACAAAGGGGCCCCACGCCCCTGAGAACGAAAATTTTAAAAGAGGATTTATTAAAAAAAATGTAAAATAAATAAATAGATAATAATTAAATTAATAAATTAATTAACAAATTAATTAAGTTAATTAATCACAATTAGATTAACCTAATTAACTGTTAGTTAATTAATTAAACAATGACAGTGGGGCCCACCCTCAATTAATTATGATTAGTTTAATTAACCTGTTTAATTAAAATGTGTCACTGACCAGTGGGACCCGCTGGTCAGGTTGACCAGTCAACTCTGTTGACTACTGATGTCAGCATGACATCATGCTGATGTCATTAATTTATTTTCGAATTAATAAATTAATTAATTAAATTCCAGAAATTAATAAAATCTTTGGAAAATCATATCTTTTAATCCGTAACTCGGATTAAAATATTTTTAACATGAAAGTTGCTCAGAACGACGAGACGAATCCGGATACGCAGCCCGTTCGTCCGCCACACGTCCGTAGCATAGTGAACCTGCAACATTTCACCTCCGGTTCATCTGTCCGAAAACACGGAACACCGGGGATACTTTCCCGGATGTTTCCCCCCTTCACCGGTATCACCTCATACCGCGTTAGAACACGTCTAGCTCTGCTTGTTGACCTGTTATGCACTTGCTTGCTATGTATTTACTGTTTCTCCCCCCTCTTCTCTCCGATAGCCCGTGGCGATCTTTGATGCCTGTGGGCGACTACTACGCCACCGACCCCCTCCTTCTTGTCTCGAGCAACCATGCAAGCCCCCTTGATCACCAGATATCGCCTATTCTCCTCTATACTTGCTTGCATTAGAGTAGTGTAGCATGTTATCTGCTTTCGTTAATCCTATTCATTGCATGCCTAGCCCATTGTTGCTACAATCATTGATACCTTACCCGCAATCCTAAATGCTTAGTATAGGATGCTAGTTTATCATCATTGGCCCTACATTCTTGTCGACCGCTTGCTATACTATTGGGCCGTGATCACTGGGAGGTGATCATGGGTATATACTATACATACATACATACATACTATACAGATGGTGACTAAAGTCGGGTCACTCGAGGAGTACCCGCAAGTGATTCTGATGAGGGGGCCGAAAGGACGGTGGCTCCATCCCGGTAGAGGTGGGCACAGGTTCTGACGGCCCCGATCACACTTTGTGGCGGAGCGGCAGGCAGGTTGAGACCACCTAGGAGACAGTGGGCTGGCCTGCTCGGCGCTCATGATACTTAACACGCTTAACGAGATCTTGGTATTTGATCCGAGTCCGCCATTTGGTCTATACGCACTAACCATCTACGTGGGAGTAGTTATGGGTATCCGCGCCGTGGTATCACCGAAGCCTTCGTGGCGTCGGCGATCGAAGCGCGCCGGATTGGAACGTAAGCTGCTCTTGTATTAAGGGGCTAGTTACGCTTCCGGCCGCCCACGCAACGTGTGTGTGCATTGGGCGATGGGCCCGCACCCTGGCGCTTAGGTTTAGACCGCGGTCTTGACCTCTCTCACAGCCTAGGTGGGGCTGCGGCGTGTTGATCTTCCGAGGCGGGCATGACCCGAGAAAGTGTGTCCGCCAAATGGGATCGAGCGTGTTGGGTTATGTGGTGCACCCTCGCAGAAGTTAATCTATTCAATAGTCGTGATCTTCGATAATGGACGACTTGGAGTTGTACCTTGACCTTATGACAACTAGAACCGGATACTTAATAAAACACACCCTTCCAAGTTCCACAGACAACCCGATGATCGCTCTCTAACAGGGCGACGAGGAGAGGATTGCCAGGTAGGATTATGCTATGCGATGCTACTGGAGATGCTACTTGGAGTTGCTACTTGGAGGACTTCAATCTACTCTCTTCTACATGCTGCAAGACGGAGGCTGCGAGCGTAGTCTTCGACGTGATTAGCTATCCCCTCTTATTCTCGCATTCTCGGCTCACCATCGATATGGCCCTTTACACATATATCCATGCATATGTAGTGTAGCTCCTTGCTTGCGAGTACTTTGGATGAGTACTCACGGTTGCTTTCTCCCCCCTTTTCCCCCTTTCCTTTCTTGCTGGTTGTCGCAACTAGATGCTGGAGTCCAGAGCGAGACGCCATCGTTGGCGATTTACTACTACTACGGAGGTGCCTACTACTACGCAGCAGCCACCGACGGCGACCAGAGTAGTTTAGGAGGATCCTGCAGAGGCCCGAGCCTCTTTCGATCTTTATCCCGCTTTGTGCTAGCCTTCTTAAGGCAAACTTGTTTAACTTATGTCCGTACTCAGATATGGTTGCTTCCGTGACTTCGCCTATGATCGAGCACTTGTATTCGAGCCCTCGAGGCCCCGGCTTGTATTATGATGCTTGTATGACTTATTTATGTTTTTAGAGTTGTGTTGTGATATCTTCCGTGAGTCCTCGATCTTGATCGTACACGCTTGCGTGCATGATTAGTGTACGATTGAATCGAGGGCGTCCTAAGTTGGTATCGAGCCGATTGCTGTAGGAATCCCCTTCTATACTCCTTGGCGAAGTTGAGTCTAGTCAATACAAAACTTTTACTAACATGGCTGTGTGTCTTACGGGCACGCCGCCATTGGGTGGTAGTAGGATCTTTTACTCCTCGACCTTTACTCGGGACTCGATCTCTCTTCTATTCGGGTTAAATGAATTTTGCTAAATCTAACATTAGGATCTCGTTATCACTTTCACCCGAGAGCCCCTTATTATCGAGGATCGCTCACGCACATGAAGACCTCAAGATACTCTCCGCAGATTAACCCGAGAACTTGTCTTCATCGCTTTGCAATTCCCTTCCATTGTCAACCCTTATGGATAACTACTTGCGATCGTTATTCTTACATTCATCCCCAGCTTGGTCTTGTTATTACAAGATACCCGAAATACTCGCCATTGTTTCGATAATCCTTTGAGCTTATTGCCTTGCTGTTCTTTGTCACCTGAATACCCCTACGGATAATTCTCGCACTTATCGAGTATCCGCTTATCCCCAGTTGTTCATATGCTTTTCAAAATACTTGGAAATACTAACTGATCTTCCGAGTATCCTCTTCAAACTATTGCTCGGCAAATACTTGTCTGCTTGCATGATGGATGCTTTCCATATGTCTGGCAAAATTCGTTAGTATCCTTAGACACCGTCATTTTCATCATATCGATTCAACATGTGTGTGAAAGCATGCAATCATCAGTTGATCCTTCTAAATTATCTTTCCGGCTCAGACGCCATTTTGGACATGAGATGGATCTCGACCCAATTAAATTGTCGTCGATTGTGCCCCTAAGTCTATTGAACTTATCCATCCTTGATCAGAGCGTCTGCTTCTGATCCTTCACTTTGTAAATCATAATTCCTTAGCGATTGAGCTCTAAGTTATTCAGTTGTTTCTATAATCCAATGTAATTGCCTTGCTTCTTCCTCTGGTTGTGTGCCGATACTCACCCCAGATCCTTTGTTGGATTTTATCCGACAATGTCCTTCATATTCAATAACCTTGAGCCTTTCCTAGGATGTATACCGCCTTTGGTAAATTGTATCCCCTACTTTGTCAACCATGCTCTGCTATCGAGCTTGTGTTATTTACTCCTGAAGTTTGTGGTATATGTTCCTAAGAGGCCCGATGGGTTGGACATATGCCTTCTCTAACTGTGAACCCGAAACTACTACGGGTCATACTCTACTAGTGTTATGTCGATAAAATTTCAACACACAATTTCGTTGAAGGCTAGAAGTGAATGGAAGGTTATACATTGAAGAAGTGGGAGTCGACCTTGAACTTGTGTTCATGCCCATGGACACGATGTAGATCCTATCATGGAAGATTCTTGTAATAATAACTATTGCCTTGATATAATATCATCTGGTATCTGTGAATTGATCCTTTGCAATCATGGTTCCGACCATATTTTCTACTTGATCCCATTTCTCAAGCAAGTGAAAACACTTGTCTTCTGCGGATCAATACCTCTCCGCAACCCCTATGTCTATCTTCCTTCGAGCAATACCCTCCGGTATCTCGAGAATATCAACGAACTGTGTTGCTTCCTAGGAGTCTTCATCTATTATTGCTTCTCACCGATTTCAGATTTCCCCCGGGTTCTGAGTTATTTCACTCGAGAACACCGGTAAGTGAATCGATTCCGCACTTCGATTCAATAACTCTAAGTAATTTTCATTGCTTACTAGTTTAATAATCCTTCAAGTCATTCCTAGCCTGATTGGCTATATCATTGTGCTAATTTTTAACTGTGCTACCGGGTCCTTCTTCTCGGAGCACAAATTTTGACGGTGAGCTAATCTTAGAATCGATCTTCCTCGTCATATCGTTTGTCCTTGAACAGCAAGCTTGATTTCAAGTTTGTGTCGTACCCATGGTCCCAATGACTTTTGGCTTCATCATTTCCGTTGACTTGATGTCATCACCGATCAGTTACATCTTCTCGAAACCTCTCGACAAATGTGACGTGATCATCATTAACATTCTGAGCTCTTTATCTATCGAATTCTTGATGAGAAATACCACCCTTTGCTCTTGGTGATTTGTGTTATCATCGACCACTTTATTGCCTTTCGTTCAACACAAACTTGTTCGTGTTTTGTGTTATACCTTGTGCTCCTCGCTATCTAGCTCATGTTCTGTTTTACCTTGGAGTATTACCATCTCTTTTTGTCAAGAATGTGGTGAGAATTTCACCACCTCTTAAGAATTCTTGATATAATAACTCTTCTCGCCATCTCCGTTCATTCCTCGGTCCCCGTGTTGTTTTTAACCGGAATACCGACAAATGGTCTATGATGTGTAAATTCTAAACTTCGAGCAACCCTGTTGCTTTGAAGTTATTGGTCTATAGTTTCATTCTACGTCTATGGCTTATCGAATCACCCTTCTGACATTGGTCGTGCAACCCGACCCATATTTTGGGCGCACCTTTCAACCAATGTTTAATTGTGTATGATTTCCTCGAGCATACTTCCTTATATCATTTGATCTGACAAATCTTATCTCCTTGTTCACTTAACTGTGGGAATCCATCTTTTGAAATCTCGATGAATTGCCGTTGAGTTCACCAGACACCTCCTTGTCCTCTCCTTGGGTTAATGATGAACTCTTGTTAACGGAAATCACTTCATAATTCATTTCTCGAGAATCTTACATTGTCATCTCATCAATTGTGTTGCACCTTTCTTCTCAGGCATACTAAGTCGGAGGTATCCTGACACCAATCGGATCTGAACCTCGGTCAGATATGATGGTTGGAACATATTTCCAAGAGTTATAACATCGGTCTTTATATGACTCGGTAAGGTGTCGTCATGCCTAGCACACCTGGCCGAAGGGCCTATTGTTATAGTCTCCTTTTTAACAAGGTTAACCAGTCTTCCATGAGGAAATTGAAAGACTTATTCTATAAGTTGTTCCTGATGAATCCTTTGTGTATCCAAATGTCCGACCTTTGCTTGAAGACCATGTCAATGCTATCTTGAAGCATGTCTGTGGTACTTCGATCTTCAATAAGAACATTTGAAGCCCAATGCTAAATGTTTCTTGCTCAATTATCCAAACACCGTTGTATGGGTAATGTCATGAAATTTCTGTCACCTTACCTAAAGGGTTTTCTACATTATCTCCTGTCATGGATATTTTGCTCTGCTTGTCCTTGGGAAGGATATACTCCTAATAATTGTGTGTCAACACAATTTTCCTTTCCATTGTTCGGTTTACTCTGATAATCGCGTTTTCCTTTCCATTCTTTTGTTTAACCTTTCCTGATTCGGACTTAACTGAGCAGAGATAATTCCCTGCTTAGGTAGGCACCTTGTTGTACCACTCTGTCTGTAAGACCCTGTTACTATTGTTGATGACATTCCGGTAACCACCGATGGGTGATAACTTTGCCAATTGGTTCGCCTTGTTCAACGAGTAGGAAAATTGCTCTCTTCATTCCCCGTCCTTGGTACCGACATTGTTGCTGGCATAGCTGACAAGCTATTCACTGACATGCCTCCCTGTCTCAGCTGTGCAAGATGTCACCACCCTTCCTACTTTCAACCCACATGGTGGGCCCATAACCCACAGTTCCACAGGATCGAAACTTGACTCTCCTGTACAACCTTTTGTCAAAGTTATTCCTCGCGCGTGGCCTCGTATGTAATTCGCGGGCCACCGTCCTAGTGGTTTATTCTGGTATCAGACACAATGCTTATGCCCATTGCTTTAAACCCCTTTCACACTTGTTTCAGGCAACAAACGATTGCCTATGTGCTTGAAGCTTCCATTTTGCGCCTTCTTACTTTGCTCCCGATAATTTCTTAAGTTTCAATTCGAGAGTTACTTCCGCCACCTTCCCCGATGTTATAGACTCGATAGTCAACCTTGCAGAGGTTTGCTCCCCCGGAATACCCACCCCCTTTATTCTTTCGTAAGTACGATGGAATTCTCGAAGAAAGGATGCCGACTTCATCATGATGAACTGAAGAAGAGAAATGGAGACCTCAAGTAATGGATTGACCTCTTCAAGAAGAGCAACCAAGACCGAGAAGGCTCGTTAGAATTTTGCAACCAAATCCTTCCCCCCTTACTCCCCTCTTAAATCTCGGGACGAGATTTCTTGTAGTGGAGGAGAATTGTGACGCCCGGATCATTAAGCTACAGTAATCCCACGCTAATGATGCCACATCACCACAGTTACTGTTACTAATCTCGGGTTGATTCGAAACCGTTTCAAAATTCAAATTTAAATTAGTGTCAACAATAAAAGTCTTCAAAAGTTGAAACAAAAATGTTCGCTGGGTGCCGAATACTACAAGGGTAATTATAATAAAGCAAACACATTTTTATAAAATGCCTAAATGATTTAAAATGAAATAAAATAGAAAAGGTAGAATAAATAAAAAGTAGAAACAAAGCAAAAGAAAGGAACCCACCCTCCCCCTTTTGCTGGGCCGCGGCCCAGCTAGCCATCGGGCCAACTAGGCCGGCCCAGCCGCGCCCCACCCACTCCCTTAACTTGCTGGTGCGAAACCCTAGCCACCGACACCCCCACTCCCCCCTCTCGGTCCACTCCTCCCCTCCCTCGTCACCCCCTCCCACGATCCCGATCTAGATCGGGAATTGCTTCCGGCGCTCGCCCCTCTCGACCCCGCGCTCCCCGACACCGGCGACCGTTCCCAGCGCCGCCCCACCACCGCTTGGCTCACGGCCTCGACGCATCGGGCCTCGTCACCACACCTCCCGCCTCGCCCCGACGCCATGACGCCCGAGGCCGACGTCGTCACCCATCGCCACTCGCCGTCGCCTCGTCCTCGCCCCACCGTCGCCGGACCTCCTAGCGCCTCTCCCTCGCCGGACCTCCCCAGCGGCTGCATCGCGCCGTCTCCGTCCTCGTCATCGATCTTCGCGACCCCGGGCTCCGGCGCCTCCCCGAGCTCATTTTTAGCACAACTACAGGGCCTCATGAGCACGCTTCCCCATTCCCCTGTGTTCCGTCATTTGTTTAAATGCGTGGCTGCGCGCTCACCGTGGCCGCGTGCTCGCCGTGTCTGCGCTACGCCTTAGCCGGCCACGACTGCGTTCGCCTCGCCCCACGCTGCTTGCCGCTTGGGGCTCAAACCCTCGCCGGTCTCGCTGTAAATGCGGTCCGCCCCGCCTCGCCGCTAAGCTTCGCTTCACCGCTTTCATTGGACTGGCCCCGCCGCCACTGGTTTCGTCCGAGGCCGCGGTCGTGCTCGTTCCACCGGGCGCTGTGGCCGTGCCCTGCGCCGAAACCCAAAGGTGCTGGTTAAGCCCCTTGCCTATGACAAAGGGGCCCCACGCCCCTGAGAACGAAAATTTTAAAAGAGGATTTCTTAAAAAAATGTAAAATAAATAAATAGATAATAATAAAATTAATAAATTAATTAACGAATTAATTAAGTTAATTAATCACAATTAGATTAACCTAATTAACTGTTAGTTAATTAATTAAACAATGACAGTGGGGCCCACCCTCAATTAATTATGATTAGTTTAATTAACCTGTTTAATTAAAATGTGTCACTGACCAGTGGGACCCGCTGGTCAGGTTGACCAGTCAACTCTGTTGACTACTGATGTCAGCATGACATCATGCTGATGTCATTAATTTATTTTCGAATTAATAAATAAATTAATTAAATTCCGTAAATTAATAAAATCTTTGGAAAATCATATCTTTTAATCCGTAACTCGGATTAAAATATTTTTAACATGAAAGTTGCTCAAAACGACGAGGCGAATCCGGATCGTGGCCTGTTAAATCATAACGCGTCCGTAGCATAGTGAACCTGCAACATTTCACCTCCGGTTCATCTGTCTGAAAACACGGAACACCGGGATACTTTCCGGATGTTTCCCCACCGCAGGTATCACCTCATACCGCGTTAGAACACGTCTAGCTCTGCTTGTTGACCTGTTATGCACTTGCTTGCTATGTATTTACTGTTTCTCCCCCCTCTTCTCTCCGATAGCCCCGTGATTTATCTTTGATGCCCTGTGGGCGACTACGCCACCGACGACCCCTCCTTCTTGTCTCGAGCAACCAGCAAGCCCCCTTGATCACCAGATATCGCCTATTCTCCTCTATACTGCTTGCATTAGAGTAGTGTAGCATGTTACTGCTTTCCATTAATCCTATTCATTGCATAGCTTTGTCATTGTTGCTACAATCATTGATACCTTACCCGCATCCTAAATGCTTAGTATAGGATGCTAGTTTATCATCATTGGCCCTACATTCTTGTCGATCGCCTTGCTATACTATTGGGCGTGATCACCGGGAGGTGATCACGGTATATACTATACATACATACATACATACTATACTGAGATGGTGACTAAAGTCGGGTCACTCGAGGAGTACCATAAGTGATTACGATGAGGGGGCTGAAAGGACGGTGGCTCCATCCCGGTAGAGGTGGGCCTGGTTCTGACGGCCCCGATTGTTACTTTGTGGCGGAGCGGCAGGCAGGTTGAGACCACCTAGGAGACAGTGGGCTGGCCTGCTCGGCGTTCGGATACTTAACACGCTTAACGAGATCTTGGTATTTGATCCGAGTCGGCCATTTGGTCTATACGCACTAACCATCTCGTGGGAGTAGTTATGGGTATCCGGCGTCGTGGTATCACCAAGCCTTCGTGGACGTCGGATCGAAGCGGCGCCACGGATTGGAACGTAAGCCGCTCTTGTATTAAGGGGCTAGTTACGCTTCCGCCGCCACGCAACGTCGTGTGTGTGCATTGGGCGATGGGCCCGCACCCTGGCGCTTAGGTTTAGACCGGCGTCTTGACCTCTCTGTTGTGCCTAGGTGGGGCTGCGGCGTGTTGATCTTCCGAGGCGGGCATGACCCAGAAAGTGTGTCCGCCAAATGGGATCGGCGTGTTGGGTTATGTGGTGCACCCTGCAGGAAGTTAATCTATTGAATAGCCGTGATCTTGATAACAGGACGACTTGGAGTTGTACCTTGACCTTATGACAACTAGAACCGGATACTTAATAAAACACACCCTTCCAAGTTCCACAGACAACCCGGTGATCGCTCTCTAATAGGGCGACGAGGAGAGGATTGCCGGGTAGGATTATGCTATGCGATGCTACTGGAGATGCTACTTGGAGTTGCTACTTGGAGGACTACAATCTACTCTCTTCTACATGCTGCAAGACGGAGGCTGCCAGAAGCGTAGTCTTCGACAGGATTAGCTATCCCCCTCTTATTCTGGCATTCTGCAGTTCAGTCCACTGATATGGCCCTTTACACATATATCCATGCATATGTAGTGTAGCTCCTTGCTTGCGAGTACTTTGGATGAGTACTCATGGTTGCTTTCTCCCCCCTTTTCCCCCTTTCCTTTCTTGCTGGTTGTCGCAACCAGATGTTTGGAGTCCAGAGCCGACGCCATCGTTGGCGGCGACTACTACACACGGAGGTGCCTACTACTACGTGCAGCCGCGCGGACGACCGGGTGAGTAGTTTAGGAGGATCCCAGCGGGAGGCTGCGCCTCTTCGGTCAGTATCCCAGTTTGTGCTAGCCTTCTTAAGGCAAACTTGTTTAACTTATGTCGTACTCAGATATGGTTGCTTCCACGACTCGTCTATGATCGAGCACTTGTATTCGAGCCCTCGAGGCCCCGGCTTGTATTATGATGCTTGTATGACTTATTTATGTTTTAGAGTTGTGTTGTGATATCTTCCGTGAGTCCTCGATCTTGATCGTACACGCTTTGCGTGCATGATTAGTGTACGATTGAATCGAAGCGTCTGGTAGTGCCGCAGAGTAGCGATAGAATCGAACACTACATCAAGACAGGACTTTGGGGTTGTCTCACTGTCTTCAATATAGTTTTTATCAGCTTTCTTGGAGACCAACAGGGATGTATCACTATCTTGAACCTTATCTACATTACTTCCTTTTCCATTGCATAACAGGGTACCCTTCTCTAATATTTTATCCCCGTTCTAAAAGAGAAACAAACAAACACATCACAGGTTTACAATGTAGTATATGAAACTCATTTTGGTAAACCAGTTCAGTAGTAAGGTGGACAGGATAACATCATGAAACAAACATATATCTATGTAGTATGGTCACTGTATGGTCTATATCATTCTTGTTTATGTTGCCAAATCAAGATAGATACAATTCGAATCATATCTATTTAAGACAAAGTAGCATAGACAGAATATAAGTGTGGGAAACTGCACAGCAATAACAACACTTGTAATGTGCATGGCATGAGAACATAACTGTTTATTCAATTGAAACTGAAATCAACATAGAGCAAGTTACAACAGCAAACAGCCAAACACATTGAAGAAACATGTTTAAAACAAACCTGTTGCATGATGACCCACAAGTATAGGGGATCTATCATAGTCCTTTTGATAAGTAAGAGTGTCGAACCCAACGAGGAGCAGAAGGAAATGATAAGCGGTTTTCAGAAAGGTATTCTCTGCAAGTACTGAAATAAGTGGTAACAGATAGTTTTGTGATAGGATAAATGGTAATGAGCAACAAGTAACAAAAGTAAATAAAGTGCAGCAAGATGGCCCAATCCTTTTTGTAGCAAAGGACAAGCCTGGACAAACTCTTATAATAGGAAAAGCGCTCCCGAGGACACATGGGAATATCGTCAAGCTAGTTTTCATCACGCTCATATGATTCACATTCGGTACTTTGATAATTTGATATGTGGGTGGACCGGTGCTTGGGTGCTGTTCTTTCTTGAACAAGCATCCCACTTATGATTAACCTCTATTGCAAGCATCCGCAACTACAAAAAAAGTATTAAGGTAAACCTAACCATAGCATGAAACATATGGATCCAAATCAGCCCCTTACGAAGCAACGCATAAACTAGGGTTTAAGCTTCTGTCACTCTTGCAACCCATCATCTACTTACTACTTCCCAATGCCTTCCTCTAGGCCCAAATAATGGTGAAGTGTTATGTAGTCGACGTTCACATAACACCACTAGAGGTTAGACAACATACATCTTATCAAAATATCGAACGAATACCAAATTCAAATGACTACTAATAGCAAGACTTCTCCCTTTTCCCCAGGAACAAACGTAACTACTCACAAAGCATATTCATGTTCATAATCAGAGGGGTAGTAATGTGCATATAGGATCTTAACATATGATCTTCCACCAAATAAACCAACTAGCATCAACTACAAGGAGTAATCAACACTACTAGCAACCTACTAGCACCAATCTCGGACTTGGAGACAAGAATTGGATACAAGAGATGAACTAGGGTTTGGAGATGAGATGGTGCTGGTGAAGATGTTGATGGAGATTGCCCTCTCCCGATGAGAGGAGCGTTGGTGATGACGATGGTGATAATTTCCCCCTCCCGGAGGGAAGTGTCCCCGGCAAAACAGCTCTGCTGGAGCCCTAGATTGGTTCCGCCAAGGTTCCGCCTCGTGGCGGCGGAGTCTCATCGAAAGGTTCTCCTCTATTTTTCTCATCGAAAGACTTCATATAGGAGAAGATGGGCGTCGGAGAGCCACCGGGGGCCCACGAGGTGAGGCGCGCCCGGCGCCCCACCTCGTGAGTAGGGTGTGGGCCCCGGCCTTCATCTTTAGTGACGATTTTATTTATTTATTTTAAGACATTCTGTGGAGTTTCAGGACTTTTGGAGTTGCGCAGAATAGTCCTTCAATATTGCTCCTTTTCCAAATTTCGAATTCCCACGCTGCGGCATTCTCCTCTTCATGTAAACCTTGTAAAATAAGAGAGAATAGCCATAAGTATTGTGACATAACGTGAAATAACAGCCCATAATGCAATAAATATTGACGTAAAAGCATGATGCAAAATGGACGTATCAAGTCCCCCAAGCTTAGACCTCGCTTGTCCTCAAGCGAAAAGCCGATAACAATAAATATGTCCTCATGTTTAGAGGTAGAGGCGTCGATAAAAATAAAATACGGACATGAAGGCATCATGATTATTTCATAACAACAACATATATAGATTTTGTCATATGATTACTCATGTTCAAGTGATGATCTTTTCACAAAGCCAATATATGAATCAGAAACCTTATTGGGCACCAACAATTATAATCTCAGTCATTGAAGCAATTGCAATTTATCATAATATCGGAAAGAGTATATGTCAGAGCTTAAAAGCAAGTCCACATACTCAACTATCACTTACTCCTTCATAATTGCTAACACTCACGCAATACTTGTGGTTACGGAGTTTTAAATCGGACACAGAGAAAGATAGGGGCTTATAATTTTGCCCCACAACCTTTTACCTCAAGGGTAATGTCAACAATAATAATTCATGTTCCCCCACATCCAATTAGATATATATATATATCATGTTCTTTCCAACATGCTGAGCTTGCCAAAGGATAAAATAAAAAGGGAAAGGTGAAGATCACCGTGACTCTTGCATAAGGTAGAGGATAATAATAAAAGATAGGCCCTTCGCAGAGGGAAGCAGAGGTTGTCATGCACATTTAGGGTTGATGCACAAAATCTTAATGCAAAAGAACGTCACTTTATATTGCCCCTTGTATGTGAACCTTTATTATGCAGTCCGTCGCTTTTATTGCGTCCACAACAAGTTCGTACAAAGTTTATTTTCTCCACACTAATAAGTCATGCATATTTAAAGAGCAATTTTTATTGCTTGCACCGATGACAACTTACTTGAAGGATCTTACTCAATCCATAGGTAGATATGGTGGACTCTCATGGCAAAACTGGTTTAAGGGTATTTGGAAGCACAAGTAGTATTTCTACTTAGTGCTGAGAATTTGGCTAGCATGAGGGAGAAAGGCAAGCTCAACACGGTAGAGGATCCATGACAACATACTTTATCTCAGATGTAAGAGAACATAACTCATTATGTTGTCTTCCTTGTCCAACATCAACTCTTTAGCATGTCATATTTTAATGAGTGCTCCCAATCATAAAATATGCCAATGATAATATATCTATATGTGAAACCCCTCTTTCCTTATTACTTCCTATTAATTGCAATGATGACCAAAGCTATATTTGCCAACTCCCAACAACTTTTAATCATCATACTCTTTCTATGTGAAGTCATTACTTTCAATAAGATCAAGATGAACTCTTTGATTCTTTCTATTCTTTTTCTTCTAATCACCCAAGATCATGGAAAAATGCTCAAGCCCTTGACTCAACACTAATATTTATTATATAGCTCACGGACTTGATTACAAAGAAGGATCATAAAGCAAAACTCAAAACTAGATCATGCCATGACTATATTCTACTAAATCAAAATATTACTAATAGGATCGAACTAAGAAAAACAGTAAAGATAGGACTTGTGATGGTGATACGATACCAGGGCACCTCCCCCAAGCTTGGCAGTTGCCAAGGGGAGTGCCCATACCCAGATGATTATTTCTCCTTCTTTGTTGTTGGCGTAATATTCTTGGCGATGATCCCCCTCAGAATACGGTTCTCCTCCTCGAGCTTATTGACCTGCTGCTTGAGGTCCATTATTTCCTTGTCAAGCTTTCCTGTAATGGCTAAAGCTCCTTGCACCCAAGGGTGTTGCATAGCTGCGGGAGAACCAGAGATACTTCTCCTCATATTTTCATAGGAAAGAAATTTAACATTGGAAGGGATAACCGAGTTTGGAATAGCTGAGCTCTGTAGTTCCCCCATCGTAAACCCAGCTCGGAGGTGAGAGGTGACTTCTTGATCTTCCATGGCATCTACCCTCATCAGGTCAGCCTCCATCTCTTCCTCCGTTGCTGGCCCAAAGTGGTCAGCGTAGTTGTTTGCCCTTGGTTCCGGTGCCGGGTTAGATACCCGGCTCTCCCCGACTGACTCTTGAGAAGACATCTTGCTCTAATCTGTAGCAGCAACAACTCGAAACAAAATAGAGGATATTTGCGTGATACAGGAGTCAAAACCTTCTGGAGTATATATAATGAATTTTTACTGACCAAAATACGTATCGTGCAAGGAAACGGAGTCCGGAGGGCACACGAGGTGCTCACGAGGTAGGGGCGCGCCCAGGGGGGTAGGGCGCGCCCTCCACCCTCGTGTCCTCCCCGGACTGCTACTTATTTTTCTATTTTTCTAAATATTCTAAAACGGAGAAATATTGCCTTAAAAATTGTTTTGGAGTCGGTTTACTTACCGTATCACATACCTATTCCTTTTCGGAGTCTGGAACGTTCTAGAAAGTGTCCCTTATGTACTCCTCCGGGGTTACGGTTTCAATAATAATAGTTTCAACATTTATAGGATTACCTGAGATATAGTGTTTGATCCTTTGATCGTTTACCACCTTCGGATTTGTGCCTGCGAAGTTATTGATTTTTATGGCACTGGAACGATAGACCTCCTCGATAACGTAGGGACCTTCCCATTTGGAGAGAAGTTTTCCTGCAAAAAAATCTTAAACGAGAGTTGTATAGCAATACATAATCACCTACATTAAACTCACACTTTTGTATCCTTTTGTCATGCCATCTTTTAACTTTTTCTTTAAACAACTTGGCATTTTCATAAGCTTGGGTTCTCCATTCATCAAGTGAGCTAATATCAAATAACCTCTTCTCATCGGCAAGTTTGAAATCATAGTTGAGCTCTTTAATAGCCCAATATGCCTTATGTTCTAGTTCGAGAGGTAAGTGACATGCTTTTCCATAAACCATTTTATACGGAGACATACCCATAGGATTTTTGTACGCAGTTCTATAGGCCCATAATGCGTCATTCAGTTTCTTGGACCAATTCTTTCTAGACCTATTGACAGTCTTTTGCAAAATTAATTTGAGCTCTCTATTGCTCAATTCTACCTGACCACTAGACTGCGGGTGATATGGAGATGCAATTCTATGATTAACGTCGTATTTAGCAAGCATCTTACGGAAAGCACCATGAATAAAATGTGAACCACCGTCAGTCATTAAATATCTAGGGACACCAAACCTCGGAAAAATAACTTCCTTAAGCATTTTAATAGAGGTGTTATGATCAGCACTACTAGTTGGAATAGCTTCTACCCACTTAGTAACGTAATCAACAACAACTAAAATATGAGTGTATCCATTAGAGGTAGGAAAAGGTCCCATATAATGAAAGCCCCAAACATCAAATGGTTCAATAACAAGTGAATAATTCATAGGCATTTCTTGACGTCTACTAATATTACCAATTCTTCGACATTCATCGCAAGACAAAACAAACTTACGGGCATCCTTGAAAAGAGTAGGCCAATAAAAACTGGATTGCAATACCTTATGTGCAGTACTATCTCCAGCGTGGTGTCCTCCATAAGCCTCGGAGTGACACTTGCGTAGGATCTGTTCCTGTTCATGCTCAGGTACACAACGTCTAATAACACCATCTACTCCTTATTTATAAAGATGTGGGTCATCCCGGAAGTAATGTCGCAAGTCATAGAAAAACTTTTTCTTTTGTTGGTATGTGAAGCTAGGCGGTATAAATTTAGCAACAATATAATTAGCATAATCAGCATACCATGGAGTGCTACGAGAAGTACTTATGACATTTAATTGTTCATTAGGAAAGCTATCATCAATAGGTAGTGGGTCATCAAGAACATTCTCTAACCTAGATAAATTGTCTGCAACGGGGTTCTCAGCTCCTTTTCTATCAACAATATGTAAATCAAATTCTTGCAACAGGAGAACCCATCTAATAAGTCTAGGTTTTCCATCTTTATTTTCCATAAGATATTTAATAGCAGCATGATTTGTGTGAATAGTAACTTTAGAATCAACAATATAGGGTCTGAATTTATCACAAGCAAATACAACTGCTAAAAGTTCCTTTTCGGTAGTAGCATAATTTCTTTGAGAATTGTCTAGAGTCTTACTAGCATAATGGATAACATTCGATTTCTTATCAACTCTTTTACCTAGAACAGCACCTACAACATAATCACTAGCATCACACAAAATTTCAAAGGGTAAATTCCAATCAGGTGGCTGAACAACAGGTGCAGAGACTAATGCTTTCTTGAGTATTTCAAATGCTTCTACGCAATCATCATCAAAGACAAATGGTACATTGATGTCTACTACACAACCTTCTTCTTGTAGACGTTGTTGGGCCCGCAAGTGCACAGGTTTGTAGGACAGTAGCAAATTTCCCTCAAGTGGATGACCTAAGGTTTATCAACCGTGGGAGGCGTAGGATGAAGATGGTCTCTCTCAAACAACCCTGCAACCAAATAACAAAAAATCTCTTGTGTCCCCAACACACCCAATACAATGGTAAATTGTATAGGTGCACTAGTTCGACGAAGAGATGGTGATACAAGTGCAAAATAGATAGTAGATATAGGTTTTGTAATCTGAAAATATAAGAACAGCAAGGTAACAAGTGGTAAAAGTGAGCGTAAATGGTATTGCAATGATAGGAAACAAGGCCTAGGGTTCATACTTTCACTAGTGTAAGTTCTCTCAACAATAATAACATAGATAGAACATATGACAAGCCCTCAACATGCAACAAAGAGTCACTCCAAAGCCACTAATAGCGGAGAACAAACGTAGAGATTATGGTCGGGTATGAAACCACCACAAAGCTATTCTTTCGGATCGATCTATAAAAGAGTTCGTACTAGAATAACACCTTAAGATACAAATCAACCAAAACCCTAATGTCACCTAGATACTCCATTGTCACCTCAAGTATCCGTGGGCATGATTATACGATATGCATTACACAATCTCAGATTCATCCAACCAACATAAAAGTACTTCAAAGTGTGCCCCAAAGTTTCTACCGGAGAGTCAAGAACATGTGCCAACCCCTATGCATAGGTTCCCAAGTGTCACGAAACCCGCAAGTTGATCACCAAAACATACATCAAGTGGCACATGATATCCCATTGTCACCACAGATAATCACGGCAAGACATACATCAAGTGTTCTCATAAAGACTCAATCCGATAAGAAATCTTCAAAGGGGAAACTCAATTCATCACAAGAGAGTAGAGGGGGAGAAACATCATAAGATCCAACTACAATAGCAAAGCTCGGGATACATCAAGATCGTTCCATAGAGGAACACGAGAGAGAACACGAGAGAGAGAGATCAAACACATAGCTACTGGTACATACCCTCAGCCCCGAGGGTGAACTACTCCCTCCTCGTCATGGATAGCGCCGGGATGATGAAGATGGCCACCGGTGATGGGATCCCCCTCCGGCAGGGTGCCAGAACAGGGTCCCGATTGGTTTTTGGTGGCTATAGAGGCTTGCGGCGGCGGAACTCCCGATCTATTTTTTGTTCTGAAAGTTTTAGGGTACGTAGGTATATATGGGTGAAAGGGGTACGTTGGTGGACCTCCAGGGGGCTCACGAGGTAGGGCGCGCGCCCAGGGGGGAGGGCGCGCCCCCCACCCTCGTGGGCAGCCCGTGGATCCCCTGACGTGCACTCCAAGCCCATCTGGTTGGTTTCCTTCCAAAATTAACTTCTCCAGTTGATTTCGTTCCGTTTTGACTCTGCCTGATATTCCTTTTCCTCAAAACACTGAAATAGGCATAAAACAGCAAATCTGGGCTGGGCCTCCGGTTAATAGGTTAGTCCCAAAAATAATATAAAAGTGGATAATAAAGCCCAATATTGCCTAAAACAGTAGATAAAGTAGCATGGAGCAATCAAAAGTTATAGATACGTTGGAGACGTATCAAGCATCCTGAAGCTTAATTTCGGCTCGTCCTCGAGTAGGTAAATGATAAAAAAGAATTTTTGATGCGGAGTGATACTTTGGCATAATTTCAATGTAAATCTTCTTAATTGTGATATGAATATTCAGATCCAAAAGATTCAAGACAAAAGTTCATATTGACACAAAAATAATAATACTTCAAGCATACTAATCAAAGCAATCATGTCTTCTTAAAATAACATGGCAAAAGAAAGTTCATCCCTACAAAATCATATAGTTATACTATGCTTCATTTTCGTCACACAAAGATGTTCCCAACTTCTATACCCCCGATGACAGGCCAAACAATTGTTTCATACTTAAATAATCTCAAACTTTTTCAACCTTCACGCAATACATGAGCGTGAGCCATGGATATAGCACTATGGGTGGAATAGAATATGATGATGGGGATTGTGTGGAGAAGACAAAAAGGAGAAAGTCTCACATCAACTAGGCATATCAATGGGCTATGGAGATGCCCATCAATAGATATCGATGTGAGTGAGTAAGGATTGCCATGCAACGGATGCACTAGAGCTATGAATGCTCAACAAAAGAAAAACTAGTGGGTGTGCATCCAACTTGCTTGCTCATGAAGACCTAGGGCATTTTAGGAAGCCCATCGTAGGAATATACAAGCCAAGTTCTATAATGAAAAATTTCCACTAGTATAAAAAGACAACTTATGAGACTCACTACATGAAGAACAAGGTGCTACTTTGAAGCACAATATACGAGACTCACTACATGGAGAACAAGGTGCTACTTTAAAGCACAAGTGTGGAAAAAGAGATAGTAGCATTGCCCTTTTTTTGGGCCTTTCTTTTTTTTGGGCCTTCCCTTTTTTTTGGCCTTTCTCTTTTTTTGGGAAATGCTCTAATAATGATGATCATCACACTTTCATTACAACATAAGAATTACAACTCGAAACTAGAACAAGATATGACTCTATATGAATGCCTCCGGCGGTGTACCGGGATGGTGCAATGAATCAAGAGTGACATGTATGAAAAATAATGCATGGTGGCTTTGCCACAAATACGATGTCAACTACAAGATCATGCAATGGCAATATGACAAAAGTAATGCATGTCACGATGATGATGGTGGAAGTTGCATGGCAATATATCTCGGAATGGCTATGGAAATGCCATGATAGGTAGGTATGGTGGCTGTTTTGAGGAAGATATAAGGAGGTTTATGTGTGATAGAGTGTATCGTATCACGGGGTTTGGATGCACCGGCGAAGTTTGCGCCAACTCTCAAGGTGAGAAAGGGCAATGCACGTGCATCAAGAGGCTAGAAAAGGTGGAAAGGTGAGAGTGCGTATAATCCATGGACTCAACATTAGTCAAAAGAACTCATATACTTATTGCAAAAATTTAGAAGTCATCAAAAACCAAGTACTACGTGCATGCTCCTAGGGGGATAGATTGGTAGGAAAAGACCATCACTCGTCCCCGACCGCCACTCATAAGGATGCACAAGCCAGGTACACTTCATGTTTCAAATTTGTTACACAACTTTAACCATACGTGCATGCCACGGGATTTGCAAACTTCAACACAAGTATTTCTCAAATTCATAATCACCCAACTAGCACGACTTTGATATTATCACCTCCATATCTCAAAACAATTATCAAGCATCAAACTTATCTTAGTATTCAACACACTCAAAAGAAAGTTTCACATATCTTGAATACCAAGTATATTAACATTAAGAAAATTACCATGCTATTAAAGACTCTCAAAATAATCTAAGTGAAGCATGAGAGTTCATCCATTTCTTCAAAATAAAACTACCACCATGCTCTGAAAGATATAAGTGAAGCACTAGAGCAAACAACAAACTACTCCAAAAGGTATAAATGAAGATCAATGGGTAGCTAAATAATTATGCAACTAAACGAAGGCTCTCTCTCAGGAAAGAATTCAGATCTTGATACTTCAATCAAAACAGCAAGCAAAGCTAAAGAAAACTACAATGCAAGGATAGCACAACTCATGTGAAGAAGCAAAAACTTAGGCTCAACCGATACTAACCGATAGTTGTTGAAGAAGAAAGGTGGGATGCCTACCGGGGCATCCCCAAGCTTAGATGCTTGAGACTTCTTGAAATATTATCTTGGGGTGCCTTGGGCATCCCCAAGCTTGAGCTTTTGTGTCTCCTTAATTCCTCTCATATCATGGTTTCTCTTTTTATCAAAAGCTTCATTCACAACAAACTCAACAAGAACTCGTGAGATAGGTTAGTATAAACCAATGCAAAACCTTATCATATTATACTGTAGAAAATCACTTAAATTATTATTCAACATTGCATACTAAATGCCTCTGCATATTTAATACTCCTATCCTCAAATAGAATCATTAAACAAACAAACATATGCAAACAACGCAAACATAACAGCAATCTGTCAAAACAGTACAGTCTGTAAAGAATGCAAGAGTATCAATACTTCCCTGACTCCAAAAATTATGAACTAAAATTCCCACTATAATAAATTTATCAGAGCTCAGTATGCAAAAAGATTCAACGTTAGACCATGCTCTGACTTTTCTAGGGAATTTTTGCAACAGCGGTAAACTTTCTGTTTTCAAACAGCAACATGCAAACTAGCAAAATAAGCATGGCAAAGACTATCCTTGACTTTTTTATTGAAACTAAAGAGGCAAAACACAATTCTAACTAACATCAAGCAAAAACTAACAAAAGAAATTGACTCTCCAAGCAAAACACATATCATGTGGTGAATAAAAATATAGCTCCAAGTAAAGTTACCGATGAACGAAGACGAAAGAGGGGATGCCTTCCGGGGCATCCCCAAGCTTAGTTGCTTGGTTGTCCTTGAATATTACCTTGGGGTGCCTTGGGAATCCCCAAGCTTAGGCTCTTGCCACTCCTTATTCCATAGTCCATCGAATCTTTACCCAAAACTTGAAAACTTCAACCACACAAAACTCAACACAAAACTCGTAAGCTCCGTTAGTATAAGAAAATAAAACCACCACTTAGGTACTGTAATGAACTCATTCTAAATTCATATTGGTGTAATATCTACTGCACTCCAACTTATCTATGGTTCATACCCTCCGATACTACTCATAGATTCATCAAAATAAGCAAACAACACATAGAAAACAGAATCTGTCAAAAACAGAACAGTCTGTAGTAATCTGTATAAAACATATACTTCTGGAACCCCAAAAATTATGAAATAAATTGCTGGACCTGAGAAATTTGTCTATTAATCATCTTAAAAAATAATCAACCTAAAATCACTCTTCAGTAAAAAATGGCAGCTACGTGAGCGCTAAAGTTTCTGTTTTTCACAGCAAGATCACATAAACTTCACCCAAGTCTTCCCAAAGGTTCTACTTGGCACTTTATTGAAACAAAAGCTATAAAACATGATTACTACAGTAGCATAATCATGTGGACATACAAAAACAGTAAGGATAAATATTGGGTTGTCTCCCAACAAGCGCTTTTCTTTAATGCCTTTTAGCTAGGCATGATGATGACAATGATGCTCACATAAAAGATAAGAATTGAAACATAACGGGAGCATCATGAAGCATATGACTAGCACATTTAAGTCTAACCCACTTACTATGCGTAGGGATTTTGTGAGCAAATAACTTACGGGAACAATGATCAACTAGCATAGGATGGCACAACAAGCATAACTTCAAGATTTAAGCACATAGAGAGGAAACTTGACATTATTGCAATTCCTACAAGCATATGTTCCTCCCTCATAATAATTTTCAGTAGCATCATGAATGAATTCAACAATATAACCAGCACCTAAAGCATTCTTTTCATGATCTACAAGCATAGAAAATTTTCTACTCTCCACATAAGCAAACTTCTTCTTTATAGCATACGTATCATCACAATAATCATCATAGATAGGAGGCATGCTTTCATCATAGTAAATTTGCTCATCAAAGCTTGGGGGACAAAAAATATCGTCTCCATCAAACATGGCTTCCCCAAGCTTGTGGCTTTGCATATCATTAGCATCATGGATATTCAAGGAATTCATACTAACAACATTGCAATCATGCTCATCAAATAAAAACATTCTATAGATTTCTTCTTCTAGCACTTGAGCACAATTTTCCTTTCCATCATACTCACGAAAGATATTAAAAAGGTGAAGCATTTGAGACAAACTCAACTCCATTTTTTTGTAGTTTTCTTTTATAGACTAAACTAGTGATAAAACAAGAAACAAAAAGATTCAATTGCAAGATCTAAAGATATACCTTCACTTACCTAGCCTCCCCGGCAACGGCGCCAGAAAAGAGCTTGATGTCTACTACACAACCTTCTTCTTGTAGACGTTGTTGGGCCCGCAAGTGCACAGGTTTGTAGGACAGTAGAAAATTTCCCTCAAGTGGATGACCTAAGGTTTATCAATCCGTGGGAGGCGTAGGATGAAGATGGTCTCTCTCAAACAACCCTGCAACCAAATAACAAAAAGTCTCTTGTGTCCCCAACACACCCAATACAATGATAAATTGTATAGGTGCACTAGTTCGGCGAAGAGATGGTGATACAAGTGCAAAATAGATAGTAGATATAGGTTTTTGTAATCTGAAAATATAAAAGCAGCAAGGTAACAAGTGGTAAAAGTGAGCGTAAACGGTATTGCAATGATAGGAAACAAGGCCTAGGGTTCATACTTTCACTAGTGTAAGTTCTCTCAACAATAATAACATAGATAGAACATATGACAAGCCCTCAACATGCAAAAAAGAGTCACTCCAAAGCCACTAATAGCGGAGAACAAACGTAGAGATTATGGTCGGGTACGAAACCACCACAAAGCTATTCTTTCGGATCGATCTATAAAAGAGTTCGTACTAGAATAACACCTTAAGATACAAATCAACCAAAACCCTAATGTCGCCTAGATACTCCATTGTCACCTCAAGTATCCGTGGGCATGATTATACGATATGCATCACACAATCTCAGATTCATCCAACCAACATTAAAGTACTTCAAAGAGTGCCCCAAAGTTTCTACCGGAGAGTCAAGAACGTGTGCCAACCCCTATGCATAGGTTCCCAAGTGTCACGAAACCCTCAAGTTGATCACCAAAACATACATCAAGTGGCACATGATATCCCATTGTCACCACAGATAATCACGGCAAGACATACATCAAGTGGTCTCATAAATACTCAATCCGATAAGAAAACTTCAAAGGGGAAACTCAATTCATCACAAGAGAGTAGAGGGAGAGAAACATCATAAGATCCAACTACAATAGCAAAGCTCGGGATACATCAAGATCGTGCCATAGAGGAACACGGGAGAGAACACAAGAGAGAGAGATCAAACACATAGCTACTGGTACATACCCTCAGCCCCGAGGGTGAACTACTCCCTCCTCATCATGGATAGCGCCGGGATGATGAAGATGGCCACCGGTGATGGGATCCCCCTCCGGCAGGGTGCCGGAACAGGGTCCCGATTGGTTTTTGGTGGCTGTAGAGGCTTGCGGCGGCGGAACTCCCGATCTATTTTCTGTTCTGAAAGTTTTAGGGTACGTAGGTATATATGGGTGAAAGGGGTACTTCAGTGGACCTCCAGGGGGCTCACGAGGTAGGGGGCGCGCACAGGGGGGGAGGGCGCGCCCCCCACCCTCGTGGGCAGCCCGTGGATCCCCTGACG
Organism: Aegilops speltoides; assembly: GCA_021437245.1. Lineage (NCBI taxonomy): Eukaryota > Viridiplantae > Streptophyta > Magnoliopsida > Poales > Poaceae > Aegilops > Aegilops speltoides. The sequence goes on from CM038144.1 coordinate 32,753,530, forward strand.
TGCACTCCAAGTCCATCTGGTTGGTTTCCTTCCAAAATTAACTTCTCCAGTTGATTTTGTTCCGTTTTGACTCCGTCTGATATTCCTTTTCCTCGAAACACTGAAATAGGCATAAAACAGCAAATCTGGGCTGGGCCTCCGGTTAATAGGTTAGTCCCAAAAATAATATAAAAGTGGATAATAAAGCCCAATATTGCCTAAAACAGTAGATAAAGTAGCATGGAGCAATCAAAAATTATAGATACGTTGGAGACGTATCATACATCTTTTTGTAATAAATTAGTCAGAGGCCGAGAGATTTTTGAGAAGTCCTTAATGAACCTCCTATAAAATCTGGCGTGACCAAGGAAACTTCTTATACCTTTGATGTCCTTGGGACATGGCATCTTTTCGATAGCATCAACCTTGGCTTTATCAACTTCAATACCGCTTTTAGAAACTTTGTGCCCCAAAACAATACCTTCATTAACCATAAAGTGGCACTTTTCCCAATTCAAGACAAGATTAGTTTCTTCACATCTCTGCAAAACTCGAGCAAGATTGCTCAAGCAACCATCAAAAGAGGAACCATAGACGGAAAAGTCATCCATGAAAACCTCACAAATTTTCTCGCAAAAGTCAGAGAATATAGCCATCATGCATCTTTGAAAGGTAGCAGGTGCATTACATAAACCAAAAGGCATACGTCTATAAGCAAAAGTACCAAAAGGGCATGTAAAAGTAGTCTTTGATTGATCCTTAGCCGACACATGTATTTGAGAAAAACCGGAATAACCATCTAGAAAGCAATAATGTGTATGTTTGCATAATCTTTCTAGCATTTGATCAACAAAAGGTAAGGGGTAATGATCTTTCTTAGTAGCCTTATTTAATTTGCGGAAATCAATTACCATCCTATAACCTGTGATAATTCTTTGCGGAATCAATTCATCTTTATCATTAGGGACAACAGTAATACCTCCCTTCTTAGGGACACAATGGACGGGACTTACCTACTGACTATCAGCAACGGGATAAATTATACCTGCCTCCAGAAGCTTGAGTATTTCTTTTCTTACCACTTCTTTCATTTTAGGATTCAAACATCGTTGAGGATCACGAACTGGTTTGGCATCTGCTTCCAAATTTATTTTATGTTGACATAGAGTGGGACTGATGCCCTTAAGATCATCTAGAGTATATCCAATAGCAACACGGTGCTTTTTCAGAGTTTTCAATAATCTTTCTTCCTCATGCTCTGAAAGGTTAACACTAATAATGACATGATATATTTTCTTTTCATCAAGATAAGCATATTTAAGATTATCAGGCAACGGTTTAAGCTCAAACACGGGATCACCCTTGGGTGGAGGAGGATCCCCTAGGATTTCAACAGGCAAATTGTGTTGCAGAATAGGTTCCTGTTTAAAGAATACTTCATCTATTTCCCTTCTTTCATTCATGAACATATCATTTTCGTGGTCTAGCAAATAGTGTTCTAAAGGATCACTAGGAGGTACGGCAATAGAAGCAAGACCAATAATTTCATCCTTACTAGACAATTCTTCCTCAAGATGTTGTTTACTAAATTTAGAGAAATTAAACTCATGAACCATATCATCCAAGCCAACAGTAACAATATTTTTATTGCAGTCTATCGTAGCATTAACAGTATTCAAGAAGGGTCTACCAAATATGATGGGACAAAAGCTATATTGTGGAGAACCAGGAACAAGAAAATCAGCGGGATATTTGGTTTTCCCACACAAGACTTCTACATCTCTAACAATTCCCACTGGTGAAATAGTATCTCTATTGGCAAGTTTAATTGTAACATCAATTTCTTCTAACTCGGTAGGTGCAATCTCATGCATAATTTCTTTGTATAAGGAATGAGGTATTACACTAGCACTAGCACCCATATCACATAAGCCATGATAACAATGATATCCTATTTTAACAGAAATAACGGGCACGCCTACCACAGGTCTATGTTTAGCTCTATCACAGGGTTTAGCAATTCTAGCAGTTTCACCAAGGAATTGAATAACATGGCCATCAATATTATCAGACAAGAGATCTTTAACAATAGAAATATTGGGTTCTACTTTGACTTGCTCGGGAGGTGTATAAGTTCTAGTATTGCTTTTACGAACAACAGTTGAAGCTTTAGCATGATCCTTCATTCTAACAGGGAAAGGTGGTTTCTCAACATAAGAAGTGGGAACAATAGGATCATTGTAAGTGACAGTCTTTTCTTAAACTTTAATAGGTGCAGCTACTTTTACTTCTATGGGAGGATGATATTTAAACCACTTCTCCTTGGGGAGATCAACATAAGTAGCAAAAGATTCACAGAAAGAAGCTACTATCTCAGAGTCAAGTCCATATTTAGTGCTAAACTTACGGAAAATATCGGTCTCCATAAAAGATTTAACACAATCAAACTTAGGTGTCATACCTGACTCCTTACCTTCGTCGAGGTCCCAATCTTCAGAGTTGCGTTTAATTCTATCCAATAAATTCCATCTGAATTCAATAGGCTTCATCATAAAAGAGCCAGCACAAGAATTATCGATCATGGTGCGATTGTTATCAGAAAGCCGAGCATAATTTTTTTGCATAATCACTTCTCTTGAGATCTCATGATTGGGGCATGAATATAACATTGATTTAAGCCTCCCCCAAGCTTGAGCGATGCTTTCTCCTTCGCGAGGCCAAAAATTATATATATAATTGCGATCACGATGAACAAGATGCATAGGGTAATACTTTTGATGAAATTCCAATTTCACTCTTTTATAGTTCCATGATCTCATATCATCACATAGCCTATACCATGTCAATGCGTCTCCCTCCAAAGATAAAGGGAAAGCCTTCTTCCTAACAACATCATCGGGTATACCTGCAAGCTTAAATAGTCCACAAATACCATCCACATAGCGTAGATCTTTGTCAGGATGCTTTGTTCCATCTCCTGCAAAAGTGTTAGCTAGCAGTTTTTCCATCAAATCCGAAGGAATTTCAAAAGGAGTTTCATTTTCAATAGGTTCAGTAGATTGAGGAGCAACTCTTGGCTCAACTGGACGGGGTGAAGATACCCCGAACAAGCCCCTCAGACAATTACTTTCCATAGTAATTAGTGACAGAAAATTTCAGCACACTAAATACATTTTTCCTTACCAAATTCCACCTACCAAAGGCGCTTCACTCCCCGGAAATGGCAACAGAAAAGAGTCTTGATGACCCACAAGTATAGGGGATCTATCATAGTCCTTTCGATAAGTAAGAGTGTCGAACCCAACAAGGAGCAGAAGGAAATGATAAGCGGTTTTCAGCAAGGTATTCTCTGCAAGTACTGAAATAAGTGGTAACGGATAGTTTTGTGATAGGATAAATGGTCACGAGAAACAAGTAACAAAAGTAAATAAAGTGCAGCAAGGTGGCGCAATCCTTTTTGTAGCAAAGGACAAGCCTGGACAAACTCTTATAATAGGAAAAAAGCTCCCGAGGACACATGGGAATATCGTCAAGCTAGTTTTCATCACGCTCATATGATTCGCGTTTGGTACTTTGATAATTTGATATGTGGGTGGACCGGTGTTTGGGTGCTTTTCTTACTTGAACAAGCATCCCACTTATGATTAACCTCTATTGCAAGCATCCGCAACTACAACAAAAGTATTAAGGTAAACCTAACCATAGCATAAAACATATGGATCCAAATCAACCCCTTATGAAGCAACGCATAAGCTAGGGTTTAAGCTTCTGTCACTCTAGAAACCCATCATCTACTTACTACTTCCCAATGCCTTCCTCTAGGCCCAAATAATGGTGAAGTGTTATGTAGTCGCCGTTCACATAACACCACTAGAGGTTAGACAACATACATCTTATCAAAATATCGAACGAATACCAAATTCACATGACTACTTATAGCAAGACTTCTCCCTTGTCCTCGGGAACAAATGTAACTACTCACAAAGCATATTCATGTTCATAATCAGAGGGGTAATAATGTGCATATAGGATCTGAACATATGATCTTCCACCAAATAAACCAACTAGCATCAACTACAAGGAGTAATCAACACTACTAGCAACCTACTAGCACCAATCCCGGACTTGGAGACAAGAATTGGATACAAGAGATGAACTAGGGTTTGGAGATGAGATGGTGCTAGTGAAGATGTTGATGGAGATTGCCCTCTCCCGATGAGAGGAGTGTTGGTGATGATGTTGGTGATGATTTCCCCCTCCCGGAGGGAAGTGTCCCTGGCAGAACAGCTCTGCCGGAGCCCTAGATTGGTTCCGCCAAGGTTCCGCCTCGTGGCGGCGGAGTCTCGTCCCGAAAGGTTCTCCTCTATTTTTTTCTCATCGAAAGACTTCATATAGGAAAAGATGGGCGTCGGAGAGCCACCAGGGGGCCCATGAGGTAGGGAGGCGCGCCTAGGGGGGCCCCCCCACCCTCGTGAGTAGGGTGTGGGCCCCCTGGCCTTCATCTTTGGCGATGATTTTTCTTTATTTATTTTAAGACATTCCGTGGAGTTTTAGGACTTTTGGAGTTGCGCAGAATAGTCCTTCAATATTTGCTCCTTTTCCAGCCCAGAATTCCAGCTGCCGGCATTCTCCCTCTTCATGTAAACCTTGTAAAATAAGAGAGAATAGCCATAAGTATTGTGACATAACGTGAAATAACATCCCATAATGCAATAAATATTGACATAAAAGCATGATGCAAAATGGACGTATCATTGCGCCATTGGAGTTTCAATTGCATCCTTCAAATTTGAAATTAGTTGGTATGAGTAAATACAGTGATGCAAGAACAAAGTAGTATGAACCATAGCTACGGAACCTGACCTGAGAACAATTCTTCTTCTGCTTTAAGCGTTGACTTGGGGTTCGGAGTGGTGGTCCTCGTGCTTTGGGCACTGCAATTGCTTTACTAATTGCTCGTGTTTGGGTGCTCTGTGGTGGAGACGGTGTTGTGTCAACGGGAACTGAGTGTCTATCTGCTGGGGTTGGGGTTAGAAGGGGTGTAGATGGTTCTTTGTCCAACTGGGTAGGGGTACAATCTGCATGAGTGTGGGTTATGTGTGGTGGGGCTGGTTCTTGGGCAAGTACAACCGTGGTTCTATCTGCATCGACAGGTACCACGATCTTTTCTGAAGACCGTGTTTTTACTCCCACAAATACTGCCATCACTCCCTCCAATTGAAATGGCTGATAAACAAGAAAAGTAATTGAATGTACAGACATTGTAAGATAGACATGTGCAATGGGTAGTAGGGAAGAAAATAGGGCATGAAATAATTCACATTTATGTTGTCTAACCAAACAGAATAGCAGGACATAATTTCACATATATGATGGCTAATTAAACAGGATAGCATGACACAATTTCACATGTATGATGGCTAACTAAACAGGATAGAATGACATACTTCAAAATATGATGACTATGTAAACAGGATGACATGATATAACTATACGATGTGTCTATTAAAGTGGTTGGCATGCCATGAATCACAAACATGCCGTCGATGGAAACATGATGGCATGATATAATTCACGGATAGAATGACATAATTTAAAATATGATGACTATGTAAACAGGATGAGATGATATAACTATATTATGCCTTTAGAAAATGGGTTGGCATGCCATAATTCAGATACATGTTGTCTATGTAAACATCATGGCATGACATAATTCAAATATATGATTTGTATACTAAGGAAGTGAGCAGAGGGAAATCGCATATATGATGTGTTAACTAAGGAGATGACATTCAATATTGTGTATATGATGTAAAAACTAAGCATTGCAATATAACATATGCATGATATGAGTAATATAACCCTGCCAAGTTTGAGCATACACCTCAGGGGGATAATAGGACTGGTCATCTGCCTCTGAATCCTCCTCTGAAGAGCTATCTATAACCAGCAAGATATCTGCTTCAGCAGGTAGCATTGTCTGCTCTGAAGACCTTGTTTTCACTCCAGATTTCTCCATCACCAATTCAAATGGCTGATGCACAGGAAGAGCAGTTGAATATACAAACATTGTTGACAAAAGCAATGAGAAATACAAAAAAAGGATGGCATGATATAATTCACATATATGACGCTTGCCTAAACAACATGGCATTGCATAATTCACATACATAATGCCTTGCAACAAGATAACATTGCATAATTCACATATATAATGTCTTGCAACAAGATGGCATTGCATAATTCACATATATGGTAATTAGACACTAAACAGGTGGCATTCACACAAAGCATGTCTAAACTAAGCAAATGACATAGCAATGCAAGATACCATACGCACGATATGAGCAACATAACCCTGCCAAGTTAGAGCATGCACCTCGGGGGGGGGGATATGACTGGTCATTTGTCTCTAAGTCCTCCTCTAAGGAGCTATCGGTAACCAGCAAGACATGCGCTTCGTCAGATAGCACTGTCTGCTCTGAAGACCTTGTTTCCACTCCAGATTTTTCCATGACCGTGCCGAATGGCTAATGCACAGGAAGAGTAATTGAATGTACTAAAATTGTTGACAAATTTAACATGTAATAAAAAATGATGGCATGATATAATTCACATATAATATGACTGGCTAACCAGGGTGGCATTGCAAAATTCACATATATGATGCCTGGCTAAACAAGATGGCATTGCATGATTCACATATACGATAAAGAAACTAAATAGATGGCATTGACACAAAGCATGTCTAAACTAAGCAGATGACATCTTTAATGTATACAGTAAGCAATGCAAGGCACCATATGCATGATATTACCAACATCAGCATGCCAAGTTAGAGCGAAGACCTCATGGGGTAAATAGGAGTGGTCTTCTCCTTCTGAATCCCCCTCAGAACAGTTATCTTCCTCTTGATTATGATCTGAAATGGGTGGAGGGGGGCTGCCTTTGCGCCCACCATGGAACGATGTCTACATGAAATTTTATTGCCACACAAGGCTCGTTTCTTTTGCTCTACATGATCAGTTCCATTGTGTACAATAACTGGCATGCATAGGAATAAAACATAGTGAGATTATGTAAGGAGTGCATGCACAAATCCATTGTGATGGTAGCAAACTGTGGATAGACCCAAAACCAATGTTAGCAGGCAGATAATAGCTTTAGTTAAAAAATACAGATAATGGCTCCTTTAATGTTTGTTTGCACCCAACATGAAACTCATAGTAGACACCGGAGATTAACCAGATAGTAGACAGATAGTACTGATTGCTGCCCCAATATGTACCCCACAACCATTTAAAAACTCAAGTTTAAGCATTAGTTTGGACTTGACTCGGAGTCTAATAGGTGAACACAACGATAATGTAGCATGTCATCATATTAATCGACACATAATGTAAGCAGACACGGAAGAGTGCGACCTCTCTTGCGGACCCGTGTAGTCCTCAAGGTCATCTGCTCAGTTGATGATGGTAATGCAGTTGTCGTGGCTACCGGCAGCGGGGAAGAAGATTTGAGGCGGCGAAAGACAGTCTGGAGAGCGGATCCCTGCTGTGGTGAACCCTTCTGTCGTTGGAGCAGCTGAGCTGGGGTGGAACACAGCCGTAGGAGCAGGACAAACCGCACAAGGTTTTCTTTAACACATATCTGTAACAGAAGTAATTGAGTAAGGGCTTGTTTGAATTTGAGGATTCTAACAATGCAGGGATAGGAAATAGACAGGAAAAGGATATGAATGCACGTGCAAAACAGAGAATTTAAAAACACAGGATTTTTGCCAATCTGGGTGTTTGATTCACAACAATTGGAAGATCACAGGATGCAAAAAAGCATGGTGAGATTAAGTCAAACCACAAGAAAATGTATGGTTATAATGCTATTATGCTACTATCTCTTAGTCTTGTGCTTGATGAATAGGAATATGAAAAGGAGGACAAGTGGAAATTAGAATTCCTACGGTTATTCTTTCAAGGAGACACTAAAGGAACAAATCCTATAGTTTTGCTTTGCTCCATTTCTTTGCACCAAATTCATGAAAAGTAGTACCATAGGAAACTTTCCAATTCCTTTGTTTTTCATTCACTTTTCCTTTCAAGTACTGGTGATTCTAGTAGGCAGGCTTGAGCAAGGAAAATCCTACACTAAAAAAATGTTTTTGTGCTACTTCTATTACTTTGGACCTAGGCCACTGCCATACTAGCTCAACTCCCAGGCCCATCAACAAATGCACAGCTCAAACGCATAGAGATAAATAATGATGGCTTCAAGAGAGTCCATCATGGATAGCTAGGTTGCCTGGTACCTCACTGCTTGTCATATAGTAGGATAAAATAATCGTATTTCCCGTTACTACGAGTGCTCAGTGGACAATATATATAACATGTAGAGTAAAAAAGAGATGCAACAAGTGTACAACCTCTTTGGCAAAGCCATGTCGATCTCAGCGTGATTGGGTTGGCCGGTGAGGATGCTCCAGCTGACTTGGCTGTCGAAGGAGGGGAAGAAGATCTTGGGCGTCTGGAGATGGAGCCCGAGGTACTGCTCCGTTGTGATGGAGGGTTTCGTCGTTGGAGCAGCTCCGGTGAGTTGTACGACGCCGAGGCTGAAGCAGGACAAGAGAGACAACGAACAACATTAACCTGAGTGGAATTCTAATAGCATCTCCAATACATGATGTAAAATAAATAACCACAAAGTGCTAGATGTAAAATACATCATCCGCTCATCTCTGAACTTAACTGTCGAAACTGAACTTAACTGTCGAAACTGAATTTTGCTGTCGAAACTGAACGCACTAGCAAGGTGAGGCTACACGTCGGTCGACTGACTTTTTCATCTCTGGTCAGTCGATTTTGCAGCCGTTGGATACCAAATCAAGGGACTGCGGTTCATCTTCAACCTCCACCCCCCTGAGCCGCCAGCCACCACCGGCCAAACAGTAGCCCCCCGCCGCCCGCGGCTGGTGGTGCGCCGCCCCGCCCGCCTCGAAAACACTCCCCACCACCGGTCCGCCGCCGCCCCAGCCATCCCTCTGGGCCCCCCGTCCCGAGCTTTTTCTCCGGTGATCCCCACGCCACCGCCCCGCCACCGCCAGCGACCACCGCCCCTACCTTGAACCCTAAGATAGATAGTGGGGTACCTCTCCGGTAAGCCCCCCTCCCCGCTGCGGCTGGTTCTTCCTTCACCCCTGCGAGCCGCCACACCCCCTGAAAATTGACTGACCCAAAAGTCGATTCAGTCGACTGAAGTGTAGCTAAATCGGAGCACCATCACAAGCAATAGCAAGAGTTAGAGCAGCAGCGCGAGCAAGAGCAATAGCAAGAGTAGACCAGGCAGGTGATCGAGAGCAAGAGCAGAGCAGCAGCGCGAGCAAGAGCTAAAGCAGCAGCAGCTCCTACTGATGTGGACGTCGCCGCCGAGGGAGCGACGCTGTGCAGGCAGTGGCCGGCGATGCCGCCGTGGATGGAGCCGCGTCGTGTCGGCTCGGGACCGATCGCCGGCAGCACCGTGAGATCGAATCAAGAAGAAAATGCGGCTATTAGTGTACAACCTCTTTGGTGGCGCCGATTAGGCCGCAGCTTCATCCGAGGAAATGGTGATGATGATGCTCTTCCGGTGGTGCAGGTGAAGACGGCGGTGTGGGAATGGAGGTGGCGCGAAAGACGAGGGGAACGTTGGGGCAGCTCCTTGGAGGTGGAGGACGGGGCGGCTAAACCGGCGGGATGATGATACGTCTCCAACGTATCTATAATTTTTGATTGCTCCATGCTACTTCATCTACTGTTTTGGACGGTATTTAACTTTATTTTCCACTTTTATATTACTTTTGGGACTAACCTATTAACCGGAGGCCCAGCCCAGAATTGCTGTTTTTTTTGCCTTTTTCAGTATTTCGAAGAAACAGAATATCAAACGGAGTCCAACTAGAATGAAACCTTCGGGATCGTGATTTTCCAACCGAACGTGATCCAGGAGACTTGGACCCTACTCCAAGAAGCTTCCGAGGAGGTCACGAGGGTGGAGGGCGCGCCCTCTTGGGTGCGCCCCCTACCTCATGGGCCCCTCGGAGCTCCACCGACGTACTCCTTCCTCCTATAAATACCTCTGTATCCCCGAACGATCAGAACAGGAGCCAAAAGCCTAATTCCACCGCCGCAACCTTCTGTACCCACAAGATCCCATCTTGGGGCCTGTTCCGGAGCTCAGCCGGAGGGGGCATCCACCACGGAGGGCTTCTACATCATCACCATAGCCCCTCCGATGAAGTGTGAGTAGTTTACTTCAGACCTTCGGGTCCATAGCTAGTAGCTAGATGGCTTCTTCTCTCTTTTTGGATCTCAATACAATGTTCTCCTCCTCTCTCGTGTAGATATATTTGATGTAATCTTCTTTTTGCGGTGTGTTTGTTGAGACCGATGAATTGTGGGTTTATGATCCAATATTATCTATGGAAAATATTTGATTCTTCTCTGAATTCTTTTATGTATGATTGAGTTATCTTTGCAAGTCTCTTCAAATTATCTTTTTGGTTTGGCCAACTAGATTGGTAGTTCTTGCAATGGGAGAAGTGCTTAGCTTTGGGTTCAATCTCGCGGTGTCCTTACTCAGTGACAGAAAGAGTTGCAAGGCACGTATTGTATTGTTGCCATCGACGATAACAAGATGGTTTTTTTATCATATTGCATGAGTTTATCCCTCTACATCATGTCATCTTGCTTATGGCGTTACTTTGTTTTTACTTAATACTCTAGATGCATGTTGGATAGCGGTCGATGAGTGGAGTAATAGTAGTAGATGCAGAATCGTTTCGATCTACTTGTTTTGGACGTGATGCCTATATACATGATCGTTGCCTAGATATACTCATAACTATGCTCAATTCTGTCAATTGCTCAACAGTAATTTGTTCACCCATCATAGAATACTTATGCTCTTGAGAGAAGCCTCTAGTGAAACCTATGGCCCCCGGGTCTATTCTCATCATATCAATCAATATCACTTTATTTACTTGCTTTGTTTCTACTTTGCCTTTACTTTTTTACTTTGCATCTATATATCAAAAATACCAAAAATATTATCTCTATCAGATCTCACTCTCATAAGTGACCGTTAAGGGATTGACGACCCCTAAGCGTTGGTTGCGAGTTGCTATCGTTTTGTGTAGGTACGAGGGACTTGTGCGTGGTCTCCTACTGGATTGATACATTGGTTCTCAAAAACTGAGGGAAATACGTACGCTACTTTACTGCATCATCCTCTCCTCTTCGGGGAAATCCAACGCAGTGCTCAAGAGGTAGCAAGAAGAATCTCTGGCGCCGTTGCCGGGGAGGCTCACACAAGCAAGTCAACCATACCAAGTACCCATCGCAATCCCTATCTCTCGCATTACTTTATTTGCCATTTGCCTCTCGTTTTCCTCTCCACCACTTCACCCTTGCCGTTTTATTTGCCCTCTCTTTCCCAATCTCCTCCTCTCTTTCCCGTTTGCCTTTTTCCCGTCGCCTTTCTGTTTGCTTGTGTGTTGGATTACTTGTTGCCATGGCGCAAGATAATACCAAATTGTGTTATTTCTCGAATACGAATAATAATGATTTCCTTAGTACTCCGATTGCTCCTCTTAATAATGATGAGTCTTGTGAAATCAATACCGCTTTGTTGAATCTTGTTATGAAAGATCAATTCGCCGACCTTCCTAGTGAAGATGCCGCTACTCATCTAAACAATTTTGTCGATTTGTGTGATATGCAAAAGAAGAAAGATACGGATAACAATATTGTCAAAGTGAAGTTATTTCCGTTTTAACTTAGAGATCGTGCTAAAGTTTGGTTTTCGTCTTTGCCTAAAAATAGTATTGATTCTTGGAATAAGTGCAAAGATGCTTTTATCTCTAAGTATTTTCCTCCCGCTAAGATTATCACTCTTAGGAACGATATCATGAATTTTAAACAACTTGATCATGAGCATGTTGCCCAATCTTGGGAAAGAATGAAATTAATGCTTCGCAATTGCCCTACTCATGGTTTGAATTTATGGATGATCATACAAAAATTTTACGCCGGATTGAATTTTGCTTCTATAAATCTTTTAGATTCGGCCGCGGGAGGCACTTTTATGGAAATTATGTTAGGGGATGCTACCAAATTGCTTGATAATATTATGGCTAATTATTCTCAATGGCACACCGAAAGATCTTCTAGTAAAAACGTGCATGCTATAGAAGAAATCAATGTTTTGAGTGAAAAGATGGATGAACTTATGAAGATGTTTGCTCCTTAAAATACTCCTCTTGATCCCAATGATATACCTTTATGTACTTTGCTTGAGAATAATAATGAATCTATGGATGTGAATTTTGTTGGTAGGAATAGTTTTGGAAACAACGCTTATAGAGGGAATTTTAATCCTAGGCCTTATCCTAGCAATCCTTCTAATAATTACGGAAATTCCTACAATAACTCTTATGGAAATTTTAATAAGATGCCCTCTGAATTTGAGAGTAGTGTTAAAGAGTTTATGAATTCATAAAAGAATTTTAATGCTTTGCTTGAAGAGAAATTGCTTAAAGTTGATGGTTTGGCTAGGAACGTTGATGGAATTTCTCTTGAAATTGATTCTTTAAAGCTTAGATCTATTCCTCCTAAGCATGATATCAATGATTCTCTCAAAGCCATGAGAATTTCCATTAATGAGTGCAAGGAAAGAACCGCTAGGATGCGTGCTTCCAAAGATGCTTTTATTAAAGCGTGTTCTTCCAATCCCTATGAAAATCAAGATGAAGATCTAAAAGTTATTGATGTGTCCCCCATTAAATCTTTGTTTTGCAATATGCATCTTGATGAATCTGAAGATTATCTTCCTTTACCTAGAAGGCGTTCTAAGAATTCGGAGTTTCTAGATCTTGATGATGAAATTGATGAAAGTGGGATTGAAATAAATAAAAACCATGGTGTTGCTAAACCCACTATTTTGGATCTCAAGGAATTTAATTATGAAAATTGCTCTTTGACTGGTTGTATTTCCTTGTTGCAATCCGTGCTAGATTCTCCTCATGCTTATAGTCAAAATAAGGCCTTTACCGAACATATTGTTGATGCCTTGATGCAATCTTATGAAGAAAAACTTGACTTGAAAGTTTCTATTCCTAGAAAACTCTATGATGAATGGGAACCTACTATTAAAATTAAAATTAAAGATTTTGAGTTTCATGCTTTGTGTGATTTGGGTGCTAGTGTCTCTACTATCCCCAAAACTTTATGTGATTTGCTAGATTTCCGTGATCTTGATGATTGCTCTCTAAACTTGCATCTTGCGGATTCCACTATAAAAAACCTATGGGAAGAATTAATGATGTTCTTATTGTTGCAAATAGGAATTATGTGCCCGTAGATTTTATTGTTCTTGATATAGATTGCAATCCTTCATGTCCTATTATTCTTGGTAGACCTTTCCTTAGAACGATTGGTGCAATTATTGATATGAAGGAAGGGAATATTAGATTCCAATTTCCCTTAAAGAAGGGTATGGAACACTTCCCTAGAAAGAAAATAAAATTACCATATGAATCTATCATGAGAGCCACTTATGGATTGCCTACCAAAGATGGCAGTACCTAGATCTATCCTTGCTTTTATGCCTAGCTAAGGGCGTTAAACGATAGCGCTTGTTGGGATGCAACCCAATTTTATTTTTTGTTTTTTGTTTTTGCTTCTGTTTAGAAATAAATAATCCATCTACCTTCTGTTTGTATGTGGTTTTATGTTTTAATTAGTGTTTGTGCCAAGTAGGACCTATAAGATAACCTACGATGATAGTTGATTTGATTCTGCTGAAAAACAGAAACTTTGCGCGCACAAATTTAGTTATGATAAATCACAGGAACGTGATTTTGCGTTGATTCTTTTTTCTGCTGATCAATAAAAAAATTGTACAGGACTTCCTATTTTTGTAGAATTTTTAGGGTTCCAGAAGTTTGCTTTAGTTACAGATTGCTACAGACTGTTCTGTTTTTGACAGATTCTGTTTTTCGTGTGTTGTTTGCTTATTTCAATGCATCTATGGCTAGTAATTCAGTCTATGAACCATAAGGAAGTTGGAATACAGTAGGTTTAACACCAATATAAATAAAGAATGAGTTCATTACAGTATCTTGAAGTAGTCTTTTGTTTTCTTTCTCTAACGGAGCTCACGAGATTTCTGTTGAGTTTTGTGTTGTGAAGTTTTCAAGTTTTGGGTGAATTCTTTTGATGGATTATGGAACAAGGAGTGGAAAGAGCCTAAGCTTGGGGATGCCCACGGCACCCCAAAGATAATCCAAGGACACCAAAAAGTCAAAGCTTGGGGATTCCCCGGAAGGCATCCCCTCTTTCGTCCACTTCCATCGGTAATTTACTTGGAGCTATATTTTTATTCACCAACATGATATGTGTTTTGCTTGGAGCGTCTTGTATTATTGTGTCTTTGCTTGTTGGTCTACCACAATCATCCTTGATGTACAAATCTTTTTAGAGATCCATACATGAATTGGAATTTGTTAGAATACTCTATGTGCTTCACTTATATCTTTTGAGCTTGATAGTTCTGCTCATAGTGCTTCACTTATATCTTTTGCGTGATAATTTTTGCTCTAGTACTTCACTTAGATCTTTTAGAGCACGGTGGTGGATTTGTTTTAAAGAAACTATTTGATCTCTCATGCTTCACTTAGATTATTTTGAGAGTCTATAATAGCATGGGAATTCGCTTAATGTTAATATACTTGGTGTTCAAGATATGTGAAACTTTCTTTTGAGTGCGTTGATTACTAAGATAAGTTTGATGCTTGATAATTGTTTTGAGATATGAAGATGGTGATATTTGAGTCATGCTAGTTAAAGTAGTTGTGAATTCAAAGAATACTTGTGTTGAAGTTTGTGATTCCCGTAGCATGCACGTATGGTGAACCGTTATGTGATGAACTCGGAGCATGATTTATTTATGGATTGTCTTCCGTATGAGTGGCGGTCGGGGATGAGCGATGGTCTTTTCCTACCAATCTATCCCCCTAGGAGCATGCGCGTAATACTTTGCTTTGATAACTTCTAGATTTTTGCAATAAGTATATGAGTTCTTTATGACTAATGTTGAGTCCGTGGATTATACGCACTTTTTCCCATCCTTCCACCTTTGCTAGCCTCTCTAATACCGCGCACTTTTCGCCAACATCATACACCCACCATATACCTTCCTCAAAACAGCCACCATACCTACCTATCATGGCATTTCCATAGCCATTCCGAGATATATTGCCATGCAACTTTCCACCGTTCCGTTTATTATGACACGCTCCATCATTGTCATATTGCTAGCATTATCATGTAGTTGACATTGTATTTGTGGCAAAGCCACCGTTCATAATTCTTTCATACATGTCACTCATGATTCATTGCATATCCCGGTACACCGCCGGAGGCATTCATATAGAGTCATACTTTGTTCTAAGTATCGAGTTGTAAGAAAAATAAAAGTGTGATGATCATCATTATTAGAGCATTGTCCCAAGTGAGGAAAGGATGATGGAGACTATGATCCCCCCATAAGTCGGGATGAGACTCCGGACTTTACAAAAAAAGAGGCCATAAAAAAAGAGAAGAGAAAGGCCCAAATAAAAAAATGAGAGAAAAAGAGAGAAGGGACAATGCTACTATCCTTTTACCACACTTGTGCTTCAAAGTAGCACCAAGATCTTCATGATAGAGAGTCTCTCATTTTGTCACTTTCATATACTAGTGGGAATTTTTCATTATAGAACTTGGCTTGTATATTCCAATGATGGGCTTCCTCAAAATGCCCTAGGTCTTCGTGAGCAAGTTGATGCACACCCACATAGTTTCTTTTATAGAGCTTTCATATACTTATAGCTCTAGTGCATCCGTTGCATGGCAATCCCTACTCACTCACATTAATATCTATTGATGGGCATCTCCATAGCCCGTTGATACGCCTAGTTGATGTGAGACTATCTTCCCTCTTTTTGTCTTCTCCACAACCACCCTTCTATTCCACCTATAGTGCTATATCCATGGCTCACGCTCATGTATTGCATGAAGATTGAAAAAGTTTTGAGAATGTCATAAGTATGAAACAATTGCTTGGCTTGTCATCGGGGTTGTGCATGATTTAAATATTTTATGTGGGGAAGATGGAGCATAGCCAGACTATATGAATTTGTAGGGATAACTTTCTTTTGCCATGTTATTTTGAGAAGACATGATTGCTTTGATTAGTATGCTTGAAGTATTATTATTTTTGTGTCAATATGAACTTTTGTCTTGAATCTTTTGGATCTGAATATTCATATCACAATTAAGAAGATTTACATTGAAATTATGCCAAAGTATCACTCCACATCAAAAATTCTTTTTTAGCATTTACCAACTCAAGGACGAGCAGGAATTAAGCTTGGGGATGCCTGATATGTCTCCAACGTATCTATAATTTTTGACAGCTCCATGCTACTTTATCTACTGTTTTGGACTATATTGGGCTTTATTTTCCACTTTTATATTACTTTTGGGACTAACCTATTAACCGGAGGCCCAGCCCAGAATTGCTGTTTTTTGCCCTTTTCAGTATTTCGAAGAAACAGAATATCAAATGGAGTCCAAACGGAATGAAACCTTCAGGATCGTGATTTTCCAACCGAACGTGATCCAGGAGACTTGGACCCTACTCCAAGAAGCTTCCGAGGAGGTTACGAGGGTGGAGGGCGCGCCCCCCTGGGGGCGCCCCCTACCTCGTGGACCCCTTGGAGGTCCACCGACGTACTCCTTCCTCCTATATATACCTACGTATCCCCGAACGATCAGAACAGGAGCCAAAAACCTAATTGCACCACCGCAACCTTCTGTATCCACGAGATCCCATCTTGGGGCCTGTTCTGGAGCTCCACCGGAGGGGGCATCCACCACGGAGGGCTTCTACATCATCACCATAGCCCCTCCGATGAAGTGTGAGTAGTTTACTTCAGACCTTCGGGTCGATAGCTAGTAGCTAGATGGCTTCTTCTCTCTTTTTGGATCTCAATACAATGTTCTCCCCCTCTCTCGTGGAGATCTATTCGATGTAATCTTCTTTTTGCGGTGTGTTTTTAGAGACCGATGAATTGTGGGTTTATGATCCAGTATTATCTATGGAAAATATTTGATTCTTCTCTGAATTCTTTTATGTATGATTGAGTTATCTTTGCAAGTCTCTTCGAATTATCTTTTTGGTTTGGCCAACTAGATTGGTAGTTCTTGCAATGGGAGAAGTGCTTAGCTTTGGGTTCAATCTTGTGGTGTCCTTACTTAGTGACAGAAAGAGTTGCAAGGCACGTATTGTATTGTTGCCATCGAGGATAACAAGATGTTTTTTTATCATATTGCATGAATTTATCCCTCTACATCATGTCATCTTGCTTATGGCGTTACTTTGTTTTTTACTTAATACTCTAGATGCATGCTGGATAGCGGTCGATGAGTGGAGTAATAGTAGTAGATGCAGAATCGTTTCGATCTACTTGTTTTGGACGTGATGCCTATATACATGATCATTGCCTAGATATACTCATAACTATGCTCAATTCTGTCAATTGCTCAACAGTAATTTGTTCACCCACCGTAGAATACTTATGCTCTGGAGAGAAGCCTCTAGTGAAACCTATGGCCCCCGGGTCTATTCTCATCATATCAATCTATATCACTTTATTTACTTGCTTTGTTTTTACTTTGCCTTTACTTTTTACTTTGCATCTATCTATCAAAAATACCAAAAATATTATCTCTATCAGATCTCACTCTCGTAAGTGACCGTGAAGGGATTGACAACCCCTAAGCGTTGGTTGCGAGTTGCTGTCATTTTGTGTAGGTACGAGGGACTTGTGCGTGGTCTCCTACTGGATTGATACCATGGTTCTCAAAAACTGAGGGAAATACTTACGCTACTTTACTGCATCATCCTCTCCTCTTTGGGGAAATCCAACGCAGTGCTCAAGAGGTAGCAGATGACGAGATCGACGACGGATCCTCATCCGATACGATGGATGAGGGACGTCGAGGTGTTTCTGTGGACGACGTCGTCGGGGAAGAGGCTCCGGCTGGGTGGCGGACGGAGCAAGGTGTGGGGTTTCGTCGCGGGTTTTTGCGGCCTCGGTGTATGAATGGGTGGGCGGATGGGATGGCAGTGGGGAACCATGGCTTAGGACGCGCTTGTCCGAAATGTGGTGTAAGTTATGAAAGTACCCCCACCAATTTGAGGCAGTTCTTTTGGTTCAGGGGTACCACAGGCATTTCGCGTGTCGGGATTTCACAGGAGGTGGGAGTTTTTGCGCGCGTTGTATTTTCGGAATAGCAAGGTGCGGGTTGAGATGGAGGGAGTTGTCGGAGCACAACGAGACAAAGATATATCTTAAATATTTTGGGCTAACAAGGCACGGGTTGAAGAGGCAGGAGTTTCGCAGCACGATAGACAGAGACGCTAGCTTGAATTTTCAGCATAACAAGGCGTGGCTTGAAATTTCGGAAGAACAAGCTTAACGTGTACCCAAAAAAAGACAATTTGCACCTCAACACGCACAACACACACACACAAACACCATTTGGACTAGAGTATGGTACACGTGCATTGCATGCATGAGATTTGGCAACCAAATTATGAATAAATACCACATTATAGCATGTAAGCTTTGAGTCATATATGCATGATGTAGATGTTTGTTTAATTCTTATAGTTCATTTCATTCAAAATCATCTAGTTTTTATAAGAAAGCTAATCTATTTTAAGATTCATGGAATTGTGCATTGTAAGACATAAAGTAAAAACAAATAATGGCAAATCATGTAGAAAAACATTTGGGCAATACTGATACGGAAGATTCTAGAACAAAGAAGAAGTACTTGTGTTTTGATGTTTGTGCATTATGCTTAAGTTCAACCATGGAGTCTTCTAGATTATACATGTGGCGAAATCTGGTGGAATCTAGATGATATCCAACGGCCAGTAGTGCTCAAATTTGCCATCTTTAGACCATCGGATTCGCCTCATCCAACAACCATCTTTCAAAGTTAAAGTTACCCGCATACAATATAAAAAAATAAATAATATAATATATATATATAGGGGTATAGATATAGATATGTGATGCGAAAGCCACCCATCATCTCCAATTAGAATAATGTGTCCATGCACGGATGCGACGTGGCCAAATGATGTCTGCCATCGGTATCTCAAATTCAAATCAGTCTAACCTTGTTCAATGTGTATACATTAAAACATACTCGTTTCCAAACCACACCGCGCAGATCTCCGTTATATTCATGCATGCATGGGTTTCAAACATCAGGATCTCTTATTCAAATATTTGAATTCAACTTTACATTGATTATGACCTCACCTAGTCTTTCACACCCACACAGTCGTCTTCTCTTTATAATTGTACCACTAACTTTCTCTCGTGCATGCATGCACACACAGTACCAGTCGGCATTATCCATCGCATACACAACCCCCTCTCCATCATATCGGGCATTCTTTATCTCTCATGCGTGCATGCGCAACGATCGATGTTCCTCTATGTATGTGTGTATATAGCTAGGTCTTTCATAGTTTTCCACACAAACTGATCAATCGATATATCCAGTGAGGTCTCACCCTCTTTCCCACGTCCACATCAATCAATCTATACCTCTCTATATATGATTAACATATATAGCTAATACACCCACATTAATTATATATCCAACGTCCCCCTCTCATCATCCATGCCTTCCGCTTCATCACTCGGGACGCACAAGACAATGGCAAAGACAGGCGATAAGGCCCTGCCCCTAACATCACTATATATCGAGGCTAATATGAATGTGATCATTAGACAATTGCTGCTAAAAATGGTTTAAGTTCATGAATTGACCCTCCTCGTAAAGGATTAGCAATGCTTGGCCCCTAGCTCATTTATATTTCATGGCTCCGCCACTGCGCGCAACAGCGCATGTTCTCGCCTCCTCTCTCTAAATATCAATCTCGCACTTGTGCATTCCTTCATAGTCTCCCTCCACTCGGCCCCTTGCACCATCTTCTAGCCCCCACCGGATTTTGCCACATGTACAATCTAGCAGACTCCATGGTTGAACTTAATCATAATGCACAAACCTCAAAACAACAGTGGTTCTCTTTTGTTCTAGAATCTTCCGTATCATAACTGCCCAAACTTTTTTCTAGTTGAATTGCCATTATTTGTTTTTACTTTATGCTTTACAACGCACAGTTCCATGAATCATAAAATAGATTAAGGCTTCTTTGATTCAAAGGATTCTCAAAGGAATTTTGGAGGATTCTAATCATTAGGAATTTTTCCTATCTTGGTTGTTTGATTCGTAGGATTGTAAACAATAGGAATTTTTCCATATGATTCATTTGCACTAGATTTCATAGGTAACGTCCCATCCACTCAAACCTCTTTGAAAGAATTCTGCGTTTTTTCTATGCACAATCAAACACTCGTACAATCCTATAGGATTCAAGACGACATTCCACTATAATCCCATGTTTTCCCTATTCCCGCGTTTTAACATTTTTATAAAAACTAATTGATTTTGAATGAGATGAACTATAAGAATTAAACGAAGGTCTACATCAGGCATATATGACTCAGAGCTTACATGCTATAATGTGGTATTTATTCATAATTTGGTTGCAAAATCTGATGCGTGCAATGCACGTGTACCTTACTAGTACTTTGAGTATGTGCAAAACACGTAAACTAGAATTCCAATGGCACGCTACACAGTGTCTCTCTTACAGTTCATGAAGCCACGTGGCACATGTGGAGGCGTTGTCGCGACCTCCTTGCGTGGATTGATCATAGTGACATGCTGCTGGTTCGAGAAGAATGTACTCGTCCTCCTTGAGCCATACCGGCGGTACATGCACGAAGCGAAGATGTGCACGCACGCCACGCATGCACTCATTCCCTCGCACGCACACGCGGGTACACGGGCGGACGCAATTTTGTACCAAGATCCATCCCATGTGATAATTTGACGCGTGTAAAGTCGTTCACTTCATTGATGGTCAATTTATACAGCGCATGCAAATTGAGTGGATGTGAGGGCGGAAGAAAGACATTATTACTCCACTGCGCGCATGTGAGTAGTTAAATCATGGGTTGCTACTAGTACTTCCATTGGTCTCCTTCGTATTTTGTGCCAATTTTTGACAGTAACATAATATTTACACATTTGAGCAGTGTAGTCTACTTGAAACTTATGTTCCGCTAAACTCAACTGGAGCCGTTTTGGGCCTCGAAACCAAAACAATCAATTAATCTTTACCTTGTTCCCATCACATTCGAAAGCGTGCTCACACCTACTAGTACGTACCAAACCTGAACGTGTTCCCACTATGTAGGTATTAGTACTAGTGCTAGTACTTAGGTTATAAAAAGGGGAACTACCTAACCGAAAATCACTCTACCTTTCCTCCTCATAAGTGCTTCTTCTTCGTCCGTCCTTGCCATGGCCGGTGAGCAGAGCTCTAGGTCGAGAACTACTCGTAACAAGGGAGCGGCAACCAAGGCTGTGGAATAAAAAGAGAGGGCTCGCCACCACGCAGAGACCTCGAAAGATCTCTCACGGGAAGGCGATGGCTCCCAGGAGCACCCTAGCCGCGGAGGCAAACATGCCGAGCCAGCGGCGCTGGAGTCATTATCCCTTGACGGCATGCCCAATCAGCTCAATAAGCACCTCAATAAGCAGAAGGAGTTCATCCAAGGCTTGGTGGAGTTGCTGAAGGAGAGCCTCGACGACATGCCCGCTGAGCTCAATAAGTAGGGGGAGTTGACAACCGGCTTGGTGATGCTGCTGAAGAAGAGCATTGCCTCGAAGAAGAAGGCGACCGGCGAAATCCTACGACTTCAGGAGGACAAGGCGAAGCCCTGCCACAAGATCGACCTGTTGAAGGAGAAGAACACTGGCTGGAAGAAGCTGCATGAGAATAGTAGTTCCTCGATGAAGATGCTGCAGGCCCTCGTCATGGAACAGAAGGAGGAGTTGGCGAAGCTCCGCATCGAGCACCCGACTGCTGTCAAGGTACGTAATGCGGCTGTGGAACAGATGATGAAGGCTCGCGTCGAGAAATCCCGCGTCATGGACATAATGAAGAAGATGGCGGAGGAGACGCGCAAGGAGATGGAGGTCGTGGAGGCGATGAAGAAGCAGTTACGACTCCACGGTGAATTAGATCATTTGGGGTGATAATCTTCCTTCTTCTTTTGCTTCTGTGTTTCATCTTTTGCTTTGGGTGTTTCGCCGCACGTGTCACGTTCTCTGCGAGGCATGAATAGAACAATGCTTTTTTAGGGAATGAATAGAACAATGCTAACAATGAGATGACTAGCAAATTAGATCATTTTTATCACCATATGGCACTGGGTTGCCGTGTTTCGTGCTCCTCCGTCGTAGTACTACTCCAGTGGAAAACTTGAGTATACCGCACGGTTCTTTGCTCCTCCTCAGGTCGTCGGTGCATTTATACGAGCAGTCAAATCACAAGGCCCTGCCTTCTAGCAGTAATGAGCCGTCAAATAACAAAGGCCCTCGCCTCTCATGAAACCGACCAAGCTAGACTGCCCCGCCCTCTAGCCTTTTAAAAAATGTATACTTTTGTACAGTAGTAGTATCGATGGATTCCGCCATGGAGCAAAACTTGAAATTAAAAAAAAGGAGGTACATATAGAGAGTGCTCGTCGCTAAATTATGCATATAGTACTATTAAAAAGGCTAGTCACAATAATGGTGTCCAGCACAACCCACCCCTCAAATAAAACTAAGCATCCTGAAATTATTTGACAAAACTAAGCACCCTGAAATTCTTTGACAACTAAACTGCTGGCTATATGATGTTGGCCATATATATTGTACATATATAATGTGAAGAAACGAGTGGTAGTACTATACCAATTAAAAGATGAAATGTACGAAATACTAGTATGTACGTACTGAAGAGTGAAAGTAACGAGAAGAAACATAACATAGTTCTGCTGGGGGCTCAGCACAACACACCCCTCAAATTAAATTAAGCACACCTGAAATTAAACTTTGCAACTATTCCGGTAGACACTGCATTAGAACCACCATGAGCAACTACACTGCCACCTTACTCGGAGTCCTCGTCCACGTCCTTGACTTCGTCCTTGTCCCTCTTCCTCTTGGCCGATACTTCTTTGCTTGAACCGCACATTTGGCTCTTGCTCTTCATCCAACCCTTGTAGCTATTGAAACAAAGGTAGCCATCCATTGCAGCGTAGTGGATGTGGTCTATATCTAGTACATTCCGCTGCCATACATAACGATGAAATGTGTATTGAGGTTTCTCCAGTTTACCGTATGAAGGATGAACCATGGCCCTACCAGGGTCAGCATTGAAGGCTGACGAGAGGACACCAGCCGATTCTTCTGGAGGTCGA
Organism: Aegilops speltoides; assembly: GCA_021437245.1. NCBI lineage: Eukaryota > Viridiplantae > Streptophyta > Magnoliopsida > Poales > Poaceae > Aegilops > Aegilops speltoides. Next base: position 32,776,991 of record CM038144.1, read on the forward strand.
AGGGGTTACCTACAATGAGGCCTATCCGACCCAGGACTTCTTTGTCGTTACTAAAGTCTATGGTAACGAATTTGACTAGGTTGCTCTCGAGGAAGTCCTTAAAATCCAGGCATTCAACGTCGGCATGGCATATGTGGTAGACCAAGCATAATTCATGCACGCAAACCTGGATCACGGCGGGCTTCTTCCTCTCTTCGTGTAATACCCGTGTTTATTAGTATAAATAAGATCTTGTATTTGGTAAATTAACAAATTAGCAGAATGTTGGAGTAGTAATTATAAGCTTAATTAGATAAAATCAATCATTGGCAATCATTGGTTAGTACTAAGTAAGAGTATCAACTTGAAAGGATATGCATTACAAGAACATGCTTGTAGAGCCTTCGGGTAGGAGGGCCACGTGTGGGTGTGGTACAAGATATTTAGTAGCTCAAGTTTGCACTTATCTGTAGCATTTAATGCTCTATTGAGTCAGCTAGGCACGTGTAGTGTAAAAGTACAAACAGCTGTAAAACTAGGGACACCGAGGCTGCTGAGTTACACTTATCCAGCTCCATTCCCTACCCTACCATGCCTATAAATAGAGGAGCAAGAGCACACTGTAGTATTCATCCCAACATACAAACCAGTTCACTAGCTAGCTTTGCATGGAGTAGAATCACACTGATCGGCAAGAGCGCTCGGAGGAAGCAGCGAGTCAGGCAAGCATGCATCCCATCTAGCCTTTCTAGCTGTCCTATTCCTTGTTATCTCACTGTTCATGCCATGCTCTATAGCTAGTAGTACTTCTGAAGCTCTATAATGTGCACTGTTCACTTGATTCCTGTACATCTCTTGAAGCTAGCATGCATACCACAGTACCTTTTGTTTGTGATCACGGTGGAGAAATCCTTGGTACATGCATGTGAGCACATGGATTAATGGCTCATGCATGGATGGTTGGTTCTGTGAAAAGCCTAGTGATATTTATTTTGGTCTTGCATGTACTTCCTCTTGCTAATCCTTGTCTAGTAAATTTTATAAAATCTGGTATCACGACGGCAAACGTATTGTACCGGTCACAGTTCAGGTATGGGACTGTCTGAGTTCTCCGCTAAGAATGCCACTCGTTCGGAAGCGTGTCGATGATGGATCCGTAGGAGCGATCGACACTAGTAAGTCGAGTGGGTGGTTCTTGGGGGAATATAGAGCTCTGCTCTACTAGCGCCTGTGTGGTTCTAGTCGAGACTGTCGACGTCGGAGTACCCCTCTTAAGAGCGTAAAAGTGTGAAATTTCACCCCTGTGACTCCCGGGTTGGGAAGCTTGCGGTCATATGTGATGCCAGTTATTTCTTTCCTTTTCTTTAAATTAATCTCCATTATCTTCCTCTGCCAACAAACTCTTTCTTTACAACTAACCCTTGTGTTTTGTCACTTTTCTTTGAGAGAAGTTCCTTTGTACCCGTGTGCTTGCTGAGTATGAGATCATACTCATTCTTGCTATTGTTGTTGATTTTGCGAAGTAGCAAATGATGGATGTCTTGATGAGAATGATGAACAGTAGGAGTAGCTCTACGGGTTGGGAATAAATAAAGAAGTTGCATGTATCATAACCTTTGTAATAGCTAGTAATGAATAAAGTTGACTCTTGTGCATACTGGAAAATAATTTGTTTACTAGCCTAACATGCTAATAAATTTGAGATTTATAAGCATGTGGCGATTGTCACGGCTAAGACTCACTTGGGGCATGACACTTTGTCCTTTAGATCCTTCTCTCGTCCCAGGACTGTGGTGTACTCAACATCTAGCCCAGCGACCCACTCATCATCTGAGTTTTTGAACATGCGTCTGAAGCGAGAAAGGTATCCTTTCACCGTCGCGGAAGAACGGGTGTAGATGACGTCGAACTCATCGCCGGTGATGGTTCTAACCATGTACTCACCACCGATCATGGAGATTTGGGACGCCATGGATTTGGGAGGAGGGTTAGGATTAGTGGAACTGCCGTAATGTGAAAGGACGGGGCGACTAGGAGCGAATCGCCATAGTATTAAAGGATGTGCAGGGACGAGTAGGAGCGAACTGCCAGCGTGCGAACGGCAGGGTAGTGGCTTTCCATTCTCCCATGATACGGGCTTTCGAGAGCCCTTGGATCTGAGATCGAACGGTTGCATGGCGTGATTCTAGACCTATGGGTGAATATCCTATCCTGGAGGGTTATTCTGCAAATTTTCAGCAACTTAGCATGCGACCGTTTGATCTCAGATCCAAGGGCTGACAGCAGCCCGCATCATGGTCATGCCTACCACGACCGTCGCATCGCTCGCGCGGTCGCGCCCTTGGAGATTTAACACGGTGCGTTAGGCTATCTGATGTTGGCATGTCATACATAGTCATGACTTAGTCACTCATACTACAACAAGGTTAGCTATAAGGTTGGCTATAAGTGTATTTTTTTACTTCTCTCTATCTCTTTCTTCGTACTCCCTCCGTCCCATAATATAAGAACGTTTTTGACACTAGTGTAGTGCCAAAAACGTTCTTATAATATTATGGGACACATGGAGTACTAGTGTTTATTGCATTTGCCAAGGAGTGACCTCTTCCAACGAAATGGTGTGCTTATTATTTTTTGTTGCTAAGTTTGCTTCATTTAATTAGCTATAGACTCAAAATTGTCTTTTCACCTAGGTACATGCGCTTAGCACCATTTCTTCCTTGGGTCACCAAACTAGTCTCTCTCTTCTTGATTAACTTGCCACATCAGACTTTATGCCTATGTGGCAAGCTTAGCACCTGTAGGAGCAAGTAAGGCTGCTTGTAATGGGAGTATCATAGGTAGTATCATGCATGCCAACTATGCAATCTTGATGAGGTGACGTCAAATTAAATGAAGAAAAGAGAGAGTTGAGTATCATATTAAATGATGTGCTACTATGTGTCATGCATGACAATAAATAAACTATCCTATGATACCAACACATGATACTATGCATTACAGATGTAGTATCATACAAAAGTATCATATGCATGATACTAGTATATGATCCTCTCCATTACGAGCAACCTAAGTACAATAGTGCGCTTTACATGGCATTTTTGCATATGTGGAGGAAAGAGAGGCAAGGAAAAAGTGGAGAAGTGGGCTCTCATGCAAGAGCCAACCTCTACTACATGGTGGAGCATTGGGAGAGGCACCTGTTTGGAGGTGGTCAGGAATATGGAGACTCACACCGGTCGTAGCATCGCAGTTAAAATGATAATGGCAGGTCAAATCACGTGGCCCCACCTGTCCAGCAGTAACTCGTTGTCAAATCACACAGCCCTACGTTTGCAGCAGCCTACTCCCTCGTATTCTCGCGTCTCTGTCGAACCGACTAGGCGGAACTGCCCCGCCTACCGAGTAGGAAAAGCCCCGCCCTCAACTTTAAAATAGTACAGTATACTATTTTGTATCCATGGATTGTGCCATGGAGCAAAGCCTCTAGAAAATGGCGGTACACATGTACGGAGTATACAGCATGTCCGTCGCATTCGCGTCGCACCCCAGACAGTCGGTCGGTCTGGCACACTGCTCTCCGAATGGAACGCGCATCATATTGCGTTTGCACACACATGTGGGACCGCAATTGAGAACCGACCATAGGCACACTCCCCGGCCCCACAAGTCAGGTGACTTAATAGAAGAGGGAGACGAGCGATAGTACTAGAGAAGTGTTGTACTACGTTGGTGCCTGGACGATCCCTGCAAGACACGGAAGATCAGTTCATCCATGCATGTGACCAGACTCCAGCAGACACGCCTGGATTGGATATCGTCTACATATCGTGCAGGCTATGTTGTACATGGTTGTAGTTGTGGTGAGAAATCTAAAAAAGGTTTCTTGTCATCTCGCAAAATTAGGTGTCATGTGCTTTGGATCACTGCGAGGGTTAAACAGCGACAACTGAGTTGGGCTAGTCATTGGGGGCACATGCACGAAGACTACTCGGCTGCCATCCAGGTCAAGCCGGCTATGTTAATTAGGACACCTATCGACGGACCCCTTTTCTACGAGTTTATCTTTAATCTGAGCTTTGTTCCTCGTGTAGTTTGTCCGTCGGGATTCATGTTGTCTCCTTTGGGCAGTGAGGTTATGATTTCTTGTCATGTGGCATTTTTTCGTGTTATATGTTGTAATCTGGCGCTTCAAATCAAAATGACGACAACTGCGCCTTCGGGCCACGTGCATGATGACTTCTCGACAACCATTGACGAGGTCAAGCCGGCTCCAGTAGACAAAAGAAAAGTAGTACTACTCCACTATATAGGCAGGAGCCTCCGTGCTTGCTTGCTAGTGTTGCTCTCTTCACACTGTCTTGTCCTCTCCAGATCTAAACATGATAGTGGTGGCCACACACTCTCTCTCTCTCTCTCTTTGCTCACCGCTGGTCACAGATCCAACCAGATCCTCTCCGCAGGGAAGGTGAGAAGGTGCAACATTCATGCGGTCGTCCTCGGCGACGGCTCTTACCCACTGTTGGCGTGTCCCGATCAGCCTGCCTTGTCGTTCTCTCCCAAGCACCGATGGCGAGGGAGGGCCTCCGACCCCTTCTTCCTCGTTGTCGTAGTGTGGGCAGATCCGGCCTCCCGCCGCCCACCTAGCGACATCTCGACGACCATCAGGTATAACTTCCTTTGAAACCGGCCTTGCTCTACTTCCCGAGCTCCTGATGTCACTGCATTTGTATCTTTTACTATTTCTCAGGCCCCCTCGTAGATAGGAGCGATCAGCTGTTTGAAAACCATCTCATTTTTTTACATTTAAGAGGTAAAACTAGTTCATGCACTCGAATCTAGTACTACTTGGTTCAAACAAGGAAGAAAGGGGGTGGGGTGGGGGAGGTTTTGTTACCTGAATCTAGGACTTGGTCGAAAGAGGAAATAATGGGGGCAAAAAGTAGCAGAGACTGGCTATCCAACTGGTCTCCAGGTCTAATAGGGAAATAAAGGGAAATGCAATACAAACTTAATATTAAACCTGATCTATTGGTTGAAAAAGGAAAGATAGTGGGGACTGGGGACAAGTCAACAGAGTAAGTCCTGCACTAGATTTTCTAGCCTCACACAGATAAGGTGGCTATACCGAACAAAAATGGGACCAACCCAGATATCCTGTTCTGATGTTTGTTGCCCCGAGCCACTCTTATGTAATGCCACTGGTAAAATGTAGCAGTCGCACTATTAAAAGTAAGGACACATTAAACCAATGTTGTTTTCAATGTAATGCCTCCAGTAATATGAATCAATGGCACTTTTTTACATGTCCTGCTAAATTTCCCATTAAGATAAGTTGGTTCTTTTCGTTAGAAATGCAACTGTCCTAGTCCGCCTACTCTCCCGTGCCCAAAGCAATGTCATATTTAACGGTTGTCATAGTTAATCCTAATGCCCACACTAATATCTAGCAATGCCACTTCTTTAGAAATTGCTACTGTCCTTGTAGGATTGCCATTTAGATAATGAACATGCTTCTTTTCATTTGATGCATGTTTCATCACTTGTTAGTCACCCTCCTTTCCACTTTTTTGTGCAAACAAAGATATACATTTCACGCTCGATCTTAGTTGAACTGCACAAATGGTATCCAAATTATAGTTGAGCATTCCAGGAGCTTCACAACCAACCTTGATGTTGCTCAACTTTATTGCAACTAATGAAGAAGAAGCTCTGTGGGTTTCGTTTTCTGATGGAAATGGAACCGGGGCTGGAGCCCTTTTCTTAAAAAAATTGAAGAAGAAGCTGCTAGCTCACGAGACATTGCTTCATTTTAGGTGAACTGCACCAAAAGGTCCCACGAATTGAATCATCCATGTTGGTGACTGAAAGAGCCAGCTTCAGCATCCTAGTCTAAGCACCCCCGGCCTCCATCCTTGCGACGCACGATACACCTCGTCTGCCACCTGCTCGACCCTAGTGTCACTGATAAAATGAAGTAATAATACAGTTAAAATAGAGCAAGTGTCCTCTCTATCATTTCATTTCCAATGTAGATAAAGAAAGTGCTTCTCTTTGTTAATGTATGTTTCATCAACTAGTCTCATTGTTAATGTTTAAGCATTTCTGCAAACTGGGGTGCTTAATTTTAGTTGATCTGTACAAAAATAGAGATTTGAATGTCTCAAGGTGCCTCCTTGTACTACCACTGTAGACTGATGTTCATCACTGGCAGAAGGTGTATCTGGGAGACTTGGGACAATCCCCAGTATGAGGCGTACCATATGAGGCATCGCAGGGCCCATCTCGCCCTCGCACAATGGCATACTATGATACTATCGCAATATTTTCTTCTATTTATTCTGTGTGTTTCATCAACTAGTGCCACTATAATGTAATTACGCTTTTTCATTATCTGCGCAAATAGGGTTATTCAGCTGCATTTTGGTGGAACTGCACAAATCTACGTATGGAACCGGCAAATATGCAGAGTGCGAGGTGTGCCAAGTAAAAATTACCGACACAAACCATGCTGCATGCACGCATTGGCATCCACCACCACCAGTGGGTTGTGTGGCGCTCTCTGCGGACGGATCTTTCTCGGCAGCAAATCCTCTAACCAAATACTAGTAGCTTATATTGCAGTTTTCTAGGGAGTACTCTTTTCTGAAAGAAGCACCAATCTATTTTTCTTTATTTGTACACTGTGTCACAACTTTGACCCAAAGTTCCAGAGCTATTTTAGGGTGATTGGCGTAGTACTTGGAGACTGATTATAAGCATGATTTTCATTAGCTGTCATACTGATTGTAAGCATGAGCAGGTGGAAGATTAGGTTAGTGCGAAGCTTACCTCAAACCCTACCGCCGCCGTTGAAACAAGGCGAGCATCGAGGGAACCATGGAGAATAGCGAGGAAGCAACATCGCTCCATCCGGCCTCCTCTTGCGGTGGGAGAACGAATACTCCTGTGGGTCTGGCTGGCTCTGCACCCTCACGAACGGCAGACCATACTCAATCGATTAGTTATCCTCTGGGTGCTCGACCTTCGACATGTACACCCACCACCTCCGCCTGACAGTCGCCTCGGGCGAATCTGTCTGCTCCATCACCCAGAGGAGATACTCGATGAACTCGGAGGACTGCGGTGTGACTGCCGCCAAGGAGTACATGTACATCACCGCCCTCATCACCGTCGTCTCGCTCTTTCGCATACATTACCACATGGCTCGCACCGTCCTTGAAATCTCCCACTCATTGTCAAACCAAGTAAGGATCTCCTTCAACAGCAAACTTTGCACAGTGCATGTGGCGATCTGCCTGATTCGCTGTTGCATCCTCTCCATAGATGTCCTTCTGAGTGGTCCGGTGCTAGCTTTGGAAGATGGGAGGAGAGACGATGGTCTTGCAATAGAGAAGAGGGAGAGTCAAGACGATGGTTTTGGAATGGAGATGATGGAGAGGAGAGGAGGTGGTTTTGCAATGGAGAAGATCAGAAGAGGGAGAGGCAAGTCGGTGGTTTTGGAATGGAGATGATGGAGAGAAAAGGAGGTGGTTTTGCAATGGAGAAGAGGGAGAGGAGCGTGCGGCAGCGATTTAGGATTGGATGAGAGGGCGGGCGCGCTGTGACTGGATCAAAATCAAAATCAATTTACCCTTCAATTAAGAAAGCGACCCCACATTAACTAGTCTCCCTTTTATTCTGGGTCATAATTGACCATGATTTTTGCACATAAAATACATGTTATAGATTGCAAAAATAATATAATTTGAAAGTACATTCAGATACGAACCAAACAATACAATTTTTGGTGACATGCATTCACATTTTGCTTGTCAAATATAGTACGTGGTCAAATTTGACCCAAAATACGCAAAACAACAAAAAATACTTCCAAGACCAGCGCCGCTCTTCCGCTCTTCTCCTCTTAAACAACCGCCACTCCTCTCCTGTTCCAATCTAAATACAGCGCCGCTCCTCTCCTCTTCCATTTCAAAACCACCACCCCTCCTCTCCTGTTCTAGTCCAAAACCAGTGTCGCTCCTCTCCTGTTCTAATCCAAAACCAGCGCTGCTCCTCTCCTCTTCCATTCAAAAACCACCGCCGGCGAGTGAAGGTGCTGTGGAGAAGTAGATCGATGGAGGAGTACAACCGATACATGAGGATCGCAGATGGCGACCCTGTGAAGCTAGCTAGGATGTTGGAGATACAGTCTTGGTTTGACAACAAGGACCAACTAGCGACGACGGCAACATCCATGGCCAAATATCTGCAACAGAGCGAAAAGGCGGCGATACTCCCAGAGGGAGTCGCGGGGGAGTACATAGAGCTGCTCCTCTGGGCCATGGAGCAAACAGATTCACCGAATCCGATTGTGAGGGAGCGGTGGTGGGAGTATCAATCCCAGATGGAGCATCAACCAGAGATTGAAGGATCGAGCATCTACAGGGTGCCGTTTGTGAGGGTGTCCTGCCAGAGCGAGCCGATGGAGTCTTCGTCGATCGAACCTAACTACAAGAGGAGAAAAGCAGTTGGCCCGACGATGCTTCCCCGCCATCCTCTCCCTCACCATTCACATCATCTCACGGGGCGGCTGTCTTCCGCCGAGGAATAGGAGGGGACTGCCCCCCAGCCCAATAGTCGGGCAGGTTGTGAATTGTCAGGAGGAGCTTAGGGTTGTCAGTATTTGCAGGTTGTGAATTGTGTTTTGTGTTGTGTATTTTGAGAGTACTTTCAGATATGAATGTCTTTTGAATTTCAGATTTGCAGTATTGAGCATATGAAGTATTTTATGAATTCTAGAGATCTATTTTTAGCACTTAAAAAATGTAGTTTCATAGGAGTATAAAAGTGCGCATAATGTGATTCTCGAGAAGAAACGCAAGTTTCAGCCAGATAAGAATCGCAAGTTCGATTTCAGATAAGAAACTGCAACTTTCAGAGGCAAAGCATTTATATTAACACGACCTTTTCAAACAGGGTTAACATCATGTTGGAAGTTTTATTCATGGTCGAAATGGAACTACCAGCCAGTTAACATCATGCTGATCAACATTCATGCATAGCACATCTTCATATGATGCACAGTCAAAATGCCCACACAATGTCGAGTGTGCGAAACACAGAGAAAACGAGGGACGAAGTTTTGGCAAGTGTTGGACGTGGTGTGCATAGATGACAATGAGGACCCACATGTCAATAAAGGTAGAGGCAAAAAATTTGGAGATATTTTCCCTGCACAGGTGGAATCGAACCCGGGCGGAACAGCTGTCGGGTAGGTTCACTTGGCCACTAGGCTAGTTCAGTAGTTTCGTTAATAATAAGGCACTTCCTCAGGTGGTCGGATCCCCTCCTGCGCCTTTGTGCACTCGTCGCGACACCGCTGTCTACCATTGTGAACATGCTGAACAAACGAGAGGAATCTGGAGAGGACTGTACGTGGAGAGGCGGACAGTCGAGACCCACCAGGTCTATGGCCGTACGCAAGCAAGTGCCTCATCGAAAAAAATACTTCCTCCTAATGCTATACTGACATTGGGACCCACAGGTTTGTCAACATAGTTACATTTTTTAGGTGCTTCAACATAGTTACTATAGGAGATAAATTCACAACGAAGCCGGGGAGCTGGCAGGTATCATTTATTATCACTGGGGCAGCAAGTATCAGCTGGGTTTTGGGCTGCCCCGTCTAGGCTTTCATTTTTAACATGCGCAGCCCACGACCTCGGATGGGAGGTCCATAGGCCTGTTTGTATTTTCTTGAGGGCCGTCATGTATCGACTGGCCTATGGACCTCCCATCCGAGGTTTTATTTTTCCTAAATATCGGCAGCCCAATTTATGTATTTTTTTTAAAGAAAACGCAGAGGTTTGTTCTATTTTTCTATATAAGAATAGGAACGCCAGGTCCAACTTATGTTTCCCTTCTAACTATATTATATATATTTAAATTGTTTTATATGTTATTATATATTATTTTTATTGTCATCATATGTTTAACACATACTTACATAGGTAAGAAAACAATATCCCACATCTTAATAACTTATAAAAATAATTTCTTAACAATAAAATCCTGGATTGTTTTGGCACGAAAATCCTAGTGATTGTGTACAAAAGCTTGGTAAGATTTAAGGACGAATGTAATAATATCACTTATTATTTAAATATATTTATAACAAAATGCTTAGCCCCTTTTTATTTTTTGATAACATTGCTGGCCCAACCCAACATTATAATTAGAATCAGCCCAGCAAAATCGTGTATTTCGAGAAAGTGCAAATGGCCTGTAATTTTTAGGAAATAAAATAAATGGGCCGCATGGACGCCACATTATTTGTTCACCCAGCCCAGCTAATGACTGTAATTCAAAAAAAGATCAAATTGACTGTAAATTCTACCGCGCAAAAAAAAGACTATAATTTCTAAAAAATGGGTTGAATACGTGCCACATTTTTGGAGGCTGAAATGTGGGCCAATAGGTCGAAGCCAACACAAGTCGTTGTCAATTTAGTCAACAAATGATTCTGACATGTTAGCCATTGGATTTACATCCAATGACCTGCATCCATCTTCAATCTATCGTCTTCTTCCTCCAGCGCCGCCGGGACCACCTCCCGCCTCCTGCTGCTAGCAGCTCTACTTAGCACGCTTCGCTATGAAGCGCTACTCCACCGTTGGCCAGTCCATCCCTCCACCCCTCCACACCTCATGTTCTTCTCCACCGACTGCCGAACCACACCGCACTAGAACCGCTTAACCTCAGACACCTCTGCGTCATGACTCTACTACAAGCGTCTTCCCATCTCCGGCTCGTTGCTGTCTGGGGCCTCGCCGTCATCCACCACCTTGGATGCGCTCGGCGCGGCGTGGTCAACGAATGACACCATCAGAAGTAGACTGTGCGTGGAGAGGCTGACAGCTGGGTCCATGGCCGCACACAAGGAAATGCCTCCTTATTACACGCAAAATAATGTTTCCTCCACCTGACAGTAGGGACCCACCAGACGGGCCACCGTATTTCACGAAAAAAAGTTTCCCCCCTGACTGCTGGGACCCACCAGCTACACCTTCGCACGCAAGGAAGTGCGTCCGAGCAAAAAAAAGATGATTCGCCCCCCTGACTGCTGGGACCCACTAGCTACATCTTCGCACGCAAGGAAGTGCCTGACAGTCGGGACCCACCTGGTCGAAGCGTATGTAGCGTTGTCATTCTGGTCGCGAACGTGTACATACAAACTAGTCGATGTAGAGGCGCGCACGTGTCATAGTGGAGGCGTGCACGTAGCATGTACACGTACGTACAATGGCCAGGGTGCAAGAAAGAAAATACGGCCACGTACGTACATACGGGCAGGGTCTCAAACGCTTACTCGCGCATATGTACGGCCAGGGGTCGTGTACATGGCTGGGTCGGAGTGAAGAAACCGCATCGTCGTCGTGTTCATGGGGAGGCAACGGAATGCGTCATGTTCATGGGGAGGCAATGGAATGCGTCGTGTTCATCAGGAGGCAACGAAACGTGTGGGAGCCAACCGGCTTGGACGGAACATGCGATGGAAACGAGGCCTGGCGTACCACAGAACGGAGGAAACGGCCTTGTGTTCAACCGGCCACGTTCGAAACGGGATCCTGTTCATCTGGAGGGGTCTGGCGTACCGCAAAACGGAGGAAACGGACCTCCTACGGTCGAAATGGGGGTCCTGTTGATCGGGAGGGGTGTGGCGTACCGCAAAACGGACAAAACGGACTTGTGTTGGAGCACTACGGTCGAAACGGGGGTACTGTTCATTGGGAGGGGTGTGGCGTACCGCAAAACGGGACTCCACGGGATACTGTTCATCTCCACCAGCGACCTCCTCCAGCCTCCATGGCTACCATCGACCTCCTCCAGCCTCCATGGGCTCCTGTTCATCCAGCCTCCACCGCGTGCTACTCTACTATTCAACCACCCCTCCACGGGCACCCCTCCACCATCTACTATTCATCCAGCCCTCCACGGGGTCGTCCTGTTCATCCAGCCCTCCACGGGGTCCTGTTCATCCAGGCCCAACCGGCTCGATCAATCGGGGTCCTGTTCATCCAGAGGCAACGCCACGGGGTCTTGTTCATCCACCCCCACCGCTCACTGTTCATCCACCCCCCCACCCCGCAATGCTCACTGTTCATCCAGAGCTAGCATCGATCGGCTTCAGTTAGCAGCAGTAGCAAAGGAATCGCTCGATCGGGTTCAGTAACGCGTAGCTGCAGTCAATCGCCGTGTTCGCAGAACGCGTAGCTGCAGCGGCAATCGCTGGTTGATTAGAGCCCAATGCCTCGCTCGGGTTCAGTTAGAGCCAATGCCTCACACACACGCACGTACGTGTACGAGAGAAACACGGATCGCTCGGCCCCCGACAACCCACCGTAACCGGGAACTCCCTGAAGTTTTCCTCACCCTCGCTTCTACCACGGTTTTTTCCGTCATGGACGGCCCAAAGAATGTCATGCAGCTGCGTCTCCAGCCTGCCCAGGACGAAAAGCCCATTTTCTGTCATGATTTTTTGTCATAGAAGTAGGAGCCCACCACATCTATGATAATACCGGGTTTTGTCACAATTACCGTCATAGAAGTGTCATAAGTATGACAGAAAAAATTTCGTTCGGCCCAAAATGTCACGGATGTGTCTTTTTTTTGTAGTGTAAGCATTGCTACGGTTGAGAAAATCTCATTGTAGTCAACACATTGAACTTGTCGAAAACCTTTTGCGACTAGTCGAGCTTTGTAGATAGTAACCCTACCATCAGCGTCTGACTTCCTCTTGAAGATCCATTTATTCTCAATGGCTTGCCGATCATCGGGCAAGTCCACCAAAGTCCACACTTTGTTCTCATACATAGATCCTATCTCAGATTTCATGGCCTCAAACCATCTGTCAGAATCTGGGCTCATCATAACTTCTTCATAGTTCGTAGGTTCAACATGGTCAAGTAACATGACTTCCAGGACAGGATTACTGTACCACTCTAGTGCAGATCATGCTCTGGTTGACCTACGAGGTTCTGTAGCAACTTGATCTAAAGTTTCATAATCATTATCATTAGCTTCCCCTCTAGTTGGTGTAGGCATCACAGGAACGTATTTCTCAGATGAGCTACTTTCCAAATTGAGAGAAGGTATAATTACCTCATCAAGTTCTACTTTCAAGAGAAACTCCTTCTCTAGAAAGGTTCCATTCTTGGCAACAAAGTCTTGCCTTCGGATCTATTGTAAACGGTGTACCCAATTGTTTCCTTAGGGTATCCTATGAAGACGCACTTCTCCGATTTGGGTTTGAGCTTATCAGCCTGAAGCCTTTTGACATAAGCATCGCATCCCCAAACTTTAAGAAACATCAGCTTAGGTTTGTTGCCAAACCACAGTTCATACGGTGTCGTCTCAACGGATTTTGACGGTGCCCTGTTTAATGTGAATGCAACTGTCTCTAATGCATAACCCCAAAACGACAGTGGTAAATCGGTAAGAGACATCATAGATCACACCATATCTAATAAAGTGCGATTATGACGTTCGGACACACCATTACGCTGTGGTGTTCCAGGTGGCGTGAGCTGTGAGACTATTCCACATTGTTTTAAATGAAGGCCAAACTCGTAACTCAAATATTCACCTCCACGATCAGATCGTAGAAACTTTATTTTCTTGTTATGATGATTCTCCACTTCACTATGAAATTCTTTGAACTTTTCAAATGTTTCAGACTTGTGTTTCATTAAGTAGATATACTCAGATCTACTCAAATTATCTGTGAAGGTCAGAAAATAACGATACCCGCCAAGAGCTTCAATACTCATCGGACCGCATACATTGGTATGTATTATTTCCAATAAGTCATTAGCTCGTTCCATTGTTCTGGAGAACAGAGTTTTAGTCATCTTGCCCATAAGGCACGGTTTGCAAATATCAAATGATTCATAATCAAGTGATTTCAAAAGTCCATCTGCATGGAGTTTCTTCATGCGCTTTATACCGATATGACCCAAACGGCAGTGCCACAAATAAGTTGCACTATCATTATCAACTTTGCATCTTTTGCCATCAATATTATGAATATGTGTATCACTACGATCGAGATTCAATAAACCATTATCATTGGGTGTATAACCATAGAAGGTTTTATTCATGTAAACAGAATACCAATTATTCTCTGCCTTAAATGAATAACCGTATTGCAATAAACATGATCTAATCATATTCATGCTCAATGCAAACACAAATAACATTTATTTAGGTTTAACACTAATCCTGAAAGTATAGGGAGTGTGCGATGATGATCATATCAATCTTTGAACCACTTCCAACACACATCATCACTTCACCCTCAACTGGTCTCTATTTATTCTGCAACTCCTATTTCGAGTTACTAATCTTAGAAAATGAGCAGGTATGAAATACCCAGGGGCTACTACGAGCATTAGTAAGGCACATAAATAACATGTATATCAAATATACCTTTGTTCACTTTGCCATCCTTCTTATCTGCCAAATATTTGGGGTAGTTCCGCTTCCAGTGACCATTTCCTTTGCAGTAGTAGCACTCGGTTTCAGGCTTAGGTTCAGCTTTGGTTTCTTCACGGGAGTGACAACTTGCTTGCCATTCTTCTTGAAGTTCCCTTTCTTTCTCTTTGCCCTTTTTCTTGAAACTAGTGGTCTTGTTTAATCATCAACACTTGATGCTTTTTCTTTATTTCTACCTTCGTCGATTTCAGTATCACGAAGAGCTCGGGAATCGCTTTCGTCATCCCTTGCATATTATAGTTCGTCATGAAGTTCCAGTAACTTGGTGATGGTGACTAGAGAACTATGTCAATCACTATCTTATCTGGAAGATTAACTCCCACTTGATTCAAGCGATTGGAGTACCCAGACATTCTGAGCACATGCTCACTAGCTGAGCTATTCTCCTCCATCTTTTAGGCGAAGTACTTGTCAGAGGTCTCATACCTCTCGACACGGGCATGAGTCTATGATACGTCTCCAACGTATCTATAATTTTTGATTGTTCCATGCTGTTATATTATCATTCTTGGATGTTTTACAATCATTTTATATCATTTTTTTGTACTAACTATTGGCATAGTGCCCAGTGCCAGTTGCTATTTTCTGCATGTTTTTTACATCGCAGAAAATCAATATCAAACGGAGTCCAAATGCAACGAAACTCCTGGAGGATTTTTTTGGGCCAGAAGACATCCATTAGGCCAAGGAAACACCAGGGGGTGGCTCGAGGGGAGCAGCACCCACCAGGGCGTGGCCAGGAGGCCCACGCGTGTTCTGGTGGGTTGTGCCCACCCCGGGTGCCCCCTGAACCGCCTCTTCGCTCTATAAATACCCAAATATTCCAGAAACCCTAGGGGAGTCGAATCAATTTCAGCCGCCGTAGGGTCCAAAACCACCAGATCCAATCTAGACACCGTCATGGAGGGGTTCACCACTTCCATTGGTGCCTCTCCTATGATGCGTGAGTAGTTCTTTGTAGACCTACGGGTCCGTAGTTAGTAGCTAGATGTCTTCCTCTATCTCTCTTGATTATCAATACAATGGTCTCTTGGAGATCCATATGATTTAAGTCTTTTTGCGGTGTGTTTGTTGGGATCCGATGAACTTTGAGTTTATGATCAGATCTATGTTTTTATCCATAAAAGTTATTTGAGTCTTCTTTGATCTCTTATATGCATGATTGCTTATAGCCTCGTATTTCTTCTCCGATATTTGGGTTTTGTTTGGCCAACTTGATCTATTTATCTTGCAATGGGAAGAGGTGCTTTGTAGTGGGTTCGATCTTATGGTGCTTGATCCTAGTGATAGAAGGGGAACCGACAAGTATGTATCGTTGCTACTAAGGATAACAAGATGGGATCTATATCTCCGCAATAGATAAATGGACCTCGTATACATCATGTCATCATTCTTATTGCATTACTCCATTTTCCAATGATCTCAATATACTATATGCATGCTGGATAGCGGTCGATGTGTGGAGTAATAGTAGTAGATGCAGGCAGGAGTCGGTCTACTAATCTTGCATGTGATGCCTATATAATGATCATTGCCTGGATATCGTCATGATTATTTGAAGTTCTATCAATTGCCCAACAGTAATTGTTTTCCCACTGTTTGCTATTTTTCTCGAGAGAAGCCACTAGTGAAACCTACGACCCCCGGGTCTCTTTTCATCATATTTTCCTTTGCGATCTATTTTCCTTTGCATTTATTTTCGGATCTATTAAACCAAAAATACAAAAATACCTTGCTGCAATTTATTTGTTCCGCGATCTATTTATCCTATCTACCACTTTTACCTCACGTTATTTGCCTATCTTGAGGCGCCATAACCGAAAGGGATTGACAACCCCTTAAACACATCGGGTTGCGAGTATTTGTTATTTGTGTGCATGTGATGTTTACGTGATGTGAGGAGGTTCTCCTACTGGTTCGATAAACTTGGTTTCATCACCAAGGGAAATACCTACCGTCGCTATATTGTATCATCCCTTCCTCTTTGGGGAAATACCAACGTAGTTCTAGCAGACATCAAAAGGAATTTCTGGCGCCGTTGCCGGGGAGGATCTTCAACATCAACCAGGTTCCTAATCACAAATCGCATCTCCTCGTAATTTACATTATTTGCCATTTGCCTCTGTTTTCCTCTCCCCACTTCACAAAAAATTTCCGTTTTATTCGCCCTCTTTTTCGTTCGCCGTTTTCTCGTCAGATCTCATGTTTGCTTGTGTTGCCATGTGTCTTCTATTTGCTTGCATCTTCGCTTGCTAAAAATATATTGATATAGATCCTCATCCACTTGCTAATATTTTCAAGAGATCCAATTATGATGACCAATTGCTAGTGAATTGAGTTCAATAGATTATCTTTATGATGTTTTGCTTGAGATTTATGAATCTGAAAATTGTGATGAAGTGTTGAAAGAAGAAATTGATGAAGTGATTCATGATAGCTCCTTGAATGAAAAGCATGATTGCAATGATGTTATTATAAATGCTATTAATGTCAATTGTGTTAATGATATGCAAGACCCCAAGCTTGGGGATGCTAATTTTTCTATGTCTGCTACTTATTCTAATGATCATGATTGGGGTGATTCTTCTTATGATCTTGAAAAATTTATTTAAGACTCATGATGAATATGATATTGATAACAGTGTTTGCAATAATATTTAAAGTAGGTTTAGAAGAGTGTCAACTTTAGATCCCACATATTTTGAGAGTGTTCAATCTTATGAAATTTTTGATAAAGGTGGGTTTGGAGAGGTCATGACTTTAGTTAATGTTAATCCCACTATTTTGGAAGAGTGTCAACTTCGCATGCATGTGGATTGTGTTGGGAATATGTTATGTGATAGCTATATTGTTGAATTTGATTATGATCCTACATGTAATTATTATGAGAGAGGAAAATATGTTTGTATAATTTTTCATGTTACTAAATTACCTCTCTTCATGTTGAGATTGCTGTCGTCTCTTTCTTCTTCCTTGCATATGCTAGTTTTTGCTTGCCTTGATAATTTGTTTGCTTATAAGATGTCTATGCATAGGAAGTATGTTAAACTTATGTGTGTTTGTCACATGTTTTATGATGCTCTTTTTGTGTTTCAATTCTTATCTTTCGTGTGAGCATCAATAAAATCTTATGCCTAGCTAGGGGCATAAAACGATAGCGCTTGTTGGGAGGCAACCCAATGAATAAAATTTATTTTTGCTTTTTTGCTTCCTATTCTTGAGTGTTAGAACAATTATGCTACTGTTATGATTGTGTTTTTGTGTCTTAATTAGTGTTTGTGCCAAGCAAGGCCTTTGGGAAGACTTGGGTGAAAGTTGATTTGATCTTGCTGAAAAACAGAAACTTTTGTGCTCACGAGATTATTTGTCATTTTTTACAGAAGAGTGCTTTTAAGTTGATTCTTTTTGCAGAGAATTAATAGACAAATTCCTCACGTCCACCAATTTATTTCAGAATTTTTGGAGTTACAGATCGAAATATTCAGATTGCTACAGACTGTTCTGTTTTTGACAGATTCTGTTTTGTTTGCGTTGTGTGCTTGTTTTGATGATTCTATGGTTTTCTTTGATGAGTTTTTACCATAGAAAAGATGGAATACAGTAGATATAATGCAAAAACAAAATAATAGTAGGTTTACTACAGTACTTATAGTAGTGTCTTGGTTTCTCATACTAACGGATCTCACAAAGGTTTTGTTTGAGTTTTGTGTGATTGAAGTTTTCAAGTTTTGGGTTATCTTACGATGGATGAAGGAATAAGGACAAGCAAAAGGCTAAGCTTGGGGATGCCCAAGGCACCCCAAGATAATACTCAAAGAAGTAGCAAGCAACTAAGCTTGGGGATGCCCCTGCTACCTCTTGAGCATGCATTGGTTTTCCCTTGAAGAGGAAAGGGTGATGCAGCAAAGTAGCGAAGTATTTGCCTCAGTATTTGAGAACCAAGGTATCAATCCACTAGGAGGCTACATGCAAATCCCTCGTACCTACACAAACAAATAAGAACCTTGCAACCAACGTGATAAAGGGGTTGTCAATCCCTTCACGGCCACTTGCAAAAGTGAGATCTGATAGAGATAATAATAAGATAAATATTTTTGGTATTATTATGATATAGATTTGAAAGTCAGATTGCAAATAAAATAGATCGGAAACTTATATCTCTCCCTAATAATAAAGCACGGATCAGGTCTCCGGGTTCACCGTCACAATACGCTTTCTTCCTGTGAATTTACGCTTTCGGTTTCAATAAGTGGCCAAGAGATAAAACGTTTCGTTCCAGTAGAAAAAGAAAAGGTCATGTAATCGAACCCACGACCAGAACAAGAGTTGACACATGCCATACCAACACGCCATGAGCCTACGTTAACAAAAAATCTAGAATATTTCCGTATGAGGTACAAATTCTGTTCCGAGGCCCAGCTTTTAGGTTGTTCCGTTTCCAAATCTCCTCTCGTGGGCCTCGGGCCGAGCTCAAGAGGCAGCCCGGCAATAGGAGAGTGGGCTTAGGCAAAAATTATTACGCCAGCAAAGGTATCGAACTCACAACCTCTTCGTCCTTTCTAAGAAGGCAACCAGCGAGCTAGCTTTTCCTTATGTTAAAGAATGTTCTTTTCTGAATAAATAGTCCCACCTCGCTATAGTATATCAGAACGCACCAATTTATATACGTGTGTATGTAGACAACTAACAAGCCCTAAGATGAGGTCTGGGATTAGACGGTCGGAACGGATAATTAAAAGGAAAATGAGGTGCATGACGTTGCATACATGCATTGTAAAAAAAAGGAGTTGCGGGCTATGAAAGGAAGGATGGATTTGAGGATTATTTATATGGGATGCAATGATATTGCCATACATGAAAGGATGGAAGGAGTTGGATGATTAAAAGGAATGAGATGCATGGACGTCTACATGCATTGTAAAAAGAAATTGTGGGCTATTAATGGGAGGATCTATATGAGGATTATTACGGGATGCAAGGATGGAAGGAAAAAAGATGGGAAGGACATGCGCATGTTGCAAGACACTTATATGAAAAGGATGCATTCCATGATTTCATGGCTGCAAACAGGCTGACAGTGGAACCGAGCGGCATTGGAGATGTCCTTTCGGCACCAAAACTCATTTTGTGATCATTGTGCAGCTGAGACCAAGTGGTCCACCAGTCTAATAATACCTTGCAAAAAGGAGTATAACATGACCCCCACAATTTTCCTAAGCCTCGATTCGTGCGCCTGCCTGCCGGCGGTGGCACCGTCGGATGTCGTACCGCGTGGGTGGGCGTTTTGAAGGATCGGGCAATTAGTGTTTTCTTCGTACCGAAGCAGGAGGTGTTGTGCTTGCAGATGCACGCCAATTATACATCTCATGCATCTTCTCTCTCTGAGTTATTAGTTCCCTTTCTGCGTCTCCGTGTCGTGAAAATTTGATGCCCTCTTTGATGATTTAAAAAATATATTGCTCGATATCTATAGCCAATATTAGATTTTAATAAGGATTTGATTTTAGTAGTTTAGCTCTGTCTTCACATATATAAATAATTTATCAGAAGATTTGCGAAACAACATGTGGTTAGATGGTTAGGTGGACAGTGGTATCCCGGCACAATAGGGTTCAAGTCCCGATGCTCGCATTTATTCATGAATTTATTTCAGGATATCACGTGATCCGTGTTCGGGAAGGAAACATTCCCATTGACTACAAGGCGCTTTTGGTGATTTCGTCAATCTTAAGATGATATGTCGGCTTGGTCTCTGGAGGTGCTCATCGTTGTAGGATGTGCGTGTGTTTTATAGAGATGAGTGTATGCGTGTATATATAAGCGCATGCATCATGATTGTGTTCAAGAAAAGATCAAAGGAGTTTTTTCCTACCCACACATAGGCCCCAATTCCTGATTGATTTTTCTTCTGAACCGCTAATTGGAGCCGTAAAAATCATGCACGTGCTCGCTATTCAAAATATACTCATCACCGCAAATCTATGTCATGTTCGTGAGAAATTTCCAATTATTCACACCAATATACTAATTTAGATACCGTCAACAATTTAGACATTGTCCCTCATCTGATTATTTTGTTGGCCACAGACCAAGATCTGCGACATATGTGGACGCAAACCAGATGTTGCCAACTCTTGCATCACCTTAATGAGGTCATCGGAATGTCGTCCCCAAGTTAAAATGTTGTCACTTAGTTAGCATCATCCTTACAAGTTTAGAGCAGCGAGCCTCCAAAGCTTCGTCTTCCACCTATTTTCTCACCCGTCGTTTCATAAAAACCTTTTTGCAGCGTTATCTACACTCCGGTTGCAACTGTTTAATTAAATTGGATCGGGGGCTGAATGAGATAAAGGAAAGAAGATTGTTGGTACTGATCTAATAAGGAAATTAGGACATGCACGCCCTAATGGGAATGTTGGTTGCATGAGATGGAGACATACTAAGGTTGAAAGGCCCTACGGATGTCGTCGGGTCGGTCTGATGGATTTTTTGGTGGACACATCTCAACGTCCTTTCCCGTTGCAACGCACGGGCATTTGTGCTAGTGATGGAAAATAGACCCAGGGGCCATAGGTTTCACTAGTGTCTTCTCTCAAGATAGCATAAGTATTACGGTGGGTGAACAAATTACTGTCGAGCAATTGATAGAAAAGTGCATAGTTATGAGAATATCTAGGCATGATCATGTATATAGGCATCACATCCGCAACAAGTAGATCAGAACGATTCTGCATCTACTACTATTACTCCACACATCGACCGCTATCCAGCATGCATCTAGAGTATTAAGTTCATAAGAACAGAGTAACGCATTAGGCAACATGACATGATGTAGAGGGATAAACTCAAGCAATATGATATAAACCCCATCTTTTCATCCTCGATGGCAACAATACAATATGTGCCTTGGTGCCCCTGTTGTCACTGGGAAAGGACACCGCAAGATTGAACCCAAAGCTAAGCACTTCTCCCATTGCAAGAAAGATCAATCTAGTAGGCCAAACCAAACTGATAATTAGAAGAGACTTGCAAAGATAACCAATCATACATAAAAGAACTCAGAGGAGATTCAAATATTGTTCATTGATAATCTTGATCATAAACCCACAATTCATCGGATCTCGACAAACACATCGAATATATCTCCAAGAAGATCGAGGAGAACTTTGTATTAAGATCCAAAGAGAGAGAAGAAGCCATCTAGCTAATAACTACGTGCCCGAAGGCCTGTGGTAAACTACTCACACTTCATCGGAGAGGCTATGGTGTTGATGTAGAAGCCCTCCGTGATCGATTCCCCCTCTGGCGGAGCGTCGGAAAAGGCTCCAAGATGGGATCTCACGGGTATAGAAGGTTGTGGCAGTGGAAATAATGTTTCGTGGTGCTCCTCGATGTTTTCAGGGTATATGAGTATATATAGGCGAAGGAAGTCGGTCAGGGGAGCCACAAGGGGCCCACGAGGGTGGGGCATGCCTACCCCCCTAGGGCACGCCTCCCTGCCTCGTGGCCGCCTCGTTTCTTTCTTGACGTCCACTCCAAGTCTCCTAGATTGTGTTTGTTCCAAAAATAACTCTCCCGAAGGTTTCATTCCGTTTGGACTCCGTTTGATATTCCTTTTCTGCGAAACACTGAAATAGGAAAAAAGACAATAATTTGGGCTGGGCCTCCGGTTAATAGGTTAGTCCCAAAAATAATATAAAAGTGCTTAGTAAATCCCATTAAACATCCAAAATAGGTAATATAATAGCATGGAATAATCAAAAATTATAGATACGTTGGAGACGTATCAGCCCCCGAGTGGCATCCCCGCTTTCTTCTAACAACCATCGGTATTTTACTTGAAACTATATTTTTATTCGTCACATAATATGAGTTTTTCTTGGAGCGTCTTGTATGATATGAGTCTTAGCTTGTTTTGCTTTGTGTTTTAACTGTTGAATCCTTGCTCGACGCACCTTTTTGACAAAGCCAAAAATTATGCTATGCTTGCTCCTATGCTTCACTTAAATTATTAGAGCCATGGATTTGCTCTAGTACTTCACTTGTATCTTTTTGAGCACTGTGTGCTTTGTTAATTTTGAAGAAATGCTCTCATGCTTCACTTAGATTATTTTGAGAGAAAGAAAAAATTATGCTCATGATTTTCACTTATATTTGTTTGAGCCTATCAAAAGCAACATATGAAAATAGTCCCAAAGTGATAGATATCCAAGGAGGATATAATAAAAACTTTCATGAAGATCATTGGACAAAATAAACTTGATTCTTAGTAATGGTTTTGAGATGTGACGATATGATATGTGAGTCATGTTAATGAGTAATTGTGCTTTAGTAAGAATATTGATGTTAAGGTTTGTGATTCCCTATGCAAGCACGAAAGTCAATAGTTATGCAATGAAATTTATATCCTACTTATGGTGCATTATTCAGTGTTACTTATGCTTAATGCTTGGGTACGAGATTTTTTGCTTTTTGGTTGGTCGCTTCTCAATCTTTTTGCTAGCCTTCATCTTACACTAAGTATGATCGCTACTTGTGCATCCAAAACCCTTTAAACTAGTTTTGCCATATGAGTCCACTATACCTAGCTATAAGCGGTATTTCCATGTTGCTCTAAGAAAATTTGCATGTGCCATCTCTAATGTTAAAAAAAATTCTCTTTTGTGTGCTCTATCTGCTCGTGAAGTGGTAAAGGGTAGCCAATATTTTCCATGCTAGATGTGTTATTCTCACGATGAGTGTTTATTCACTTGTCATTGCATGAGAGTACGACAAAGGTATTAGGGATGCCAGTCCCGAAATGAAAAATTAATTTGCTTTATGTTGTGAAATAATAAATTTATTGGAAAGTGTTGGTATGGAGAACACCCGTGGATACGGTTAGCCATGGAAAGTGAAAGTAATGGTGGAAAAAGGAATAAACGTTATTTTCCATTTGGGAACCACCTATGATGTATCTAGCATGGAAAGTGTTGGGATGCTCCAAGTCGTTTTCGTTGGTAGGAAAAGTATGCCTCTCAAAAATAACTTTTTATCTCTCAATTTAGGCTTTGAGCTCTGGCACCTCTACAAATCACCACTTACCTCCGCGAAGGGCCTTTCTTTTACTTCTGCTATTTTTATTTTGAATTTGAGTCTCCATCTTCTCTTATAAAGCACCAACCTAGGGGCACTATGATCATATTTGAGCATTCGGTGTGGCTAATATTCTAGTGTGTTTCATGAATGGATCAATGATTGAGCATGATGGGCTAGGGATAACTTCCTTTAGTGTTGATATTTTGAAAGACATGGTTGCTTGTTGGTATGCTTGAGTATTAAAGTCTTCATGTCAAAACTAGACTATTGCTTTGAATCATATAAAATTCCATATGTCCATGCTATAAAGAAAAGAAATGTGATGAACATGTTAGGCAGCATTTCACATCAAAAGTTCTGTTTTCATCATTTACCCACTCGAGGACGAGCAGCAAAAGCTTGGGGATGTTGATACGTCTCCAACTTATCTATAATTTTTGATTGTTCCATGCTGTTATATTATCATTCTTGGATATTTTACAATCATTTTATAGAAAATTTATATCATTTTTGGGTACTAACCTATTGACATAGTGCCCAGTGCCAGCTGATGTTTTCTGCATGTTTTTTTCATCGCAGGAAATCAATATCAAACGGAGTCCAAACGCGACGAAACTCCTGGAGAATTTTTTTGGGCCAGAAGCATCCAATGGGCAAGGAAGCACCTGGGGGTGGCTCGAGGGGAGCAGCACCCACCAGGGCGCACCAGGAGGCCTAGGCGCGCCCTGGTGGGTTGTGCCCACCTCGGGTGCCCCCTGAACCGCCTCTTCACTCTACAAATAACCCAATATTCTAGAAACCCTAGGGGAGTCGACGAAAATCAATTCCAGCCGCTGCAGAGTCTAGAACCACCAAATCCAATCTAGACACCGTCACGGAGGGGATCACCACTTCCATTGGTGCCTCTCCTATGATGCGTGAGTAGTTCTTTGTAGACCTACGTGTCCGTAGTTAATAGCTAGATGCTTCCTCTATCTCTCTCTCTCTCTCTCTCTCTCTCTCTCTCTCTCTCTCTCTTGATTATCAATACAATGGTCTCTGCTACCTCTTGAGCTTGCGTTGGTTTTCCCTTGAAGAGGAACGAGTGATGCAACAAAGTAGCATAAGTATTTCCCTCAGTTTTGAGAACCAAGGTATCAATCCAGTAGGAGACAATGTACAAGTCACTGAATACCAGCACATACAATCAAGAACTTGCAACCAACGCGATAAAGGGGTTGTCAATCCCTTCACGGTCACTCACAAAAGTGAAATCTAGTAGAGATAATAAAGTAAATATTTTTGGTATTTTTGATGTATAGATTGGAAAGTAAAGATTGCAAAATAGTAGATCGAAAACTAGCAAGATGTAAATGAGATTCAGTAATATGGAAAAGAGATACAATATGATGGAAAAGAGACCAGAGGGCCATAGGTTTCACTAGTGGCTTCTCTCGAGATAGCATGTATTACAGTGGGTGAACAAATTACTGCCGAGCAATTTATAGAAAAGCGCATAATTATAACGACATCTAAGGCAATGATCATGAACATAGGCATCATGTCCGTGTCAAGTAGACCGACTCTTGCCTGCCTCTACTACTATTACTCCACACATCGACCGCTATCCAGTATGCATCTAGAGTATTAAGTTCATAAAGAACGGAGTAACGCATTAAGCAAGATGACGTGATGTAGAGCGATAATCTCAACTAATATGATATAACCCCCCATCTTTTTATCCTCGATGGCAACAATACAATACGTGCCTTGCTGCCCCTACTGTCACTGGGAAAGGACACCGCAAGATTGAACCCAAAAGCTAAGCACTTCTCCTATGGCAAGAAAGATCAATCTAGTAGGCCAAACTAAATCGAAAATTCGAAGAGACTTGCAAAGATATCAAATCATGCATATAAGAATTCAGAGAAGAACCAAATAATATTCATAGATAATCTTGATCATAAATCCAAAATTCATCAGATCTCGACAAACACACTGCAAAAGAATATTACATCGAATAGATCTCCAAGAACATCGAGGAGAACTTTGTATTGAGAATCAAAGAGAGAGAAGAAGCCATCTAGCTAATAACTATGGACCCGAAGGTTTATGGTAAACTACTCACGCTTCGTCGGAGAGGTAATTGTGTTGATGTAGAAGCCCTCCCTGATCGAATCCCCCTCCGGCAGATCTCCGAAAAAGGCCCCAAGATGGGATCTCACAGGTACAGAAGGTTGCGGCGGTGCAAAGGTGGTTTCGTGGCTCCCCCTAATGTTTTTAGGGTATAAGAGTATATATAGGCGAAAGAACTAGGTCGATGGAGCTACAAGGGACCCACGAGGGTGGGGGCGCGCCCTCCTACCTCGGACGCTGTCGGTGTCAAAACCGACGGATCTCAGGTAGGGGGTCCCGATCTATGCGTCTAGGCTGATGGTAACAGGAAACAAGGGACACAATGTTTACCCAGGTTCGGGCCCTCTCGATGGAGGTAAAACCCTACTTCCTGCTTGATTAATATTGACGATAGGAGTAGTAGAAGAGTAGATCTACCACGAGATCGTAGAGGCTAAACCCTAGGAGCTAGCCTATGATGGTTATGATTGTAATTGTGATCGGCCTTCTAAGGACCAACCTCTCCGGTTTATATAAACACCAGAGATGGCTAGGGTTTACATGGAGTCAGTTACAAGGAAGGAAATACAATATCCGGATCGCCAAGCTTGTCTTCCACGCAAAGGAGAGTCCCATCCGGACACGGGACGAAGTCTTGAGTCTTGTATCTTCACGCTTCAATAGTCCGGACGATGTACATAGTCCGGCTGTCCGGATACCCCCTAATCCAGGACTCCCTCAGTAGCCCCTGAACCAGGCTTCAATGACGATGAGTCCGGCGCGCAGTCTTGTCTTCGACATTGCAAGGGGGGTTCCTTCTTCGAATACTCCAAAATAATTATCGAACACTCAAGCCGTGTCCGGATCCGCAAAATGATCTTCACATACCACTGTAGAGAGAATGGTATTTCACAAATGCAATCTGCTGACAACTTTTTTTAGATAACGCGACGTGTCATTACGGTCGGGAATTATTCGAACCTTTTTCCCACAACTAGCCACAGCGCACATTGCGAGGCGGTTTCCTTGACACGTCTTGTCAAAGCAGAGATCGTGTCACCTTATCACGGGATTCTCATCAATACGGGTATGGGTAATCCCACCACACCATCAACCATGACGCTTGGGAAGCAAGCGACTCTCAACGGGCAAGTGGGGAGGCGCACCGCTTTCGTCGCCTCTATAAAGGGATAAGAGTTCCCCATTTTTACCCACGCCTTCTTCCTCCTTTGCCCACTCTTTCCCCCTCGAGCTCCAGCGCCCAAGCCCAAGTCTTCTCTGCACAGCTAAACATGTCCGAAGCAGGAGGCAAGTGGGTGGCCTCCACCGTGAAAGAGAAGCATATCGCGACTCTTCGGGCGGCCGGATACTTGGCCGCGGACATCGCGCACCGGCTACCGGACACCGGGCAGACCATTCCAACTCCAACACCCCACGAGAGGGTCGTGTTTGTCGCCCACTTCGTCCGTGGACTAGGATTTCCACTTCATCCCTTCGCCCGCGGGCTCATGTTCTACTACGGGCTAGATTTCCATGATCTAGCCCCAAATTTCGTCCTCAACATCTCGGCGTTCATCGTCGTATGCGAGGCCTTCCTCTGCATCAGGCCTCACTTCGGCCTGGGGCTGCAAATCTTCTGCGTGAAGCCGAAGATCGTGAGCGGCCAGCAAGCGGAGTGCGGAGGGGCCAGGTGGGCAGGATGCCTAATGTCACCTGGCTTGACGGCTCCTTTGCGGAGATCGTGAAAGGGTGGCAGTCGCGGTGGTTCTACATCACCGAGCCGCGCGGTGCCAACTGGGCGGCGGCCCCTGAGTTTCGATCCGGAACCCCCATGCGTCTCACCTCCTGGGAAAGGAAGGGCCTGACCTGGGGCAAATTTACAGAGCTTACCGGACTCCAAAACTGCATTAAGAGCATGAAGGACAAGAACATCAAGCTTGTCAATGTAATCCAGGCCATGCTCGTTCGCCGGATTCTTCCGTGCCAAAGGCGGGCATTCAATCTGTGGGAGTTCGCCCCGCCAACACCGACGCCTCGAAGTTTCTACGACATGACGCACAAAGGCGCATGGAAGGTGTTGTTCAAGGCCTCCGAAGTACCTCCTCCCACATCCGAGGACCGCGGACTTCATGCCGCGCGGCTCCCCAGTCCGGTGAGTTTTCTGATTACCACCGGATTCGGTTCTTCCCAATATATTCATGGGG
Source organism: Aegilops speltoides (assembly GCA_021437245.1). Lineage (NCBI taxonomy): Eukaryota > Viridiplantae > Streptophyta > Magnoliopsida > Poales > Poaceae > Aegilops > Aegilops speltoides. The sequence continues at coordinate 32,804,881 of CM038144.1, forward strand.
GAGTCTTAAGTAATTGTGCATATTTGGCCAGGATTATGTGGAGACAGCGGAGCAGATTGACTATCCGGCTCCGTTGCCAGAAGGCCTAGCTGATGCTCTCCTGACGGAGATGCTAGTCCCGGCGCCCTACAAGGCACCGGAGAAGAAGGCCGAAAAGAAGGCCCCGGGGACCAGGAAGGGTCTCCGGCGGAAGATTGTACCGGAAGCCTCGTCCGAAGACGACGAGGCACACTCCTCCCCTGAAGGGGAGGAAGAAGAAGAAGAGGCAGCCCCGTCCGGAGAGGATGGGGGGCCTGAGAAGGCAGACCAGGGGGTCGGGAAGGGGCCCCTGTGCAAGGCCGTCATACCCACGTCGTCCGATGACGACGAGGCAGATTCCTCCCGCGGAGGCGGGGGGAAGCAAGAAGAAACTCTACCTGCCCGCACTGGGGAGGAGAAAAAGAGGAAAGCCGCCCCGGAGGGGGAGGCTGGGACGTCCAAGAAGGGAAAGACGTCCCTTCCGGACTACTCCACCAGGGCTGCACATAGCGAGGAAGGGTGGCTGCCTAGGGGGAAGCCCCTGGTGAGATCGTAAGTCTCCGCACTCTGCTGTACTTTAGTGCAACTTTGCTTCATAGTATTGTTATAACGCCGAGCATGTACGCAGTCCGGCCAGGGTTCATCCCGAGGTATCGTCTTCGGATGGGTCCCTGAGCGATTCAGCGATAAACTCGCTCCCGACGGCCACTAATCCACAGCCCGCGGATGACACGGAGGTGTTGTCCCGAAGGCTCCCAGGGTGGGGGAGGTGACTCTGGAGACGCCCCAGGGCAGAATTCCAGATGTCGGACACGCGGGGTTCAAGATCCCTGCGGATCGTGTCGATGAGAGCCGCAGCAGGGCGGGCTCTCCACCGAACACTGCTCTGGAACCTCCAATGGTTCCGGACTTGGGCGGGCAGCCCCTCATTAGGGAGGGCGAGCCGTCTGTGCCGAGGACTTCCGTCACGCCAGAGGCGTCGGATAGTCTGGTGGAAGCGCTTCAAGGCGCTTCCATGGATGACGAGCACCGTACTCTTATGAGTGCGGTGATTCAAAAGGTTTTGTCCGCCAAAAGCGGACTAACCGAATCCTGCACAAGCCTCCTCACGGGCTTCAAGGTAACTAATAAAAAATGTGTGAAATAACACCCGATAGGTTGTAGCCCCTGATACTCTGTTTGGTGTTCGGAAAGAAAAGCCAAACGGAGGGTCAATTATAATCCGCAGGAGTCTAATATTAAGTGTGTATGTGGATAAGCAGGTTGTGCTGCTTGCCGCTGCTATCCGCACAGCCAAGGTCACCAGACTAAAGCGGGACCTGGAGCAGGCACAGGGGAGCTCGACCTCACGAAGAGGCAGCTCGAAGAGAACAAAGGTGAGTGATTCCCCGCTCTCATGTAATGAATGGTAGATAAAATTGGGTAGTCTAATGACGAAGCGTTGTGACTGTGTAACAGGGGCCACCGCCGAAGTGGCGTCCCTGAAGAAAGCGTTGTCCGAGGCCGAAGACAAGGCAGCCTTGGAATGCAAGCAGTGTGAGAAGCAAGATGCTAGGGTAGGCGAGGAACAGCAAGAGCTCCAGGACCTCGGTAAAAGGTTCGAGTCCTTGGATCAAGATCTTAAGATGAAAGAGTCCGAGCTTGCGAAGGCCCTTGTGAGTATGAAAGACGCCAAGGCCGAAGCCGAGAAGGCACAGCAAGAAATCCAGGCAGCCAAGAAGATAGCAGCGAGTAAGACATTCTTTATGCAAAGCAAACATGTGCAGGAGGCGTTTCTTTTACTTACCCGAATTCGGAGCTCTCCAGGGGCATTCGCAGATCTGCCACGCAGCGTCTCAGATGCCACAGAGTTCTACCGTGCCGAGGAGGGGAGCTCCACGAAGAAGCTGTTCTGGTCCCAATATGCTGGGGCCGAACACCCAATGCCTCTGAGTGACCAACTGAAGCAGTTGGTCGAACTCCACAGGGCGGCCGAAGTGGCTATGAAAGATTTCATAGTCCGGATGTGGCCTGGTGAGCCCCTACCCACTAGCTACTTCGGTCTGATCAAGTGGATGGTGAATGCATGTCCGCGGCTTGAAGTTATCAAGCGATCCGTTTGCATTGAGGGTGCCCGCCGGGCCTTTGCCCGTGCGAAGGTGCATTGGGGCAAGCTGGATGCGGAGAAGCTGGTGAAGGACGGGCCGCCGATGGGCAAGGCGCATCGCTATCCCGAGAAGTATTACGATGGCATTATGAAGGGCGCTCATCTCGTGGCCGATGAATGTATCAAGGACAAGATCTTTGAATAAATGTACCTCTGTCATTGTTGTAATATAAAGACGAAGTTACTTGTGCTATGTAGCATTCTTTGATTTAAAATATTACCTTTTGTGCTGCTGTTTATAGAATTCTGAAAGTAGGCCAGTCGTCCGCTTCCGCCCCCACGTAACTAGTACTGGGGTGTTCCTGGAAAAACCCGGATACTCTTTATCCAATTTTTTTGGTCCCTTAAGGAGGTATCTGGCGCAGGAACAAGGCAATCGTACTATGCGGCTTTATAACTTTCACTTAGCCATAGAAGTCTACAATTTTAAATTTCGGTGAAGCCCCTAGAATTCGGAAGGCCGAATTGGGGTGCTATACACGCCTAGATCGGACGAAGCCGATTCCTCGCCTAAAGCGGAAAAAATCTTTAAGGATTTTAAGACCTCTCGAACAGCGACCAGCTCTCGCCGCATCATGCCGGTTAGTTTTCAGCTTTCTCTACTGAGGTGCTCGTCTGGAAGAACCGGGACACAATCGCAGTAGTTCTCCCTGCGCTACCTTAGCCGATATAACGGAACATACGGTACCAAAACAAGGGAGCCGGGCAAACCCAACTATTGACCCAAGATGTGATTCGGAGCTGATGCATATAGTGCTATAAGTTCGGGGTGCCGCACTGTTGAAAGTGTTCGGACTTGCTTTGCCGTATTATGAGGTGCCATATGAAGCCCCTGGCAAACTAATCGTACCAAGGTGTACGGGTGCAACATTAAATAAATATTTACAACAAAAAATGCGCAAATAGGAATAATAAGCTGACGCTATATATTGTCTCCCATTGATGAATGATACGTTTAAGCGTATGCTTACAATGGTTGCATTTAAGCAGAAGTAAATAGGGCTATTTAACATGTCCTATCCAAGGGCAGGCTGCATGTAGGTATATAAAACAGGTATAACGATCATGAACAGATTCCACCTAGGTATTTCCTTTTGTGCGCAAAGCCTGTTGCGTCCTTGGTTTTCTCTCCTATGTGAGTCCGAAAATCCGGCTCTTCTGGAGAGGCTCCTCTAAAGCAATGTCCTGAAAAATAAGAAGGATGGGTTATGAGGGTATGTAGCGGTTGTACCGCACTGTTGACTGAGTCATTGTTGCACCTCCGCCTATGCCCATGGTATTTTGAGTGCGTAATTGTGTACGTGTGGCACGAATGCTGCTTTGATGGGGCTTGAGCGGAGGCCGGACTGCTAGTTGCGCTCCTGGCGTGCCTGATGATCCTGTTGCGGGGTGCTCTGGACTCGCTTGACGGTGTTTGAAGTTGTCGTCGCCGGATTGGTTTTTCGGAGGAGGTCACATTGTACTTCTTCCGCGAGGGCTGCAGTATGCTCTTCCGTTCGGAGAGAGCGGTCCATGTTTCCGTTGACTGTTATGACCCCGCGTGGTCCTGGCATCTTGAGCTTGAGGTATGCGTAATGTGGTACCGCATTGAATCTGGCGAATGCGGTTCATCCCAGCAGTGCGTGGTAACCACTGCGGAAGGGGACGATACCAATGATTAACTCTTCGCTTTGGAAGTTATCCGGAGATCCGAAGACCACTTCCAATGTTATAGAGCCCGTACAATGCGCCTCTACTCCAGGAATTACACCTTTAAAGGTGGTTTTTGTGGGCTTGATCCTTGAAGGGTCGATGCCCATTTTGCGCACTGTGTCCTGATAAAGCAGGTTCAGGCTGCTGCCGCCATCCATAAGGACTCGCGTGAGGTGGAATCCATCGATGATTGGGTCTAGGACCAATGCGGCTGAGCCACCGTGACGGATGCTAGTAGGGTGATCCCTACGATCAAAGGTGATCGGACAAGCTGACCATGTGTTGAATTTGGGGGCGACTGGCTCCATCGCATAGGCGTCCCGTAGTTCTTGCTTCCGTTCCTGCTTGGGGATGTGAGTGGCGTAGATCATGTTGACCGTTTTCACCTGGGGGGAATTTCTTCGTCCCTCGTGTTGGACGCCGGGCTCTTCGTCATCGTTCTGTGTGCAGCCCCTTGTCCTTGTGTTCGGCGTTTATTTTGCCGGCCTGTTTGAACACCCAGCAGTCTCTATTAGTGTGGTTGGCTGGCTTGTTCGGGGTGCCATGAATTTGGCACGAGCGCTCCAATATACGGTCCAGACTGGACGGTCCCTGATTGTTTCTTTTGAACGGCTTCTTCTGCTGACCGGTCTTGGATCCACTGAATCCGGCATTGACTACCGTATCTTCAGTGTTGTCGCCGGTGTTCCGTCACTTATGTCTGTTACACCGTGGCTTGCCGTTATTGTCGCGGCCATCCGAAGTGCCAGAATGTGGTGTAGTGCTGCTACGAGCCAACCAGCTGTCCTCGCCCACGCAAAAGTGGGTCATTAGTGTTGTGAGAGCTGCCATGGACTTGGGTTTTTCCTGGCCGAGGTGTCGGGCGAGCCACTCATCACGGATATTATGCTTAAAAGCCGCTAGGGCCTCGGCGTCCGGACAGTCTACTATTTGATTCTTTTTAGTTAGGAACCGAGTCCAGAATTTCCTGGATGACTCGCCGGGTTGTTGAGTAATGTGGCTCAAGTCATCGGCGTCCGGTGGTCACACATATCTGCCCTGGAAGTTGTCGAGGAATGCGTCTTCCAGGTTTTCCCAACTGCCAATGCAATTTGCTGGCAGGCTGTTTAGCCAGTGTCGGGCGGGTCTGTCGGTGTACTAAAGTAGGGGCTACCTTAGTACCCCGAACTTGTGCATGGGCAGTCGCAGCACCCCGCGGCAAGGCTTGCCGGACGCCCGGCAAGGCTCCCCACCATTCTTTATTACTGCCGCTCAAGAACAAAGTACTAGCTAAGAACACGAAGGCCCGGCAAGAGGAGCTTGCCGGAAGGCCAACCAAGGCTCACTGAAGACTTGCTGCGGCGCCCGCCCGGCAAGGCCCGACAACCGGCAAGCTTATGGGCACAACAAGAGAAGGGTCAGCGGCAAGGCACTTGCCGCGCAAGGTTGCCACCCACACTCCAAATAGCACCCAGTGGCGTGTCGTCACAAGGCCATCCCAAGGGCACGTGGCGGGCAAAGATGCATCCATGCGGAGCGAGGTGGCAAACAGAGTCGACAGAGGCGCCATCGTGGCAACCGGTGGCTCACTTAACGGTCACTCCTCCCGCCTTTGTTAGGGACCGGACGGGCATTTAATGCCCTTGTCCCCGCCGTCGAGTTAGGTAGGGGCACTGCTGCACACCGCTGTACCAACCTGCTTTTTACCTTTCTACCCCTCTTCCTCGCCGCCACCGTGGGTACCCCTTCGACTATAAAAGGGAGGCCCATGCGCATGTAGAAGGGGTTCGGTTCATTCGAGACCCACAAGACCACCATACGCCGCACGCCGAGCAAGATCAAATAACAAACACAAAGCAGCAGAGGGGTGTTATCTCCCGGAGAGCCCGAAGCTGGGTATAGATCGCCTGCCTCTCCCTCAAGCCGACCTCGATCGCTGCTCTGCGACGATCCCCGCCTCCCTTGCCGAACTGAAGGGGCCCCAAAGGCCCCATAGGTGCTCGAGGCCCGAGATTCGCCCCAACATCTTTGGCGCGCTGTAGGGGGCGCCGAGGTCGTGAGCACCGATCCGGTCTCCACGCACGCTACATCAACGCTATCGCCAACATGCCACCGAAGAAGAAGCCTTCGAGGTGGCCGCCTCGCTTCACGCCGGTTCCGCCACCACCGCCGGAGCAAACGGGCGGCGGAGTGGACGCCGGCGGAGGAGCGGGCGCTGCCGGTGGGTCTCGTGTCGTCACTAGATCCAAAAACAAGGCCCCGCAAGCGTCGGCGACCGAGCAGACGCCGCACCCCTCCCAGGAGGTGCAAGGTCAACAACGCCCCGGTGCTCCTAGCACCGTGCTCGCGTTGGAACAAGGCCAACCTGGTGGGTCGCGGGATGCTTGAGGTCAGCATGCACACCCGCATGCTGGCGCGAGCGAGATACGGTCGCCCAGACGGGGTGTGGTACCTCCCAATCCGGTTGGGAGTCCAAGCACCTCCCGCTCTTCGCGCCGTTCATCACCACCGCCACCCAAGACAGCAGAGGAAGCGCTGGCCCGAGCCCAGCTGCTTCTAGACTACCCTCCGGCGCCGCACAAGATCGACGATCGAGGATGACCATTTACAGCCTCATCGGCCGCTTAACGGCGACAAACCCCGCGCATCGAAGCGCGCCGAGGTTCTCGCAGGCGCCAGCGCAAGCTAACGCCGACAAGACCGCTGGGCGCCACCTCAGGCACTCCCAGCCCGAAGGCTAAGATCGCCACTCGCGGACCAACCCTAACGGCGACTCCACCGCGTCGTCGGACCCGCGAACTCGCCGCGATCAACGCCACGCCCTCCAAGAACGGCAACACGAAGACGCCAGATTCGCGATCGAAGCGCCGGAGAGAAGCGCGACGTCAATCGACCAGCGCTACTGACTCATTGCCGACGCGACGCACCGGAGAACCAGCGATTTGTCGACGTGGCGGGATGCCCTGCTCACCCGCGAAGTTGCGGCAAGTCCAAAGGCCCAAAACCAAGAACTTCAAGCCGACGCGTGCGAGAAGTATGATGGCAGGATACACCCGCCGGAGTTCCTCAAGATCTACACCATCGCGGTGCAGCGCCGAGGGCGCGACGAGAAGATCCTCGCCAACTACTTCCCGCTGGTACTCAAGCCCAACGTCAGATCTTGGCTCATGCACTTGCCGGACGGCTCCATCTCTTCGTGGGCGGACCTGTGTCACCAGTTTGTCGGCGCCTTCACGGGTGGCCACAAACCTCATGGCCAGGAGAGTGACCTCCACTTGCTCGTCCAGAGGGAGGGGGAGCCCCTGCGCAAGTACATACAAAGATTCAGCCAGGTGCAGCGCAACATCCCAGACGTCCACCCTGCCGCGGTTATCGGTAGCGTTTCATCGAACGCGCGTAATCGCAGGATGAGGGAGGAGATGGCGATGTGCAAGATCGAGATGTCACGAGCTTACGCCCGGCCGACAAGTGTGCACGGGCTGAGGAGGGAAGAAAATCCCGGAGAGGTTGCCGGAGCGTATGATCTCGACAAGAGGATGCCGCCCGGCAAGGAAGAACCGGAGGCGGAACAATAGGAAGAGGAAAGCTAAGGATGTGCTAGCTGTTGAGCATTCCGCAACGGAGGCGGCTCCGACAAGACCGACGACCGGCGAGGCTGTAGCAGCCACGACAAGCGTGATGGCTCCGCAAGCGTTATTGCAAGATCCACCGCACCAAAGGCCATGACCTCCAAACCTGCAAAAAGTAGAGCAGATGGCGGAGCTACAAAAGCTGAGTATGAGCGCCGCGATAAGGAGAGAGCCCAGGAGGTGGCGGAGGATCCGCAAGAAGCTTCCCCCCGGGAGGGCCTCAGCAGCAAGGCTAAGCCGCGGCAAGGAGACAGCCTCCCGCGCCGCGACAAGGACGAAGATGAAGATGAGGATGAAGAGATGGAGGAAGATGAGGCTGATGATCAAGAGTTTCGTATATGACAGTGTTGTGCATCGACGGCGGCGCCGCTGCACACCTCGCACCGCCAACTCAAACAATGGGTGCGAAAGTGAATGCAGCTGAGCCGTCCGTCGAGGCACGCAGCTCTGAAATGGTCCAAGACGCCCATCGCTCTCGACATTGAGGACCACCCTGACTGCATCACTGTGGTCGGGTGCTTGCCGATGTTGGTCTCACCAACAATCCGCAACCTCAAGGTCACGAAGATGCTGGTTGACAGCGGGGCCAGCCTGAACTTGATTTCCTCCGCAGTGCTCAAGAAGCTCCAGATCCCCGACAGCGAGCTCAGAGAAACTGGTGCTTTTCAAGGAATAAATCCGGGAAGGAGCAGGCCGAAGGGGAAGATCACATTGCCAGTGACGTTCGGAAGTGAACTGAACTTCAGGACTGAGAGGATCACGTTCGACGTGGCTGATATTCCATTACCCTACAACGGGATACTCGGCCGACCCGCACTCGCTAAGTTCATGGCGGCCTCTCACTACGCGTATAATGTGCTCAAGATGCCCGGCCCGATGAGTGTTATCTCTGTCCAAGGCGACAAGAAGGATGCACTCATCTGCGCTGACAAGATCCACCGGAAGCAAAGAGCCGCAGCAGAAGCGAGCCACTTGTCACCAAGCTCCCGGGGAAGAAGAAGACCAAGTCCGGCAAGGATAGCTCTGATGCCTACTCCGGCAAGCGCACCTCCCCGGAGTGCTGCGCTGCCGTCGAGGACGCACCATCGAGCTCCACCGGCAAGTGCGAGAAGGCAAAGGCGACCAACCAAAGACTAAGCCCGCAAGGACGGCTCAAGCGCCACTCCGCAAGCCCGCCTCTCCGAGTATGCAGCATACGCTGCCGAGGACGCGCCATCGAGCTCTGCCGGCCGATGAGGCAAAGAAAGCTGCCAAACTTTGAACTTTTGAGATTGTGCTTCCTGGAAGTCCACACCTTCAAGTCCGCTCGATGGTAAGAGTGCACCTCAACCAGCCCAACGAGTTCTTCCCGCCGGAGGCAACACCGCCAGCTGGGTTGCCGACGCCCTCACGCCAAAGCAAGTGTGTTTATACCAAGGGTTCCCCGAAAGCGTGAGGAATAAAACATACAAGGGGGTGGCGGAAATCAGGGAAGAAGCACGACCCCATCGGGTTGCTGAAGATGGAAAAGCTAAGTCACCCGAGCTTTTGTACAGAGCACTTTTTAGTCCTACGCCTTGTGTTATGCCCCTCGAGCGTTTATCCTTTGTACGAAAAACCTGTGCGTAGAGGAACCGACTCGGGATTAAGTTGCGTCCTTGCTTTGTTTCCGAGTCCGCTCAACAATACAAGTGTTGGAAATATGCCCTAGAGGCAATAATAAAAGGATTATTATATTTCAATGTTCATGATAATTGTCATTTGTTCATGCTATAACTGTATTATCCGGAAATCGTAATACACGTGTGAACACTTAGACCCAATGAGTCCCTAGTGAGCCTCTAGTCGACTAGCTCACAGATCAATAGATAGTCATGGTTTCGACTATGGACATTAGATGTCGTTGATAACGGATCACATCTTTAGGAGAATGATGTGATGGACAAGACCCAATCATAAGCATAGCATAAAAGATCGTGATAGTTCGCTTGCTAGAAGCTTTGCCAATGTCAAGTATCTATTCCTTCGACCATGAGATCGTAACTCCGGTTACCGTAGGAGTGCCTTGGGTGTATCAAACGTCACAACGAATCGGGTGACTATAAAGGTGCATTACGGTATCTCCGAAAGTATCTGCGGTTGACACGGATCGAGATCGATTTGTCACTCCGTATGACGGAGAGGTATCTCTCGCCCACTCGGTAATGCATCATCATAATGAGCTCAATGTGACCAAGGTGTTGGCCACGGATCATGCATTACGGACGAGTAAAGTGACTTGCCGTGGAACGAGACCGAACAAGGTATTGGGATACCGACGATCGAAGTCTCGCAAGTAACGCATCGATTGACAAAGGAATTGCATACGTGGTTTTGATCAATCTCGACATCGTGGTTCAACCGATGAAATCATCGAGGAGCATGTGGGAGCCAACATGGATATCCAGATCCCGCTGTTGGTTATTGCCCGAGAGTCGCCTCGGTCATGTCTCGTGTCTCCCGACCCGTAGGGTCTACACACTTAAGGTTCACGACGCTAGGGTTAGTAGGAAGTCAAGTATGTGACCACCGAATGTTGTTCGAGTCCCTGATGAGATCCCTGGACGTCACGAGGAGTTCCTAAGGGTCCGGAGGTAAAGAATATTATATAGGAAGTGGTGTTTCGCCATAGGGAAAGTTTCGGGTTTTCAAAGCACGGACCACCGGAAGGGTCCCGGGTCCACCGGTGGGGCCACCCATCCGGAGGGCCCCATGGGCCAAAGGGGAAGGAACCAGCCCACAGGGGCTGGTGCGCCTCAGGCCCACCCCGCGCCTAGGGTTGAAACCCTAGGGGGGGGCGCCCACCGCTTGGGGGCACTCCACCCCTTGTCCGCCGCCCCGGAGATTGGATCTCCAGGGCCGCCACCCCTGGGGCCTATATAAAGGGGGAGGGAGGGGCTGCTGTACACAACTCCCAAGGCGCAGCCCTCCCTCCCCAACACATCTCCTCCTCCGTAGAGCTCAAGCCCCCTGCTGAGTATCGCTTCCCACCATCATCACGCCGTCGTCTGCCGGTGGAGCTGTCTTCCTCAACCTCTCCTTCCCTTGCTGGATCAAGAAGGAGGAGACGCCGATCGTCCCGCACGTGTGTTGAACGCGGAGGTGCTGTCCGCTCAAGACTTGGCATCGGTGATCTCAATCACGCTCGAGTACGACTCCATCATCACCTTGCAAGCTTCCGCACGCGATCTACAAGTGGTATGTAGATGTTATCTCTCTCCGCTACTCGCTTGCTTAGATGAACTCATAGATGGATCTTGGTGAAGCCGTAGGAAAAATTTTAATTTTCTCGCAACGCTCCCCAACAAAGGCATCATGAGCTAGGTCTATGCGTAGTTCTCTAATGCACGAGTAGAACACAAATTTGTTGTGGGCGCTGATCTTGTCATCTTACTTGCCTCTACTAGTCTTTTCTTGCTCAACGGTATTGTGGGATGAAGCGGCCCGACCAACCTTACACGCGACGCTTACGTGAGACCGGTTCCACCGATCGACATGCACTAGTTGCATAAGGTGGCTGGCGGGTGTCTGCTCTCCCACTTTAGTTGGAGCGGATTCGATGAACAAGGCCCTTATGAAGGGTAAATAGAAGTTGACAAAATCACGCTGTGGTGATTCGAGGTAAGAAAACGTTTGCTAGAACCCAATCGCAGCCACGTAAAAGATGCAACAACAACTAGAGGACGCCTAACTTGTTTTTGCAATGATTGATCATGTGATGTGATATGGCCGAAGTTGTGATGAATGATGAATTGTGATGTATGAGATCATGTTCTTGTAATAGGATTCACGACTTGCATGTCGATGAGTATGACAACCGCAGGAGCCATAGGAGTTGTCTTTATTTTTGTATGACCTGCGTGTCATTGAAGAACGCCATGTAAACTACTTTACTTCATTACTAAACGCTTAGTCATAGAAGTAGAAGTAGTCGCTAGCGTGACAACTTCATGAAGACACGATGATGGAGATCATGATGATGGAGATCATGGTGTCAAGCCGGTGACAAGATGATCATGGAGCCCGAAGATGGAGATCAATGGAGCTTGATGATATTGGCCATATCATGTCACAACTATATAATTGCATGTGATGTTTATTATGTTTTTACATCTTGTTTACTTAGGACGAGGTAGTAAATAAGATGATCCTTACAAAATTTCAAGAAGTGTTCTCCCTAACTGTGCACCGCTGCTACAGTTCGTCGCTTCTAAGCACCACGTGATGATCGGGTGTGATGGATCCTTACGCTCACATACAACGGTGTAAGACAGTTTTACACAAAAAAACACTTAGGGTTAACTTGACGAGCCTAGCATGTGCGCACATGGCCTCGAACACGGAGACCGAAGGTCGAACACGAGTCGTATGGAAGATACGATCAACATGAAGATGTTCACCGATGATGACTAGTCCGTCTCACGTGATGATCGGACACGGGCTAGTCGACTCGGATCGTGTAACACTTAGATGACTAGAGGATGTCTAATCTAAGTGGGAGTTCATAATTTTGATTAAGAACTTTATTATCATGAACTTAGTCTAAAACCTTTGCAAATATGTCTTGTAGATCAATGGCCAACGCTAATGTCAACATGAACTTCAACGCGCTCCTAGAGAAAACCAAGTCGAAAGATGATGGCAGCAACTATACGGATCGGGTCCGAACCCGAGGATCATCCTCATAGCTGCCAGAAGCAATATGTCCTAGAAGGACCGCTAGGTGCCGCCTCCGTCTCCTGAGAACCAAGACGTTATGAACGCTTGGCAAACTCGCGTCTCGATGATTACTCCCTCGCTCAAGGCGGCATGCTCTACAGCTTAGAACCGGGCTCCAAAAGCGTTTTGAGCATCACGGAGCATATGAGATGTTCAAGAGCTGAAACTAGTTTTCCAAGCTCATGCCCGGTCGAGAGATATGATGTCTCCGACAAGTTCTACAGCTTGTAAGATGGAGGAGAACAGTTCACAAGTGAACACATCCTCAAGATGTCCGGGTTGCACGCACGCAGACCCAGCTTGAACATTAACCTCCTAGATGAGGCGGTCATTGACAGAATCCTCCATCGCTCCCACCAAGCTACAAGAGCTTTGTGATGAACTACAACATGCGTGGGATGGTAAAGACCATTCCTGAAGTGTTCTCGATGTCAAGTCAGCAGAGGCTGAAATCAAGAAAGAACATCAAGTGTTGATGGTCAATAAGACCACTAAGTTCAAGAAGGGCAAGGGTAAGAAGAACTTCAAGAAGGACGGCAAAGATGTTGCCGCGCCCGTAAGCCTCGCTGCCGGAAGAAGTCAAAGAATGGACCCAAGCCCGAGACCGAGTGCTTTTATTGCAAGGGAAGGGGCACCGAAGCGGAACTGCCCCAAATACTTAGCGGATAAGAAGGCCGCAACACCAAAGGTATATTTGATATACATGTAATTGATGTGTACCTTACCAAGACTCGTAGTAACTCCCGGTATTTGATACCGTGCCGTTGTTCACATATGTAACTCACAGCAGAGCTGCGGAATAAACGGAGATCGGCGAAGGACGAGGTGACGATCGCGTCGGAATGGTTCCAGGTCGATGTGATCGCCGCCGCACGCTGCCTCTACATTTACCTACGGATTAGTTTTAAACCTCAATAATTGTTATTTAGTGCCAAGTTTGAGCATGAACATTGTATCCGGATCTCGCTTGATACGAGATGGCTACTCATTTAAGTCTGAGAATAATGGTTGTTCGATTTATATGAGAGATATGTTTTATGGTCATGCTCCGATGGTCAATGGTTTATTCTTAATGAATCTCGAGCGTAATATTACACATGTTCATAGTGTGGATGCAAAAGATGTAAAGTTGATAACGATAGTCCCACATACTTGTGGCATCGCCGCCTTTGGTCACATTGGTGTCAAGCGCATGAAGAAGCTCCATGCCGATGGACTTTAGAGTCTCTTGATTATGAATCGCTTGACACATGCTAACCTTGCCTCTTAGGCAAGATGACCAAGACTCGCTTCTCCTAACAATGGAGCGAGCAACCAACTTGTTGGAAATCATACATACCGATGTGTGCGGTCCAATGAGCGTTGAGGCTCATGGAGGATATCGTTATGTTCTCACTCACCGATGACTTGAGTAGATATGGGTATGTCTACTTAATGAAACACAAGTCCGAGACCTTGAAAAGTTCAAGGAATTTCAGAGTGAGGTAGAGAATCAACGTGACCGTAAGATAAAGTTCCTACGATCAGATCGTGGGGGAGAATACTTAAGTCACGAATTTGGCACACACTTAAGAAAATGTGGAATCGTTTCACAACTCACGCCGCCTGGAACACCTCAGCGAAACGGTGTGTCCGAACGTCGTAATCGCACTCTATTGGATATGGTGCGGTCTATGATGTCTCTTACCGATTTACCGCTATCATTTTGGGGATACGCCTAGAGACAGCTACATTCACTTTAAATAGGGCACCGCCTAAACCGCTGAGACGACACCGTATGAATTATGGTTTGGGAAGAAACCTAAGTCGTCGCTTCTAAAAGTTTGGGGATGCGATGCTTATGTCAAGAAACTTCAACCCGAAAAGCTCGAACCCAAGTCGAAAAATGCGATTCATAGGATACCCTAAGGAAAATGTCGGGTATACCTTCTACTTAAGATCCAAGGCAAGATCTTTGTTGCCAAGAACGGATGCTTTCTAGAGAAAGAGTTTCTCTCGAAAGAAGTAAGTGGGAGGAAAGTAGAACTCGGCGAAGTACTACCTCTCGAACGGGAAAGTGGTGCCGCAGAGAAACCGCTCTGTGATGCCCACACCAACCAAGAGGAAAACGTTGATGATGATCAAGGTACTTGGATCAAGTTACTCTTCAACTTCAAGGTCCACGAGGACACGCTCCGCACTGCAGTGGTACGGCAACCCTGTCATGGAAATCATGTTGCTAGACAACAATGAACCTTCGAACTATGAAGAAGCAATGGCGGGCCCGATTCCAACAAATGGCTTGAGGCCATGAAATCCGAGATAGAATCCATGTATGAAAACAAAGTATGGACTTTGACAGACTTGCCCGATGATCGGCGAGCGATAGAAAATAAATGGATTTTTAAGAAGAAGACGGACGCGATGGTAATGTTACCATCTATAAAGCTCGACTTGTCGCTAAGGGTTATCGACAAGTTCAAGGGATTGACTACGACGAGACATTTTCTCCCGTAGCGAAGCTTAAGTCCGTCCGAATCATGTTAGCAATTGCCGCATACTATGATTATGAGATATGGCGATGGACGCCAAAACGGCATTCCTTAATGGACATCTTAAGGAAGAGCAGATATGATGCAGCCGAAGGTTTTGTCGATCCTCGTAACGCTAACAAAGTATGCAAGCTCCAGCGATCCATTTATGGACTGGTGCAAGCATCTCGAGTTAGAACATTCGCTTTGATGAGATGATCAAAGCGTTTGGTTTATGCAGACTTATGGAGAAGCCTGCGCTACAAGAAAGTGAGGGGAGCTCCGTAGCATTTCTCCTATTATATGTAGATGACATACTCTTGATGGGAAATGATACGACACTCCTGGACAACATTAAGGCCTACTTGAACAAGTGTTTTTCAATGAAGGACCTTGGAGAAGCTGCTTATATATTAGGGATCAAGATCTATAGAGATAGATCGAGACGCCTCATAGGTCTTTCACAAAGCACATACCTTGATAAGATTTTGAAGAGGTTCAAAATGGATCAGTCCAAGAAGGGGTTCTTGCCTATGTTACAAGGTGTGAAATTGAGCTCAGCTCGACCACCAACCACCACGCAAAAGATAAAGAAGAGATGAGTGTCATCCCCTATGCTTCAGCCATAGGATCTATTATGTATGCCATGCTGTGTACTGCACTGATGTAAACCTTGCCGTAAGTTTGGTTGCAAGATACCAAAGTAACCCCGCAAGGAACACCGGACAGCGGTCAAGAATATCCTGGCACCGAAAAGGACAAAGGACATGTTTCGCTTATGGAGGAGACGAAGAGCTCGTCAGAAGGGTTACGCCGACGCTTAGCTTCGACTCAGATCTGATGACTCTAAGTCACAAACCGGATACGTATATGTTGAATGGTGGAGCAAGAAGCTGGTGCAGCCGCAAGCAGAGCGTCCGTGGCGGGATCTACGTGTGAAGCGGAGTACATGGCAGCCTCGGGGCAGCGATGAAGCGATTTGGATGAAGGAGTTCATCACCGACCTAGGAGTCATACCCAATGCGTCGGGCCGATCAAACTCTTCTGTGGACAACACCGGAGCTATTGCCCTTGCCAAGGAGCCTGTGTTTCACAAGAAGACCGAGCACATCAAGTTGCCGCTTCAACTCCATCCGTGAAAATGTTCAAGATGGAGACATAGAGATTTGCAAAGTGCACACGGATCTGAATGTCGCAGATCCGCTGACTAAACCTCTCTCGCGTGCAAAACATGATCAACACCGTAACTCTATGGGTGTTCGATTCATCACAATGTAACTAGATTGGTGACTCTAGTGCAAGTGGGAGATGTTGGAAATATGCCCTAGAGGCAATAATAAAAGGATTATTATATTTCAATGTTCATGATAATTGTCATTTGTTCATGCTATAATCGTATTATCCGGAAATCGTAATACACATGTGAACACTTAGACCCAATGAGTCCCTAGTGAGCCTCTAGTTGACTAGCTCGTTGATCAATAGATAGTCATGGTTTCGACTATGGACATTAGATGTCGTTGATAACGGATCACATCATTAGGAGAATGATGTGATGGACAAGACCCAATCATAAGCATAGCATAAAAGATCGATAGTTCGCTTGCTAGAAGCTTTGCCAATGTCAAGTATCTATTCCTTCGACCATGAGATCGTAACTCCCGGTTACCGTAGGAGTGCCTTGGGTGTATCAAACGTCACAACGAATCGGGTGACTATAAAGGTGCATTACAGTATCTCCGAAAGTATCTGTTGGGTTGACACGGATCGAGATCGGATTTGTCACTCCGTATGACGGAGAGGTATCTCGGGCCCACTCGGTAATGCATCATCATAATGAGCTCAATGTGACCAAGGTGTTGGCCACGGATCATGCATTACTGATGACGAGTAAAGTGACTTGCCGTGAACGAGACCGAACAAGGTATTGGGATACCGACGATCGAAGTCTCGCAAGTAACGCATCGATTGACAAAGGGAATTGCATCTGAGGGTTTGATCGAATCTCGACATCGTGGTTCAACCGATGAAATCATCGAGGAGCATGTGGGAGCCAACATGGATATCCAGATCCCGCTATTGGTTATTGCCCGAGAGTCGCCTCGGTCATGTTCAAGGTCTCCGAACCCGTAGGGTCTACACACTTAAGGTTCGTGGCGCTTAGGGTTAGCAGGAAGTCAAGTATGTGACCACCGAATGTTGTTCGAGTCCCTGATGAGATCCCTGACATCACGAGGAGTTCCTAAGGGTCCGGAGGTAAAGAATAATATATAGGAAGTGGTGTTTCGCCATCGAAAGTTTCGAGGGTTTCCAGTAAAACGGACCACCGGAAGGGTCACGGGGTCCACCGGTGGGGCCACCCATCCTGGAGGGCCCCATGGGCCAAAGGGGAGGAACCAGCCCACGGGGCTGGTGCGCCTCAGGCCCACCCCGCGCCTAGGGTTGAAACCCTAGGGGGGGGCGCCCACCCGCTTGGGGCACTCCACCCCTTGTCCGCCGCCCCGAGATTGATCTCCAGGGCCGCCACCCCTGGGGCCTATATAAAGGGGGGAGGAGGGGGCTGCTGTACACAACTCCCAAGGCGCAGCCCTCCTCCCAACACATCTCCTCCTCCGTGAGCTCGGCCAAGCCCTGCCGAGATCGCTTCTCCACCATCATCACGCCGTCTTTGCCGGTGGAGCTGTCTTCCTCAACCTCTCCTTCCCCTTGCTGGATCAAGAAGGAGGAGACGCCGATCGTCCCGTACGTGTGTTGAACGCGGAGGTGCTGTCCGTTCAGCACTTGGCATCGGTGATCTGAATCACGTTCGAGTACGACTCCATCATCACCTTGCAAGCTTCCGCACGCGATCTACAAGTGGTATGTAGATGTTATCTCTCTCCCGTTACTCGTTGCTTAGATGAACTCATAGATGGATCTTGGTGAAGCCATAGGAAAAATTTTAATTTTCTGCAACGTTCCCCAACAACAAGTGCGCTGCAAATGGCCCGAGAAGGTTTCTTGCCGGATACAACACCGCCAGCGGGCTGCTGATGTCCCGCACTCAGCAAGTGTGTTAGCGCCGGCAAGTTCCCTAGAAGCGAGGGTTAAAAACGTCTGACGAGGATACAACGGGCGAGGGCGAATATAGCAAGCCTTGCCGTGGGGCGACCTTCAGATGAGAAACTTGCGCTGAGGGAACTAACTCATGGCTGAGTTAAGCGCCCTTGATTTGTTTCCGAGTCCGCCGACAATTCAAGTCGCGGCAGCAATCGCCCGAGAAGGTTTCTTGTCGAGACAACACCGCCAATGGCTACTTGATGTTCCGCACTCAAGAAGTGTGTTAGCCCCGGCAAGTTCCCTAGAAGCATAGAGTGTAAACATACGAAGGGCAAAGCATGGCATCGCGTTGCAGAGTCGCACCAAAAAAAATAACAACGTAGCTTATTACAGCACTGTCTCAGCTATTTTTCGTGACTACAATCATAGCGACAAGAAGAAGCTAGAGGGGCGCGCCGGCGCACGGGCCCCGACAAGACAGCTTCACTGGGGGCTGCAAGTGCCAAAGTTCCTTCACAAGGGGTCGGGGCCCCCGCAGCAGCGGGCCAAGGGGGGAAAAGAAGGCGACCAAAGACTGGCCTTGCCGGGGCCAGAGTTGCCGGGGGCTGCGAAGGCCAAGGTTCTTCCCCGGCAAGTTAAGGTCGCCGGGGCTACTGAGTCGATAAGTTTTTTATCCTCGTCATGCATCCTCTTGTGGACTGGGAAGGCAGGGCGCGCCCTGAACGAGTGTGCTTTGTAAAAAGAAGCTCTTGCGCAGAGGAGCGAGTCACGGCCACGCTATGCCTTTGATTTGTTTCCGAGTCCGCCAACAACACAAGCGCTGCCAGAATCGGCCCGCAAGGTTTCTTGCCGAAGCAACACCGCCAATGGGTCGACGTCCCGACTCAAGAAGTGTGTTCGCCCGGCAAGTCCCCTAGAAGCGTAGGGTGGGAATATACAAAGCACAAGATCAAGTAAAGGACTTAGTCCGGCCAGCGTTCCTCTCTTTTCATTAAAAACATCCCAGTTTAGTACAAGTCCATAAGAGGATGAAAAACATGATAGAGAGGATTACAGATTTTAAATGCAGCTAGGGCCCGAAAGCTTACAAATTAAAAGATAAGATGCCCGTAATCCCCCTCCTGTTTCTCTGTTCAGGAGGTAGGTCAAGGAGGCCCCGGCAAGAGAAGCTCGCCGGGGAGGGCAAAAGGGGCACCTAGGAGAGCTACGGGCGCCAGAAGACACCAAGAGAACTCCCAGGGATCGTCTTCGGTGTGGACCGCCTCGAGGAAAGGAGCCGCCGGCGAGACGGGAGGCGACGCCTGGCCGCCTCCCCGAGCGCCGACCACGCCCTCGACCTGCTCACAAGCCAAGCGCCCCTCCCTCTCCCCTCAGGCCGGCCCGCCACCACAAAAGGGATAGGGAGAGGCGCGCTGCCTAGAGGAGACCCTCGCTGCCACCGCTGAAGGATCAGGTTCCCTCCTCCATGGCGAGATGGAAGGAGGAGAAGCGAAGTTGAAGACGAAGGAGAAGTGGAAGTGCGAGACTATTTGTGCTCCCTTCCGCCTCTTTAAAGAGCGAGGTGGGGGCTCAGCCGCCCCGCTCAGCCAACAAGGGAGCGAGGAGGGCAGAGGAGCGGGGCCGACTCGCCGTCGTCGCCCGTGACGGCTCGGTCTCCCACCTTCGCCGCCACGACCCCCCCACGCATGGGAGCAGCGTGGCGGCAGCTGAGCCGAGCAACGGGTGAAATGACCTCGCCTGCACCATGATCACGGGGTGGATGCCTTAAAGACCGCAAACGCCACCCACGCCTCCCACGACGCCGCAATCGACGCTGTCACTGCTATGGGGAGCGCTGTGGACACGGAGCTCGCTGCTTGTGCGGACCCAGGCCGCGTGCGTCTGCAGATCGCTTTTGGGCCTGGCCCGACAACGCCAAGACTGCAGTATGGCCCAGGCCCGGGGCTCTGTCGGTGTATTAAAGTAGGGGTACCTTAGTACCCGAACTTGTGCACGGGCAACAGAGCACCCAAGGCAAGGCTTGCCGGACGCCCGCAAGGCTCCCCACCATTCTTTATTACTGCCGCTCAAGAACAAAGTACTAGCCAAGAACACGAAGGCCCGGCAAGAGGAGCTTGCCGAAGGCCAACCAAGGCCTTATTGAAGACTTGCCAAGCGCCCGCGCCCGCAAGAGCCCGGACGGCCGCAAGCTTGCTTAAGACAACAAGAGAAGGGTCATGGCAAGGCACTTGCAGCGCAAGGTTGCCACCCACACTCCAACAAGCACCCAAAGGGCGTGTCGTCACAATGCCATCCCAAGGGCACGTGGCGGGCAAGACGCATCCATGCGGAGCGAGGTGGCAAACGGAGTCGACAGAGGAGCCATCGTGGCAACCGTGGCTCACTTAACGGTCACTCCTCCCGCATGTTAGCGACCGGACGGGCATTTAATGCCCTTGTCCCCCGCCACGAGTTAGGTAGGGCACTGCTGCGCATCGCTGTACCAACCTGCGTTTTACCTTTCTACCCCCTCTTCCTCGCTGCCACACTGGGTACCCCTTCGGACTATAAAAGGGAGGCCCATGCGCGTAGAAGGGGTTCGTTCATTCGAGACCCACAGCACCACCATACGCCGACGCCGAGCAAGATCAAATAACAAACACAAAACAGCAGAGGGGTGTTATCTCCGAGAGCCCCGGTTGGGTAAAGATCGCCTGCCTCCCCACGCCGCCGACCTCGATCCGCTCACAAGACGATCCCCGCCTCCTTGCCGAACTGTAAGGGCCCCAAAGGTTCCCCATAGGTGCTCGAGGCCACAGAGATTCGCCCCGACAGGGTCCTTTGAGCTTAAGGGGAAGATACTTGATGGCGTGTAGATCGTTTCCGCGGGCCATGTGAATGTGGAGAAGGAAATCTTTGATCCATACTGCAGGGTCTGTTGTGACATCGTATGATTTGATGTTTACGGTTTGAACCCTTCTGGGAATTCATGATCCATCACTTCGCCAGTGAAGGAGAGGGTGTGCGCGCCTGCGTTTGGGCTATGTGGCTACGCAGTTCGAATTGCTCTAGATGGCTGTGTTCGGCCCGGCCAGAGTTGTTGATAGTGTATCCAGCATGACGGTCGTCGTTGCGCGTTTGGGCGCGCCCCCGTGATCCGCAGATCGATCTTGGTTGTACTGCGCTATTTTCTGGTATATCTTGCAGGTCCTGCTTATTGCCCCGGGCCGTAGTGTATTGGCGTGGGGGTGCGGGCTGGTATTCGGGTTGATATGCCGTTTTATCCCGGCTACGGGGTGGCCGGTCAGCCGTGTGGCGCTCGAGTCCGTATTCCTCGGTTGCCAGGACTTCAGTCCATCTATCTGTGAGCAAGTCTTGATCAGCTTGAAGTTGCTTCCGCTTTTTTCGTGCTCTCGCAGCGGGCTATAAGTCGACGCTGAAGCGCCCTCGCTTCACGGGATCCTCAGGCACGCCAAACTCATCGTCGCCGAGGCTAATCTCGTCTTCGGAGGGGGGCATGTAGTTGTCCTCCTCCAGATATCCGTCCGTTGCCTATTCGTCTGGGCTGACCTGCTCATCTTCCTGCTCGGCCTGCTTGAAGGCGGGCTGATCAGGGTTGTATTCCTCTTCGGCACCATCTGGATTGTTTTCGTCTCCTGGGCTGGTATTGCTGTGGCGGGGCTTGGAGTGGCGCCGACGACGCCCATGCTTTGTTTTTCTCCCTGAGGGGTTATCCTCCATTGCCTCATCGCCATTGGTTTCCTTCAGAGTGTCCACCATATATATATATCATAGGAAGAGGTGGCTGTCCACCGCCCAGTGAGCGGTGGTTCATGTTTTTCTCCTGCGTCGTCGTCCATACCGTTGATGCCTTCGGAGTCAAAGTCGAGCACGTCGGTTAGATCATCGACCGTGGCAATGAAGTGGGTGGTGGGTGGGCAACGAATTCCTTCATCGCCTGCTTCCCACTTGAGCCAGACATAGTTCGGCCAAGAGCCTCCTGACAAAGAGAGAGACTTTAATGAGTTTAGCATGTCGCCAAAGGGTGAGTGCTGGAAGATATCCGCAGTGGTAAACTCCATTACTAGAGCCCAACCTGGCTCGGCTGGCTCGAGAGTGCGCGGACTGGAACCAACAACCAGATATGAGTCCGGGGGTCCGGAGTCACAGGCCTCCACTGAGGTGAGACCTGTGTTCGGCTCCACCGCTGATGAGTGTGCGTCCTGCAGGGCGGGGTCCATCCCTCCATCCTTGGGCAACGCAGCCTACTCCGGATTTAGGTCCGGGACTACTGCAGGGGCGATATCCCGAGCATCGTCCGACAGAAGGTCTAAGCCGTGCTCGTCGTGACTGTCCGGTGCTCCTGGCATAGGCTCGAATCCTTCGAATATCAAGTCTCCGTGAACGTCCGTCGTGTAGTTCAAGTTTTCGAACCTGATCTGGTGGCCAGGGGCGTAGCTGTCGATGTGCTCCAGATGGCCAAGCAAATTGGCCCGCAGCGCAAAGCCGCCAAACACGAAGATCTTGTTGGAAATATGCCCAAGAGGCAATAATAAAATGGTTATTATTATATTTCCTTGTTCATGATAATTGTCTATTGTTCATGCTATAATTGTATTAACTGGAAACCGTAATACATGTGTGAATACATAAACCACATGTCCCTAGTGAGCCTCTAGTTGACTAGCTCGTTGATCAATAGATGGTTATGGTTTCCTGACCATGGACATTGGATGTCATTGATAATGGGATCACATCATTAGGAGGATGATGTGATGGACAAGACCCAATCCTAAGCATAGCACAAGATTGTGTAGTTCGTTTGCTAAAAGCTTTTCTAATGTCAAGTATCATTTCCTTAGACCATGAGATTGTGCAACTCCCGGATACCGTAGTAATGCTTTGGGTGTGCCAAACATCACAACATAACTGGGTGGCTATAAAGGTGCACTACGGGTATCTCCAAAAGTGTCTATTGGGTTGGCATGAATCGAGACTGGGATTTGTCACTCCGTGTGACGGAGAGGTATCTCTGGGCCCACTCGGTAATGCATCATCATAATGAGCTCAATGTGACTAAGTAGTTAGTCACGGGATCATGCATTATGGAACGAGTAAAGTGACTTGCCGGTAACGAGATTGAACGAGGTATTGGGATACCGACGATCGAATCTCGGGCAAGTAATGTACCGATTGACAAAGGAAATTGTATACGGGATTGCTTGAATCCTTGACATCGTGGTTCATCCGATGAGATCATCGTGGAACATGTGGGAGCCAACATGGCTATCTAGATCCCGCTGTTGGTTATTGGCCAGAGAGCTGTCTTGGTCATGTCTACATGATTCCAGAACCCGTAGGTCTACACACTTAAGGTTCGGTGACGCTAGAGTTGTTATGGGAATTAGTGTGCAGTTACCGAATGTTGTTCGGAATCCGGGATGAGATCCCGGATGTCACGAGGAGTTCCGGAATGGTCCAGAGGTAAAGATTTATATATGGGAAGTCCTATTTTGGCCACCGGAAAATGTTCGGGATTTTTCGGTATTGTACCGGTAAGGTTCTAGAAGGTTCCGGAGTGGGGCCCACCTGCATGCGGGGACCCACATGAACGTGGGTAGTGGGGGCAAGGCCCCACACCCCTGGTCAAGGCGCACCAAGATCCCCCCTTAGAAGGAATAAGATCATATCTCGAAGGGATAAGATCAAGATCCCTAAAAAAGGGGGATAACAATCGGTGGGGAAGGAAATGATGGGATTTCTTTCCTCCCACCTTTGCCAACGCCCCAATGGAATTGGAGGGCAAGAAACCAGCCCCCTCCACCCCTATATATAGTGGGGAGGCGCATGGGAGGCGCAGCCCTCTCCCTCCCCAACACCTCCTCCTCCTCTGTAGTGTTTGGCGAAGCTCTGCCGGAGAACTGCAAGCTCGCCCACCACGCCATCGTGCTGCCGGAGCTCTCCCTCAACTTCTCCTCCACCCTTGCTGGATCAAGAAGGAGGAGATTTCTCGGGCTGTACGTGTGTTGAACACGGAGGCACCGTTGTTCGGTGCTTAGATCGGATTCGGACGCGATCTGAATTGCTTAGTGAACGACTCCACCGACCGCGTTCTTGCAACGCTTCCACATCGCGATCTTCAAGGGTATGAAGATGCACTCCCCTCTCTCTCGTTGCTAGTTACTCCATAGATTGATCTTGGTGATGCGTAGAAAATTTTGAATTTCTGCTACGTTCCCCAACAGATCTGTCCGGGGAGAAAAGTCTCACCCTGGACCGTGTTGTTGACGATGATTGAAGGAGCCATCGAGCCTTGCGGTGATGACACAACGGAACTATCAAGGAAAGCACCAGTGTCGGTGTCAAAACCGGCAGATCTCGGGTAGGGGGTCCCGATCTGTGCATCTAGGCTGATGGTAACAGGAAACAAGGGACACAATGTTTACCCAAGTTCGGGCCCTCTCGATGGAGGTAAAACCCTACTTCTTGCTTGATTAATATTGACGATATGAGTAGTACAAGAGTAGATCTACCACGAGATCGTAGAGGCTAAACCCTAGGAGCTAGCCTATGATGGTTATGATTGTAATTGTGATCGGCCTTCTAAAGACCAACCTCTCCGGTTTATATAGACACCGGAGAGGTCTAGGGTTTACAGGGAGTCGGTTACAAGGAAGGAAATACAATATCTGGATCGCCAAGCTTGTCTTCCATGCAAAGGAGATTCCCATCCGGACACGGGACAAAGTCTTGAGTTTTGTATCTTCACGCTTCAATGGTCCGGACAATGTACATAGTCTGGCTGTCCGGATACCCCCTAATCTAGGACTCCCTCAGACGCCTCGTTGCGTATCCGACTTCATCTCCAAGTCTTCTGTTTTGCTTTCGGTCCAAGAAAGATCATCACGATGGTTTCATTCCGTTTGGACTCTTTTTGGTATTCCTTTTCTGCAAAACTCTAAAATAGGCAAAATAGAAACTGGCATTGGGCCTTCGGTTAATAGGTTAGTCCCAAAAATAATATAAAAGAGCATATTAAAGCCCATTAAACATCCAAAACAGATAATATAATAGCAAGGAACAATCAAAAATTATAGATACGTTGGAGACGTATCAACCATCCCCAAGCTTAATTCCTGCTCGTCCTCGAGTGGGTAAATGGTGAAAACAGAATTTTTGATGTGGAATGCTACCTAACATATTTATCAATGTAATTTTCTTTATTGTGGCATGAATGTTCAGATCCGGAAGATTCAAGAAAAAGTTTAATATTGAAATAAAAACAATAATACTTCAAACATAATAACAAAGCAATCATGTCTTCTCAAAATATCTTGGCCAAAGAAAGCTATCCCTACAAAATCATATAGTCTGGCTATGCTCTATCTTCATCACACAAAGTATTTAATCATGCACAACCCCGATGACAAGACAAGCAATTGTTTCATACTTTTGATGTTCTCAAACGTTTTCAATCTTCACGCAATACATGAGCGTGAGGCATGGACATAGCACTATAAGTGGAATAGAATGGTGGTTGTGGAGAAGACAAAAAGGAGAAGATAGTCTCAAATCAACTAGGCATATCAACGGGCTATGGAGATGCCCATCAATAGATATCAATGTGAGTGAGTAGGGATTGCCATGTAACGGATGCACTAGAGCTATAAGTGTACGAAAGCTCAAAAACAAACTAAGTGGGTGTGCATCACACTTGCCTGCTCACGAAGACCTAGGGCACTTTTGAGAAAGCCCATCATTGGAATATACAAGCCAAGTTCTATAATGAAAAATTCCCACTAGTATATGAAAGTGACAGCGTAGGAGACACTCTATTATGAAGATCATGGTGCTACTTTCAAGCACAAGTGTGAAAAAAGGATAGTAGCATTGCCCTTCTCTCTTTTTCTCTCATTTTTTTGTTTGGGCCCGTTCTCTTTTTTATGGCCTTTTTTCTCTCTTTTTTTAATTTTTTGTCCGGAATCTCATCCCGACTTGTGGGGGAATCATAGTCTCCATCATCCTTTCCTCACTAGGACAATGCTCTAATAATGAAGATCATCACACTTTTATCCTATATACTTAAGAAGTTCACCCCCACTACTTGATTTATCTCAACATGCAGCATAGACACCTCAGCATCCAATCACACGAAGCCACGTCACATCTCATGCAGCCCACCTCTTGAGGTAATTTTCCCTAAAAGAAAAAAATCACTCCCAATCATTTCTCAGGCCCCACGCCCACACATAGCCTTCGGTTACCAGGTCACCCACCATCACCACAACATGCTGGTGCGTACAGAATGCACATCTTCTAACCCATCGGCTGAGGGAGTCCTGGATTAGGGGGTATCCGGACAACCGGACTATATACTTTGGATACAAGACTCAAGACTTCGTCCCATGACCGGATGGGACTCTCCTTTGCGTGGAAGACAAGCTTGGCGATCCGGATATTATATTTCCTTCTTTGTAACCGACTCCATGTAAACCCTAGCCCTCTCCGGTGTCTATATAAACCGAAGGGTTTAGTCCTTAGAGACAGAATCATAATCATCATAGGCTAGCTTCTAGGGTTTAGCCTCTACGATCTCGTGGTAGATCAACTCTTGTAAGACTCATATCATCAATATGAATGAAGCAGGAAGTAGGGTTTTACCTCCATCGAAAGGGCCCAAACCTGGGTAAAACATTGTGTCCCTTGCCTCCTGTTACCATCAGCCTAAGACGCACAAATCGGGACCCCCTACCCGAGATCCGCCGGTTTTGACACCGACATTGGTGCTTTCATTGAGAGTTCCTCTTTGTCATCGCTGCAAGGCTTGATGGCTCCTTCAATCATCAACAACAACACGGTCCAGAGTGAGACCTTTCTCCCCGGATAGATTTTTGTGTTCGGGCGGCTTAAGCTGATCAAGGGCCAATTCGCTGCCATCCGAGAAGATCGACACCACGCCTGCGGCCAGCAGTCGTTCGAAACTTGAACTACACGGCCGATATCCGCGGAGACTTGATCTTCAACGGATTCGGGTCTGCGACAGGTGCGACGGATAGTCACGATGAGCACGACTTAGACCTACTATCAGACAACCCTCGGGATATCGCACCTACAGGAGCCTCAGACCTAAATCCAGGGCATATTGTGTCATCCGAGGATGGGTGGATGGACCCTGCCCCAGAGGCTGCACACCCATCGGCGGCAGAGCCGAACACAGACTTCACTCCCAAGGAAGCTCAGGACACCGGACCCCGGACTCAGATCCGTCAGAGGTTCCAAATCACGCACCTCCGAGCCCGCTGAATCTGGTTGGGCTCCGTGAATGGAGTTCATCGCATGATATCTTCCAAAGACTCGCCTTTGGCGACATGTGAACTCTTTAAAGTCTCTCTTTGTTAGAGACTCTCGCCAACTATGTCTCGCTCGAGGGAAGCAAAGCGAAGGAATTCGTTGCCCACCCACCACCCACTTCATCGCCACGGTCGATGATTTAACCGATGTGCTTGACTTTGACTCTGAAGACATCGACGGTATGGACGACGATGCAGGAGAGGAACAAGAACCACCACCCGGGGGGCGATGGATAGCCACCTCCTCATATGATATATATATGGTGGACACTCCGAAAGAAACTAATGGCAATGAGGCAATGGAGGATAATCCCTCAAGGAAGAAAGCAAAGCATGGGCGTCGTCGGCGCCACTCCAAGCCCCGCCACAGCAATACCGGCACAGGTGACGAAAACAGTCCGGATGGTGCCGAAGATGAATACAACCCCGATCAGCCTGCCTTCGAGCAGGCCGAACAGGAAGACGGGCAGGTCAGCCCAGACGAATAGGAGACGGATGGATATCCGGAGGAGGACAACTACATGCCCCCCTCCGAAGATGAGATTAGCCTCGATGACGACGAGTTCGGCGTGCCTGAGGACCCCGTGGAGCAGGAGCGCTTCAAGTGCCGGCTTATGGCCACTGCGAGGAGCCTAAAAAAGAAGCAGTAGCAGCTCCAAGCTGATCAAGACCTGCTCACAGCAGATGGACCGAAGTCCTGGCGGCTGAGGAATATGGACTCGAGCGTCACACGGCTGACTGGCCACCTCGTGGCCAGGATAAAACGGCGTATCAGCCCGAATACCAGCCCGCACCCACACGCCAATACACTACGGCCTGGGGCAATAGGCAGGACCTGCAAGATATACTGGAAAACAAGGCAGGACAGCCAAGATTGATCTACGGATCACGGGGGCATGCCCCAATATGTGACGATGATCGTCACGCCGGATACACTATCAACAAGTCCGGCCAGGCCGAACACAGCCAACCAGAATCATTCGAACTGCGTAGCCACATAGCCCGGCATAGAGGCGCCGCACACCCCCTCTCGCTTCATCGACGAAGTGATGGATCATGAATTCGTATGGGTTCAAACCCATAAACATTGAATCATACGATGGCACAACAGACCCCACAGTATGGATCAAAGATTTCCTTCTCCACATTCACATGGCCCACGGTGACGATCTACATGCCATCAAGTACCTTCCCCTTAAGCTCAAAGGACCGGCACGACACTGGCTAAACAGCCTGCCGGCGAATTCCATTGGCAGTTGGGAAAACCTGGAGGATGCGTTCCTCGACAACTTCTGTGGCACGACGCGCGCGACCACCGGATGCCGATGACTTGAGCCACATTACCCAACAGCCCGGAGAGTCAACCAGGAAATTCTGGACTCGGTTCCTAACCAAAAAGAACCAAATAGTCGACTGTCCAGACGCCGAAGCCCTGGCGGCCTTCAAGCATAATATCCATGACGAGTGGCGCGCTCGACACCTCGGCCAAGAAAAACCAAAGTCCATGGCGGCCCTCACGACACTCATGACCCGCTTTTGTGCGGGTGAGGACAGCTGGTTGGTTCGCAGTAGCACCACGCCCATAAATTCAGGCACCTCAGATATCCGCGACAATAACGGCAAGCCACAACGCAACAGACATAAGCGACGGAACAAAGGTGATAACACCGAAGACACGTCAGTCAACGCCGGATTCAGTGGCTCGAAATCCGGTCAGCAGGAAAGCCGTTCAAAAGAAACAATCAGGGACCGTCCAGTCTGGACCGCATACTTGATCGCTTGTGCCAAATTCATGGCACCCCGGATAAGCCAGCAAACCACACCAATAGAGACTGCTGGGTGTTTAAACAGGCCGGTAAAATAAACGCCGAAAGCAAGGACAAGGGGCTGCACAGCGACGATGACGAGGAGCCCCGGTGTCCGAACACGAGGGGGGACAGAAGAAGTTTCCTCCACGGGTGAAAACGGTCAATATGATCTACGCCACCCACATCCCCAAACGGGAATGGAAGCATGCACTACGGGACGTCTATGCGATGGAGCCAGTCGCCCCAAAATTTAACCCATGGTCAGCCCGTCCGATCACCTTTGATCGCAGGGATCACCCTACCATCATCCATCACGGCGGTTCAGCCGCATTGGTCCTAGACCCAATCATCGATGGATTCCACCTTACACGAGTCCTGATGGATGGCGACAGCAGCCTGAACCTGCTTTATCAGGATACAGTGCGAAAAATGGGCATCGACCCTTCGAGGATCAAGCCCACCAAAACCACCTTCAAAGGTGTAATTCCAGGAGTATAGGCCCATTGCACGGGCTCCATAACACTGGAAGTGGTCTTCGGATCTCCGGGTAACTTCCGAAGCGAGGAGTTAATCTTCGATATCGTCCCTTTCCGTAGTGGTTATCACGCACTGCTTGGACGAACCGCATTCGCTCGATTCTATGCGGTACCACACTATGCATACCTCAAGCTCAAGATGCCGTGACCTCGCGGGTCATAATACCAACGGAAACATGGACCGCTCTATCCGCATAAAAGAGCATACCGCGTCCCTCGCGAAGTACAATGCAGCCTTCTCTGGCAAACCACCAATCCGGCGACAACAACCCGAACACCGTCAAGCGAGTCCGGAGTACCCCGCAACAGGATCGCCAAGCACGCCAAGAGCGCGACTAGCAGTCCGGCCTCCACTCCAGCCCCATCAAGGCAGCATTCGTGCTATGCATACACAATTACATGCTCAAAATACCATGGGCATAGGCGGAGGCGCAATAGTGACTCAGACCACAGTGCGGTACAGCCGCAACATACCTTAATAACCCCCCTTTTTATCTTTCAGGACACTGCTTTCGGGCAGCCTCTTCAGAAGAGCCAGATTGTCGGACTTGCACAGAAGAGAAAACCAAGGAGGCAAAAGGCTTTGCGCACAAAGGAAATACCCAGGTGGAATCTGTTCACGATCGTTATACCTGTCTTATATACCTACATGCAGCCCGCCCTTGGATAGGACATGTCAAATAGTCCTATTTACTTCTGCTTAACGCATTCATTGTAAACATACGCTTAGACGTATTATTCATCAATGGGAATTTGCCAGGGGATTCTTATGGCACCCCGTAATACGGCAAGACAAGTCCGAACACTTTCAACAGTGCGGCACCCCGAACTTATAGCATTATATGCATCAGCTCCGAATCATGTCTTGGGTCAATAGCTGGGTTTGCCCGGCTTCCTTGTTTTGGTACCTTACATTCTGTTATATCGGCTAAGGTAGCACAGGGAGAACTACTGCGATTGTGTCCCGGTTCTTCCGGACGAGCACCTCAGTAGATAAAGCCGAAAACTAACCGGCATGATGCGGCGAGAGCTGGTCGCTGTTCGAGAGGTCTTAAAATCCTTAAAGATTTTTTCCGCTTTAGGCGAGGAATCGGCCTCGTCCGATTTTAGGCGTATATAGTGCCCCAGTTCGGCTTTCCGAATTCTAGGGGCTTCGCCGAAATTTAAAATTGTAGGCTTCTATGGCTAAGTGAAAGTTATAAAGCCACATAGTCCGATTGCCTTGTTCGCTGCGCCAAACACCTCCTTCAAAGGACCAAAATTTGGATAAAGAGTGTCCGGTTTTTCCAGAACACACCGGTATTAGTTATGTGGGGCGGTTTACGATCGCCTACTTTCGTAATCTTCTAAACAGCCGCATGTAAGGTAATATTTTAAATCAAAAAGCTTATATAGCGCAGTAACTTCGCCTTTATATTACAACAACAATGTATACATTCACTCAAAGATCGTGTCCTTGGTACATTCATCACCACTAGACGAGCGCCTTTCATAACGCCATCATAATATTTTTGGGACAGCGATGCGCCTTTGCCCTCCGCGGTCCGTCTTTCACCACTTCTCAGATCCAGCTTGCCCCAATGCACCTTCAAGACGGGCAAAGTCCGGCGGCACCCTCAATGCAAACGGATCGCTGATCACTTCAAGCCGCGGACAGCATTCACCATCCGCTTTATCGGGCGGTAGCTCGTGGGCGGGGCCCACCAGGCCACATCCAGACTATGAAATCTTCCATGGCCACTTCGGCCGCCCTGTGGAGTTCAACCAACTGCTTCAGTTGGTCACTCAGAGGCATCGGGTGTTCGGCTCCAGCATACTTGGACCAGGACATCTTCTCCGTTGAGCTCCCCTCCTAGGCACGGTAGAACTCCGCAGCATTGCCCCTTCTATCTTCTTGGCCGCCTAGATTTCCTGCTGGGCCTTTTCAGCTTCGGCCTTGGCGTCTTTCATACTCGCAAGGGCCTTCGCAAGCTCAGACTCTTTCGTCTTGAGGTCACGCTCCAAGGACTCGAACTTCTTGCCGAGCTCCTGGAGCTCTTGCTGTACCTCACCCACCCTAGCATTCTGCTTTTCGCGCTCAATGCGCTCCATGGCCACCTTGTCTTCGGCCTCGAGCAGCGCTTTCTTCAGGGACGCCACTTCGGTTGTGGCCCCTATTACAAAGTCACAACGCTTTGTTGTTAGAATCACCAATTTTGTCTATTCTTTATGATATGCGAACGGGGTATCACTCACCTTTGTTCTCTTCGAGCTGCCTCTTCGTGAGGCCGAGCTCTCCTTGTGCCTGCTCTAGGTCCCATTTAAGTCCGGCGACCTCAGCCGTGCGGGTAGCAGCGGCAAGCAGCACCGCCTGCTTATTCACATGCACATCTACTATTAGACTCCTGCGGATTATAGTCGACCCTCCGTTTGGCTTGTCGTTCCGAACACCAAACAGAGTATCAGGGGCTACTACCTATCGGGTGATAATTTTACACATTTTTGATTACTTACCTCAAAACCTGTCAGGAGGCTAGTGCAGGCTTCGGTTAATCCGCTCTTGGCGGACAGAACCTTCTGAATCACCGCACTCATAAGAGTACGGTGCTCTTCATCCATGGAAGCGCCGCGAAGCGCTTCCCACAGACTATCTGACGCCAAAGGCGTAACGGAAGTCATCGGCATGGACGGCTCGCCCTCCCTAGCGAGGGGCCGCCTGCCCGAATCTGGAACCATTGGAGATTCCTGTACAGTATCCGGTTAAGAGCCCGGCTTGCGGCTCTCGTCGGCACGATCCGCGGGGATCTTATACCCCGTGTGCCCGGCGTCTAGAATATCGCCTTGGGGCATCTCCAGAGTCACCTCCCCCTACTCTGGGAGCCTTTGGGACAACACCTCCGTGTCGTCCGCAGGCCGAGGGGTAGTGGCCATCGAGAGCGAGTTCATCGCTGAATCACTCAAGGACCCATCCGAAGAGGATACCTCGGGATGGACCCTGGCCGGACTGCATATACGTGTTCGGCGTTATAACAGACTATGAAGTGAAGTCGCACTAAAGTATGACAGAGTGCAGATACTTACGATCTTACTAGGGGCTTCCCCCTGGGCAGCCACTCCTCCTCGCTATAAGCGGTCGTGGTGGAGTAATCCGGAAGGGGCGCCTTTCCCTTCTTGGGCGTCCTAGTCTCCCCCTCCGGGGCGGCTTTCCTCTTCTTCTCCTCCCCAGTGCGGGGAGGCGGAGTTTCCTCGTGTTTCCCCCCGCCTCCACGGGAGGAATCTGCCTCGTCATCTTCGGACGACGAGGGTATGACGGCCTTGCGCCGGGGACCCTTCCTGGTCCCCTGGACCACCTTCTTAGGCCCCTCGTCCTCTCTGGATGGGGCGGCCCTATCCTCTTCCTCCTCCCCTTCAGGGGAGGAGTGTGCCTCGTCGTCTTCGGACAAGGCTTCCGGTATGACCTTACGTTGGAGACCCTTCCTGGTCCCCGGGGCCTTCTTTTCGGCCTTCTTTTCCGGCGCCTTGTAGGGCGCCGGGACTAGCATCTCCGTCAGGAGAGCATCTGCTGGACCTTCTGGCAGCGGAGCCGGATAGTCAATCCGCTCTGCCGTCTCCCCATACTCCTGATTAAATACACACAATGACTAAAGATCAGCCCATGAGTACACTGGGAAAAACTATATCCGGTGATAGTCAGAAAACTCACCGGACGGAGGAGCCGCGTGGCGTGGACTCCCAGGTCCTCGGATGTGGGAGGAGGTATTTCGGAGGCCTTGAACAGTGCCTTCCATGCGTCCTTGTGTGTCATGCCGTAGAGCTCTCGAAGTGTCTGGTGTTCGGCCGGGACGAACTCCCACAGATTAAATGCCCGTCTTTGGCACGGAAGAATCCAGCGGACAAGCATGACCTAGACCACGTTGACAAGCTTGATTTTCTTGTCCTTCATACTCTTGATGCAGTTTTGAAGTCCGGTCAGCTCCGTAGGCTTGCCCCAGGCCAAGCCCTTCTTTTCCCAGGAGGTGAGCCGCAGGGGGGATTCCGAATCAAAATTCGGGGGCCGCCACCCAGTTGGCGTCGCGCGGCTCGGTGATGTAGAACCACCCCGATTGCCACCCTTTCACGGTCTTCGCGAAGGAGCCGTCAAGCCAGGTGATGTTGGGCATCTTGCCTACCATGGCGCCTCCACACTCTGCTTGCTGGCCGCTCACGATCTTCGGCTTCATGCAAGATTCAGAGCCACGTCAAGTGAGGCTTGATGCGGAGGAAGGCCTCGCACACGACGATAAATGCCGAGATGTTGAGGACAAAATTTGGGGCTAGATCATGGAAATCTAGCCCGTAGTAGAACATGAGCCCGCGGACAAAGGGATGAAGTGGAAATCCCAGTCCACGGACGAGGTGGGCAAAAACACGACCCTCTTGTGGGGTTCCGGAGTTGGAATGATCTGCCCCGCGTCCAATAGCCGGTGTGTGATGTCTGCAACCAAGTATCCGGCCGCCCAGAGCTTCGCAATATGCTCCTCCTTCACGGTGGAGGCCACCCACTTGCCTCCTACTCCGGACATGTTTGGCTGTGCGGAGAAGGCGTGGACTAGGGTGCTGGAGCTCGAGGAGGCAAGAATGGATAAGCGAAGGTGGAAGAAGGCGTGGGTGAAAATAGGGAACCCTTATCCCTTTATAGAGGCGACGAAAGCGGTGCGCCTCCCCACTTGCCCGTTGAGGGTCGCTTATTTCCCAAGCGCCATGATTGATGGCGCAGTTGGGTTACCCATACCCGTATTGATGGGAATCCCGTGATAAGGGGACATGATCTCTGCTTTGACAAGACATGCCAAAGAAACCGCCTCGCAATATGCGCTATGGCTGGTTGTGGGAAACGGTTCAAATAATGACCCGACCGTAGTGTCATATCGCGTTGTCTAAAGATGTCAGCAGATTACATTTGTGAAATATCATTCTCTCTACGGTGGTATGTGAAGATCATCTTGCATATCCGGACACGGTTTAAGTGTTCAATAATTACTTGGGGGTATTCGGAGATGGAACCCGCCTTGCAATGCCGAAGACAAACTGCGCGTCGGACTCATCGTCATTGAAGCCTAGTTCAGGGGCTACTGAGGGAGTCCTGGATTAGGGGGTATCCGGACTATATACTTTGGCCGGGCTGTTGGACCGTGAAGATACAAGACTCAAGACTTCGTCCCGTGTCCGGATGGGACTCTCCTTTGCATGGAAGACAAAGCTTGGCGATCCGGATATTATATTTCCTTCTTTGTAACCGACTCCATGTAAACCCTAGCCCTCTCCGGTGTCTATATAAACCGAAGGGTTTAGTCCTTAGAGACAGAATCATAATCATCATAGGCTAGCTTCTAGGGTTTAGCCTCTACGATCTCGTGGTAGATCAACACTTGTAACACTCATATCATCAATATCAATCAAGCAGGAAGTAGGGTTTTACCTCCATCGAGAGGGCCCGAACCTAGGTAAACATTGTGTCCCTTGCCTCCTGTTACCATCAGCCTTAAACGCACAGATCGGGACCCCCTACCCGAGATCCGCCGGTTTTGACACCGACATCGGCCCCAATTAACTCTCCCACCCAGTTCCTCAATTAACTCCATGGTCCATTGATTTCCTTCTTTCCATAACTTTCTATTCATCTTCTCCACCGAGTAACATATGCATTGGATCTCCGCTTTAAGCTTCCATCTCTTCTCACATGGATCCCCCTCGCCTAACCTTGGGTGTCTGGTCGGACTGAGGTGAGCCCCCCTCACGACGCCATCGACTGCCTCCCCCTTCTCCACCCCCTCCGCAATCCTTGGTGGCCTTCTCCGGGCCCTGCTTCGTTCGTCACTCCCCGCAGATGGAAAACATGGAGAGGAGGTTGCGGCATGCGGTGGTGGCCTGTGCTGGTGGGCGGAATCAGACCGGCCGCTGGTGTCTCACCTATGCTCTTCTCGATGACTCAATCATGGAGTGGATGCAGCACCAGCCAGGTGTCTAGCCAGTGCATGGATTTTTTTTGGCCCTCTAGGCTGGGCTGATGGTGACGCTAGTAGGGCCCCCATTGACAGCGATGGCTTGCAGGAGCACTGGATCGAACTTGACTCTGATTTGTTGTTGGCGTACTCCCCCAGCATCACCTGCACCTACCTAATCCAGTTTTTACAAGTTCAGTTCTTAATCCAGAATTTTTAAAATTGTTGCCTTTATAACTGCACAAGTTTCGAATTATAGAATTGTTTCTCAGATGCTCAAACTTGATATGATCAACTGTTGTAACTTCTGACGGTTGTACTATGATTTCACCCTTAACTTTTAACTGTGTTTCCAGTTCTGTGGTTCAAGAACGTTGACGGTACCAATATATCACTGCTATTTTGCTACTTACCACATGAAGCTAGATAAAATGCGCTCTTATTTTGCTTCTCGCTGCTACAAACTGAACAAATATGTGTATCATCATTTTCTGTCCATATTTTGTTTACAGATAGAATTTTACAGCCATGTGAGCACACCTACAGGGTCGATAAAGGTTGTTTAGTCATCTACACAAGTTACTGAACTGGAATCTTTTCCTGCAGCTAGCTCCTGCAATCATTAGCAAGAGGTAGGAATCATCCAAGGCAAGCATCCATCTGCACCCTCGACGGTGCCTGCGACAAACAATCATGTCATGTTGTAGGTGCAAATTTCTTCTTACACTTATAGATACATGCGGAAGTTTAAATGCAATTGCTTTCTCTTCCATTGCTTAAGACTTAGTCGAGCGCAGCGTTGCCATCAAAATAAGAAGATAGACACTGGAAATCATGCGGTTGTCCTTGATAATGTTATTGGTAAAACAAAATTATTTTGCACTAGAATGAAAACAGGTATAGCTTCCAGGTTCCTTATCTGTCATGTCATCGGAAAAAGCTTCTCAATTGATGGCACAAATCCACTTCAATGCACCCTGCTAGAGGTGAGAATATTTGATATTCACGAACAAACTATTTTGTGCATACTAACTTTAAGAATGAAATATCTATAGGCAAGCAACGACATGTTGACCCTTAAAACTTTCATTCACAGGAATAGCGAGAGGATGGTTGCCATACGTGGGATTAAAGTTGCAGGTCAGTTTCAGTTAAGTGCCTTCGATTTTTCATTCATAATGGACACTACTTAATAGTTCATCTGTCCCTAGCCAAGATACCTCCGAAGATAATACACCACCGGCCATCTTAGCTGCTCCAGATGATATGCAAAGATTCAAATAAGGGATTACTCATGGATATGCATACTTATTTAACTCCATGATGAATGTTGTACCACAAAATTCTGTTTCACAGGAACTCCGATACAAAAAGAAAAAAATGAGTTTTTCGATGATGCTAACAACATCCTAGCAGGTAAATCGTACCATTCTTCATATTTTTATTAAATAAAATTAAAATACATATGTTGATTTTACATTACTTTGTATCCTCACAGTTTAGTTAACACTAGTATATAGTACTTTCATTTATTATGACCATCACAATTTACTATCGATCTCTCACTTTACATTTTCATGCAGCACTACAAACTAAATTAACGCAGAGGACAGGCGGATTAAGATCACTAGGAGAAGTATATATGAAGGTACTATGCATCACATAAATCTAAAGAATTGATCCTGTAGGTATCAACCTTCACCAAGCCATCCAGTTAATACCTTCCTAACAATGCTACAAATTTTCAGGATGCAAGGCAATATTAGGCTTTGCTACAGAGAAGATACATGCTTCGGTGCCTTCCATGCCAGTTACCTATATGGTATTGTACATGTCTATAATAGCACATGGGTCGTCACCTATTGTAATTGAGAATCATAGTCATACTTCTCTGTGTTCTCAATGGTATGAACTGCATATATATCATCGTGTATTTGCGTGAGCTTTGTTGATACAATCAACACTTTTTTTGATATGTGTGTGACGTTTATCATCCTACCATTGTGTGAATGTTTTGTCTGATTGTATTGCCAATTATGTATTATCAGTGTTTTGGTAGTAGTTGGGTTGTTTCATGGACACGTTCATGCTTCTGTTAAACATTTTGGATTTCCATCTTTTGTTCGCATGCGAAATAAAGTATCATCGTGTAAGTTGTGTGAAAGTTTCAAATAATTCTTGCTTTCCGGTACAAATTTCAATATTATTTCTGAAGAGTTATAGCAATTTAAACATAGATCTCTATATATAGTCTCATGTTTTCAATGTTGAAAGAAAATGGTGAGATGGTTGCTTGAATGTGTTATGTTTTGTTTACCTAGTACCTTTACTTTACATGCCATCGTTTTAAGTTTTGCATTTTCAGGGAAACACACTATTAACGTTGACGTTAAATACGACGGGAAATTAAGTCTAATCAGTTGGTGGATAAGATTATCCACCAATAAATTTAAATAATTGCCTATTTGTGAAATCCATCATATTCCTGACTCAAATTATTGTCTTCTTTCATCCGTTGATGTTACTCCAAAAATCTGCTACATATCCCGCAGCAACGCGCGGGGTATCATCTAGTTTACTTACAACTTAAGAATTACAACTCGATACTTAGAATAAAATATGACTCTATGTGAATGCCTCCGGCGGTGTACCGGGATGTGCAATGATTCAAGAGTGACATGTATGAAAAATTATGAATGGTGATTTTGCCACAAATACGATGTCAACTACATGATCATGCAAAGCAATATGACAATGATGGAGCGTGTCATAATAAACGGAACGGTGGAAAGTTGCATGGCAATATATATAGGAATGGCTATGGAAATGCCATAATAGGTAAGTATGGTGGCTGTTTTGAGGAAGGTATATGGTGGGTGTATGGTACCGGCGAAAGTTGCGCGGTACTAGAGAGGCTAGCAATGGTGGAAGGGTGAGAGTGCATATAATCCATGGACTCAACATTAGTCATAAAGAACTCACATACTTATTGCAAAAATCTGTTAGTTATCGAAATGAAGTACTACGCGCATGCTCCTAGGGGGATAGATTGGTAGGAAAATACCATCGCTTGTCCCCGACCGCCACTCATAAGGAAGACAATCAATAAATAAATCATGCTCCAACTTCATCACATAACGGTTCACCATACGTGCATGCTACGGGAATCACAAACTTTAACACAAGTATCTCTCAAATTCACAACTACTCTACTAGCATGACTCTAATATCACCATCTTCATATCTCAAAATAATGATAAAGAATCAAACTTCTCATAGCATTCAATGCACTTTATATGAAAGTTTTTATTATACCCATCTTGGATGCCCATCATATTAGGACTAATTTTATAACCAAAACAAATTACCATGCTGTTCTAAAAGACTCTCAAAATAATATAAGTGAAGCATAAGAGATCAACAATTTCTATAAAATAGAACCACCGCTGTGCTCTAAAAAGACATAAGTGAAGCACTAGAGCAATATTGTCTAGCTCAAAAGATATAAGTGAAGCACATAGAGTATTCTAATAAATTCCGATTCATGTGTGTATCTCCCAAAAGGTGTGTAAAACAAGGATGATTGTGGTAAACTAAAAAGCAAAGACTCAAATCATACCGCTCCAAGCAAAATACATATCATGTGGTGAATAAAAATATAGCCTCAAGTAAAGTTACCAATAGACAAGAGGGGATGCCTTCCGGGGCATCCCCAAGCTTAGGCTTTTGGTTGTCCTTGAATTTTATCTTGGGGTGCCTTGGGAATCACCAAGCTTAGGCTGTTGTCACTCCTTATTCCAAAATCCATCACATCTTTACCCAAAACTTGAAAACTTCACAACACAAAACTTCAACTGAAAATCTCATGAGCTCCGTTAGTATAAGAAAAAAACCCGCCACTAAGGTACTGTAATGAACTCATTCTTTATTTATATTGGTGCTAAACCTACTGTATTCCAACTTCTCTATGGTTCATACCCCCCGATACTACTCATAGATTCATCAAAATAAGCAAACAACACACGAAAAACAGAATCTGTCAAAAACAGAACAGTCTATAGCAATCTGTAACTTTCGAATACTTCTATAACTCCAAAAATTCTGAAATAAATTGGTGGACGTGAGGAATCTTTCTACTAATCTTATGCAAAAATAATCAACCTAAAAGCACTCTTCTGTAAAAAATGACAGCTATTCTCATGAGCACAAAAGTTTCTGTTTTTTTACAGCAAGATCGCGAAGACTTCACCCAAGTCTTCCCAAAGGTTCTACTTGGCACAAACACTAATTAGAACATAAAACAACATATAAACAGAAGCTAGATGAATTATTTATTACTAAACAGGATCAAAAAGTAAAGAACAAAAATAAAATTGGGTTGCCTCCCAGCAAGCGCTATCGTTTAACGCCCCTAGCTAGGCATTGATAATTTTAATGATGCTCACACGAAAGATAGCAATTGAAACACAAGGGGAGCATCATTTAGCATGTGAAAAATACATCTGAGTCTAACATACTTCCTATGCATAGGCATTTTACAGGAAAACAAATTAGCAAGACAAGCAAGATCTAGCATATGCAAGGAAGAAGAAAGAAACAATAGCAATCTCAACATGAAGAGAGGTAATTTAGTAACATGAAAATTTCTACGACCATATCTTCCTCTCTCATAAAAATTACATGTAGGATCATAAGAAAATTCAACAATATATCTATCACATAATACATTCTCAACATGATCCACATGCATGCGAAGTAGACGCTCTTCCAAAATAGTGGGATTAATATTAACTAAAGTCATGACCTCTCCAAACCCACTTTTATCAAAAATTTAATAGGATTGAACATTCTCCAAATAGGTGGGATATAAAGTTGACACTCTTCCAAACCCACTTTCAATATTATTGCAAACATTTTTATCAATCTCATGTTCATCGTGGGGCTTAAATAAATTTTTAAGATCATAAAAAGAATCACCCCAATCATGATCATTGCAACAAGTAGTGGACATAGCAAAACTAGCATCCCCAAGCTTAGGGTTTTGCATATTATTAGCACAATTATCATCAATATAATTTATATTAAAATCATCGCAATCATGCTTTTTATTCAAGGAGCTATCATGATTCTCTTCATAAATTCCTTCATCACAATTTTCAGATTCACGAATTTCAAGCAAAACCTCATAAAGATAATCTAGTGCACTGAAATCACTAGCAATTGGTTCATCATAATTGGATCTCTTAAAAATATTAGCAAGCGGATGAGGATCCATAAACTTTTAGCAAGCAAAGATGTAAGCAAAAATAAGGCACATGGTAGCACAAGCGAACAAAAGATCGAACGGAAGAACGGCGAAGAAAAGGCAAATCTTTTCGAAAATCATTTTAGAAGTGGGGGAGAGGAAAACGAGAGGCTAATGGTGAATAATGTAATGCAAGGGAGAAGAGTTTATGATGGGTACTTGGTATGGCTTGACTTGACGAAGATCTCCCCGGCAACGGTGCCAGAAATTGGCAAGTTGACAGGAGACAAATCTTGACTTGACTTAGCATAAAGCTCCCCGGCAATAGTGCCAGAAATCCTTCTTACTACCTCTTGAGCTTGCGTTGGTTTTCCCTTGAAGAGGAAAGGGTGATGCAGCAAAGTAGCGTAAGTATTTCCCTTAGATTTGAGAACCAAGGTATCAATCCAGTAGGAGACGATGCACAAGTCACCGAATACCTGCACAAACAATCAAGAACTTGCAACCAACGCGATAAAGGGGTTGTCAATCCCTTCACGGTCACTCGCAAAAGTGAAAATCTAATAGAGATAATAAATTAAATATTTTTTGTATTTTTGATGTATAGATTGGAAAGTAAAGATTACAAAATAGTAGATCGGAAACTAGAAAGATGTAAATGAGATTCAATCATATGGAAAAGAGATGCAATATGATGGAAAAGAGACCCTGGGGGCATAGGTTTCACTAGTGGCTTCTCTCGAGATAGCATGTATTATAGTGGGTGAACAAATTACTGTCGAGCAATTGATAGAAAAGCGCATAATTATGACGACATCTAAGGCAATGATCATGAACATAGGCATCACGTCCGTGTCAAGTACACCGACTCCTGCCTGCATCTACTACTATTACACCACACATTGACCGCTATCCAGCATGCATCTAGAGTATTAAGCTCATAAAGAACGGAGTAACGCATTAAGCAAGATGACATGATGTAGAGGGATAAACTCAAGTAATATGATATAAACCCCATATTTTTATCCTCGATGACAACAATACAATGTGTGCCTTGCTGCCCCTACTGTCACTGGGAAAGGACACCACAAGATTGAACCCAAAGCTAAGCACTTCTCCTATGGCAAGAAAGATCAATCTAGTAGGCCAAACTAAACCAAAAATTTGAAGAGACTTGCAAAGATATCAAATCATGCATATAAGAATTCAAAGAAGAACCAAATAATATTCACAGATAATCTTGATCATAAATCCATAATTCATCGGATCTCGGCAAACACACCGCAAAAGAATATTACATCGAATAGATCTCCAAGAACATCGAGGAGAGCTTTGTATTGAGAATCAAAGAGAGAGAAGAAGCCATCTAGCTAATAACTATGGACCCGAAGGTCTGTGGTAAACTACTCATGCTTCATCGGAGAGGTAATGGTGTTGATGTAGAAGCCCTCCGTAATCAAATCCCCCTCCGGCAGATCGCCGGAAAAGGCCTCAAGATGGGATCTCACGGGTATAGAAGGTTGCGGTGGTGGAAAAGTGGTTTCGTGGCTCCCCCTGATGTTTTTAGGGTATAAGAGTATATATAGGCGAAAGAACTAGGTCTGTGGAGCTACGAGGGGCCCACGAGGGTGGGGGCGCGCCTACCCCCCCCCCCTGGGTGCACCCTCCTGCCTCGTGGACTCCTTGTTGTGTCTCTGACTTCATCTCCAAGTCTTCTGGTTTGCTTTCGGTCCAAGAAAGATCATCGCGAGGGTTTAATTCCGGTTGGTATTCCTTTTCTGCAAAGCAAAAAAATAGAAAGTGGCATTGGGCCTTCGGTTAATAGGTTAGTCCAAAAAATAATATAAAAGAGCATATTAATGCCCATTAAACATCCAAAACAGATAATATAATAGCATGGAACAATCAAAAATTATAGATACGTTGGAGACGTATCAGTCTCTTGGAGATCCATATGATGTAAGTCTTTTTGCGGTGTGTTTGTTGGGATCCGATGAACTTTCAGTTTACGATCAAATCTATGTTTTTATCCATGAAAGTTATTTGAGTCTTCTTTGATCTCTTATATGCATGATTGCTTATAGCCTCGTATTTCTTCTCCGATATTTGGGTTTTGTTTGGCCAACTTGATCTATTTATCTTGTAATGGGAAGAGGTGCTTTGTAGTGGGTTCGATCTTACGGTGATTGATCCCAGTGACAGAAGGGGAACCGACACGTATGTATCGTTGCTACTAAGGATAACAAGATGTGATCTATATCTCCGCAATAGATAAACGAATCTCGTCTACATCATGTCATCGTTCTTATTGCATTACTCCGTTTTCCCATGAACTTAATACACTAGATGCATGCTGGATAGCGGTCGATGTGTGGAGTAATAATAGTACATGCAGGCAGGAGTCGGTCTACTAATCTTGGACGTGATGCCTATATAATGATCATTGCCTGGATATCGTCATGATTATTTGAAGTTCTATCAATTGCCCAACAGTAATTGTTTTCCCATCGTTTGCTATTTTTCTCGAGAGAAGCCACTAGTGAAACCTACGTCCCCCGGGTCTCTTTTCATCATATTTGCCTTTGCGATCTATTTTCCTTTGCATTTATTTTCAGATCTATTAAACCAAAAATACAAAAAATACCTTGCTGCATTTTATTTGTTCCGCGATCTATTTATCCTATCTACCACTTTTACCTCGCATTATTTGCCTATCTTGAGGCGTCGTACTCGAAAGGGATTGACAACCCCTTTAACACATCGGGTTGCGAGTATTTGTTATTTGTGTGCAGGTGTTGTTTACATGGTGTGAGGAGGTTCTCCTTGGTCTCATCACTGAGGGAAATACCTACCGTCACTATACTGCATCATCCCTTCCTCTTTGGGGAAATACCTACGTAGTTCTAGCAAACATCAGTCTGAAATACCAATTTCAGCTCTTGGAACATCTCATATGCTCCGTGGCGTTCAAATTTTTTTTTGAAGTCCCGGTTCTAAGCCATAAAGCATGATGCACTAAACTATCAAGTAGTCATCATATTGAGCTAGCCAAACGTTCATAACGTCTGCATCTGCTCCTGCAATAGGTCTGCCACCTAGCGGTGCATCAAGGATATAATTCTTCTGTGCAGCAATGAGGATAAACCTCGGATCTCAGACCCAGTTTGCATCATTGCTACTATCATCTTTCAACTTAGTTTTATCTAGGAACATATCAAAAAAATATAGGGAAGCTACAACGGAGCTATTGATCTACAACATAATTTGTAAATACTATCAGGACTAAGTTCATGATAAATTAAAGTTCAGTTAATCATATTACTTAAGAACTCCCACTTAGATAGACATCCCTTGAGTCATCTAAATGATACGTGATCCAAATCAACTAAACCATGTCCGATCATCACGTGAGATGGAGTA
Organism: Aegilops speltoides; assembly: GCA_021437245.1. Taxonomy (NCBI): domain Eukaryota; kingdom Viridiplantae; phylum Streptophyta; class Magnoliopsida; order Poales; family Poaceae; genus Aegilops; species Aegilops speltoides. The sequence goes on from CM038144.1 coordinate 32,848,929, forward strand.
GTCATCAATGGTGAACATCTCTATGTTGATCATATCTATATGATTCACGTTCGACCTTTCGGTCTCTAGTGTTCCGAGGCCATATCTGTATATGCTAGGCTCATCAAGTTTAACCTGAGTATTCCGCATGTACAAAACTGGCTTGCACCCGTTGTATTTGAACGTAGAGCTTATCACACCCGATCATCACGTGGTGTCTCAGCACGAAGAACTTTCGCAACGGTGCATACTCGGGGAGAACACTTGTACCTTGAAATTTTGTAAGGGATTATCTTATAATGCTACCGCCGTACTAAGCAAAATAAGATGCATAAAAATAAACATCACATGCAATCAAAATATGTTACATGATATGGCCATCATCATTTTGTGCTTTTGATATCCATCACCGAAGCAACGCCATGATCTCCATCTTCACTAGCTTGACACCTTGATCTCCATCGTAGCGTCGTGGTCGCCTCACCAACTATTGCTTCCACGACTATCGCTGCCGCTTAGTGATAAAGTAAAGCAATTACATGGCGTTTGTATTTCACACAATAAAGCGACAACCATATGGCTCCTGCCAGTTGCCGATAACTTTTACAAAACATTATCATCTCATAAAACATCTTTATATCACATCATGTCCTAACCATATCACATCACAACATGCCTTGCAAAAACAAGTTAGACATCCTCTACTTTGTTTGTTGCAAGTTTACATGGCTGCTACGGGCTTCTAGCATGAACCGTACTTACCTACGACACAAAAACCACAACGGTGATTTATCAAGTTTGCTGTTTTAACCTTCGCAAGGACCGGCCGCAGTCAAATTTGATTCAACTAAAGTTGGAGAAACAGGCACCCACCAGCCACCTTTATGCAAAACTAGTTGCATGTCGGTCGGTGGAACCGGTCTCATGAACGCGGTCATGTAAGGTTGGTCCGGCCGCTTCATCCAACAATACCGCCGAATCAAAATAAGACATTGGTAGTAAGCAGTATGACGATCACCTCCCACAACTCTTTGTGTTCTACCCGTGCATATCATCTACGCATAGACCTGGCTCGGATGCCACTGTTGGGAAACATAGCATGCAGTTTCAAAAATTCCTACGCTCATGCAAGATCTATCTAGGAGATGCATTGCAACGAGAGGGGAGAGTGTGTCCACGTACCCTCATAGACCGAAAGCGGACGCGTTAATTTAACGCGGTTGATGTAGTCGAACGTCTTCTCGAATCAACCGGTCAAGTACCGAACGTACGGCACCTCCGAGTTCTGCACACGTTCAGCTCGATGACGTCCCTCAGACTCTTGGTCCAGTAGAGGTACAAAGGAAATGAGTTCCGTCAGGACGACGGCGTGGTGCCGGTGATGGTGATGTGATCCGTGCAGGACTTCGCCTAAGCACTACGACAATATGACCGGAGGAGTAAACGGTGGAGGGCGGCACCGCACACGACTAAGACAATTGATGTGCTCCCCCTGCCCCCATATATAAAGGAGGGAGAAGGGAGGAGGCCGGCCAAGGCGCACCCCAAAGTGTGGAGGAGTCCTACTAGGACTCCAAGTCCAATTCGGACCTCCCTTCCTTTTACCGGAGAGGGAAAGGGGGAAGGAGAGGGAGAAGGAGAAGGAAAGGGGGGCGCGGCCCCCTTCCCCACTCCAATTCGGCCTCCTCCCTTGTGGGGGCGCACCAGCCCCTTGTGGGATGATTAGACTCCCTCCTATGGCCCATATGGCCCATATCTTTCACCTGGGGTTCCGGTAACCCCTCCGGTACTCCGGTATGTATCTGATACACTTCGGAACCCTTCCGGTGTCCGAATACTACCTTCCAATATATCAATCTTTACCTCTCGACCATTTTGAGACTCCTCGTCATTTCCGTGATCTCATCCGGGACTCCGAACAACCTTCGGTCACCAAAACACATAACTCATATAATACATATCATCATCGAACATTAAGCGTGCGGACCCTACAGGTTCGAGAACTATGTAGAAATGACCGATACACCTCTCTGGTCAATAACCAATAGCGAAACCTGGATGCTCATATTGGTTCCCACATATTCTACGAAGATCTTTATCGGTCGGACCGCAATGTCAACATATGTTATTCCCTTTGTCATCGGTATGTTACTTGCCCGAGATTCGATCGTCGGTATCTCCATACCTAGTTCAATCTCGTTAACAGCAAGTCTATTTACTCGTTCTGTAGTGCATCATCCCGTAACTAACTCATTAGTCACATTGCTTGCAAGGCTTCATATGATGTGCATTACCGAGAGGGCCCAGAGATACCTCTCCGATGCTCGGAGTGACAAATCCTAATCTCGATCTATGCCAACCCAACAAACACCTTTAGAGATACCTGTAGAGCATCTTTATAATCACAAAGTTACGTCGTGACGTTTGATAACACACACGGCATTCCTCCGGTGTCCGGGAGTTGCATGATCTCATAGTCGGAGGAATATATATTTGCCATGAAGAAAGCAGTAGCAATAAACTGAACGATCATTATGCTAAACTAACGGATGGGTCTTGTCCATCACATCATTCTCCTAATGATGTGATCCCGTTCATCAAATGACAACACATGTCCATGGCTAGGAAACTTAACCATCTTTGATCAACGAGCTAGTCAAGTAGAGGCATACTAGGGACACGGTGTTTTGTCTATGTATTCACACATGTATCAAGTTTCCGGTTAATACAATTCTAGCATGAATAATAAAGATTTATCATGATATAAGTAAATATAAAATAACAACTTTTATTATTGCATGTAGGGCATATTTCCTTCAGTGGGCCCCTTAGTAGGTCCCCGACGCCCATCTTATGCTATATGGTGTGTTCCGACATGGAAAAAAAAGAAGGAAGCTTTCGGGATGAAGCGCGCTGTCTCCAGGCGAAACCTATGCAGAACTAATCTAGGGCTCCGGCGGAGCTGTTCTACCAGGGAAACATCCCTCCGGGAGGGGGAAATCATCGCCATCGTCATCACCATTGATCCTCTCATTGAGAGGGGGTCAATCTCCCTCAACATCTTCACCAGCACCATTTCCTCTCAAACCCTGGTTCATCTCTTGTATCTGATCTTTGTCTCAAAACTTCAGATTGGTACCTGTGGGTTGCTAGTAGTGTATTCCTCATTGTAGTTGATGCTAGTTGGTTTATTCGGTGGAAGATCATATGTTCAGATCCTTAATGATAATTAATACTCCTCTGATTATGAACATGAATATGCTCTGTGAGTAGTTACGTTTGTTCCTGAGGACATGTGAGAAGTCTTGTTATAAATAATCATGTGAATTTGGTATTCGTTCAATATTTTGATGAGATGTATGTTGTCTCTCCTCTAGTCGTGTTATGTGAACGTCGACTACATGACACTTCACCATGATTTGGTCCTAGGGGAAGGCATTGGGAAGTAATAAGTAGATGATGGGTTGCTAGAGTGATAGAAGCTTAAACCCTAGTTTATGCGTTGCTTCGTAAGGGGCTGATTTGGATCCATATGTTTCATGCTATGGTTAGGTTTACCTTAATTCTTCTTTCGTAGTTTCGGATGCTTGCAAGAGGGGTTAATCATAAGTGGGAGGCTTGTCCAAGGAAGGGCAGCACCCAAGCACCGGTCCACCCACATGTCAAATTATCAAAGTAACGAACGTGAATCACATGATCATGACAAAAACTAGCTTGACGATAATTCCCATGTGTCCTCGGGAGCGCTTTGCTTTATATAAGAGTTCGTCCAGGCTTGTCCTTTGCTCCAAAAAGGATTGGGCCACCTTGCTGCACCTTGTTTACTTTTGTTACTTGTTACCCGTTATGAATTATCTTATCACAAAACTACCTGTTACCAATAATTTCAGTGCTTGCAGAGAATACCTTACTGAAAACCGCTTGTCATTTCCTTCTGCTCCTCATTGGGTTCGACACTCTTACTTATCGAAATGAATACGATAAATCCCCTATACTTGTGGGTCATTAGCCGCACGCGCCAATGGCCAGTGCGCCCGTCCCCCTGCCACCGCAGCACCGCCGGGAGGATAAGAGCAGCCCCCTTGCTCTCTCTCTCTATCTCCCTCCCCGAACCCTAGCGCCCCGGATCCCCTTTCCCCCCTCATTTTCTTCCTCCCCTATGCCCGCCCGAGCTTAGCCGCCGCCGTGCCAGCGTGAAGCACGCGACCACTATCGCCCCTAAGCCACCGAAGTCTTCCCTGGAGGATCGCCATCGACCGCTTTGTCTCCTGCATCGACCCACCGGAGCTCCCCGCCTCTGCATCAGTTTGGGTGTAACATGCAGTACTGAAAAGCAGTTTGGTCTCAAACTTAGCCCGTAAACATTTTCAACAGTTTTGACACACCGGGCAAGCGAATAATTTCACGAAAATATATATCCAACAACATTAGTAGCAACATCACTTTTATGACATGGTATAAAGTTAGTCATTTTAGAATATTTGTCCACAACAGTAAATATCTTATCTCTCTCCTTTGTTCAAGGTAAACCTAAATCAAAGTCCATGGATATGTCCTCCCACAAAACACTAGGCAATGGCATATATGAACCATGAGAATTGAAGCCTTCTGACATGCAGTGCAACGAGCAACAAAGTGCTCAACATCCCATCTCATCTTCGGCCAGATCAACAAAATGTGGCAAGTACATCCTCCGTCTTCTTCACGCTAACATGTCCCATTAAACCTCCATCATGCGCCTCCTGCAAGAATAAAATTTAAACAAAACACAAATCCATCATTAATGACAAACTTATTTCGTGTCTTTCTTCTTTATCTTTCTATGTGCTTAATCTCAGTGAATTCAAACCATTTAGGATCTTTACTGTTTTTATCAACTTCAATTTCCCGTGAGCCAAGAAACCACATTGAGTCGGTGTAAAAGGTGCACTTTCCAAGGTTAGCAAACAAAAGTCATTGCGTTAAGCAATAAAAACAACACGCAAATGATACAAGTGTTCTTTCAAAGATTTGCTATAAATCAGTATATCTTCAAAATAGGCTACCACAAACCATCTAGAAAAGGCACACAAAACTTTCTTCATTAATCTCATGAAGGTGCTAGGGGCATTAGTCAACCCAAAAGGCGAGGGTGGGGTTGTGAAGCGAGACAAATGATCTATGCCCGGTCACTTTCAGCAGACGCGCCCGAACACGCACGCGTGCGTATAGGGCACCAAATTAGACCACCCTGGTTGTAGATACTCGGCATGGCCAATGAGGTTAACTGAGTTGCTTTTAGAAGGAACCTAGTACCTCTTGCAAAGGAACCGGTCTCTTCCCTGAAAAAAGATGAAGGAAATGGAGGGAAAGAAAAGATAGAGAACAAAAAGAAAGAATGAAGCGGTGAAAGATGATGGAAATTGCATAAACAGAAGAGTGGGGGACCAGAGGAAAAGATACTGTCATGATGCCTAGTAGAGTATTTGTCTATCTTTGATTCATGTAAATCTTACCGGCAGCTTCATCTGCGTGGATGGGCACGAGGCAGCACCAACATGATGCCTCCGTAGTTTATGTCCTCATGAGTCAACGTCCGCTGCCTGGACACGTCCTTTAAATGCGCAGAGAAAAATGTTTGCAAATCATGAGACCAGATTTCTCGGGTGCTGTTAGGAAATCCCGGTTCTAGTGGTACAGACATCGCTCTCGGGAGTGGCCATTTTCATGAGACGAGATCCACCGTAAACCACGGCAGCACGCCGTCACGACTCCACGAGACCAGCACGCACGACTCCATCACGAGACACAAAGATCTCCCCCGTCGCCTGCCAAACCCGAAACCACCCGCCCACCAGAAACCTCGACGAACCCGGTCCTCGCGCACCGCTCTCCGTACCCACGAGCACAGAATCCTCTCCCCGTAGACCCAGTCCACCCAGCCGCAGCTCCCTCCTCCGTTACTGAGGAGCGCACCCGTGAGACGTTACTCGTCCCCTAGGCGGCCTCCACCCTCCAGAACCCCACCCCACCACCGCCGTCCCCCACCGCCACCAGCCGCTCCGCTGAATCGAAGTCCGCGCCGCACCAACCACCGCCCGCCGCTCCCCAGATCTAGCCCCCCATCCAACCTACGTGTTGCCCCTCGATTCGGCGCGCCCCTGACCCGGCCTCGTGCCCGGAGCATGCCACGCGCGGCCTCAAATCTGCAAGATTCCATCAGCTCCCCCGTCTACTCCTCCCGGTAGCGGTAGCGGCAGCACCAGCAGCAGCAGCCGCGAGTCGCGAGCCGGCGGGCGCGATGCAGGCGCGGGTGGCGTCCATGGAGGACATGAAGGAGGCGAGGCTGGCGGCGCCGGGGCAGGGCGGCGGGAGGGTGTTCCCCACCGGGATGCTCAAGGTCTTCCTCGGCTTCCTGCTGCTCGGCGTCGGCCTCTCCGCGGCCGGCATGTACATGGCGCGACACACGCTGGCGGCCGCCGCGCCGGCCATCTTCCGCCCCTGCCTCGGGGCCTCCGCCGCCGCCGGCACGGAGGAACCGCTCGACGGGCTCGAGCGCTGGACCCGCCCGCCCGCGCGCGCGCGCCACGCGATGACGGACGAGGAGCTGCTCTGGCGCGCGTCCTTCGCGCCGCGGGTCCGCCCCTACCCGTTCCCCCGCGTGCCCAAGGTCGCCTTCATGTTCCTCACGCGCGGCCCGCTCCCGCTCGCGCCGCTCTGGGAGCGCTTCTTCCGGGGACACGAGGGCCGCTACTCCGTCTACGTGCACGCCCTCCCCTCCTACCGCGCCAACTTCACCAAAGACTCCGTCTTCTACCACCGGCAAATCCCCAGTAAGGTTAGTTAGCTCCCCTCTCGCGTGCCCGACCTCGCCTCCTCATGCCGTAGTACACCAGTAGTGTGATCGCGTACTCAACCTAGCAGGATGCCGTGATAGTGTGATAGGTGGCCTGCCTACTCATGCTGATCTAGTGATACCAACAGCAAACCATATCCAATCGTAGTGCAACTGCCAAGATTGTACATTGAGCTGTACTGTACTGTACTGTACTGTTGCTCCACGACTTCATACGTGATACCATGACAGACCAAGATTGTACATTGAGCTGTACTGTAGTATTACTCCACGACTTCATATGTGATACTATGACAGACTTGTAACTGAATCCCAACGTTTCAGCCATTACACTGAGCTGTGGTTCTACTTACTAGTTACTACAGTAAGGAACCTATGATCAATGCACATTTCGCCTGCCAGCTTGGGTGATTAAAACAGTTGTTGACAGTGAAAATTTCTAAACTTCCTTTGTTACATTTGTTTTTTAAATATACAAAAGAACTGTGCATTTTTGCATTTAAGGAGAAAATGTAGGTACAGCGAGGTACCTTCCTGAGTATGGACCACCATTATAACGAAAACTCGGAAAGTTTAGTAGGTGTGTTGATTGATAGCCCTGATAGGTTTGGATTACGGTACTGTATTTATGTACCTTTTGGAGTTAACTTTAGGCCTACATGATGTGATCCACCTGTTACTAACTATATCACTCTGGGGCAAGATTCTTAAAATCAGTAACTGGTATGCATTCTGTCACCCATATATCTGGTAGCCACCGCCCCCTAACTGGAACTTGTGCTATAATAGGTAGAGTCAGAGAACTCTAGAACAGGCATAGCTAGGGCTCTAACCAGAACTTATAACCATTCCTTGTATGCGACAGCGTATGGCCTAGTAGAGCCATTTTCTAGACAGTCTGTCAGGAGACAAACATTTCCAGCTTGACCTCAACCCAAGCAGATCTGCAATTGGTCAGACTTGTCTCTGCCTTCTTTCACCGAGAACAACCTATGACTTCTCCTTTCAGGATTTCCGCATATCAAGTAGTAATTTGGCAACACACCCATGCAGGAAGACTAAAAACAAATCTTTACCTTCCCTGTTGTGTTCAGAACTTGAGATGACCGTGTACCTGAAATTAATATGTGATCTGTTTGGTGCTCACAGGTTGCGGAATGGGGTCAGATGACCATGTGTGATGCTGAGAGACGCCTGCTGGCAAATGCTTTGCTGGATATATCTAATGAGTGGTTTGTGCTTGTGTCTGAGTCATGCATTCCCATATTTGATTTCAACACCACATACGAATACTTTCAGAATTCAAGCCAAAGCTTTGTCATGGTGTTTGATGATCCTGGGCCATATGGACGGGGCCGATATAATTATAACATGACACCTGAGGTTGAGCTCGAACAATGGCGCAAAGGCTCGCAATGGTTTGAAGTAGACAGAGATCTTGCCATCGAGATCATCAGAGACACACGCTACTACCCGAAATTCAAGGAGTTCTGTAGGCCTCATTGTTATGTCGATGAACACTATTTCCCTACAATGCTCACCATTGAAGCTCCGCAAAGCCTTGCTAACAGAAGTGTCACCTGGGTAGACTGGTCGAGAGGCGGTGCACATCCAGCCACGTTTGGTAGGGGAGATATCACTGAGGAATTCCTGAGAAGAGTTCAATCGGGACGGACTTGTTTATACAATAATCAAAATTCGACAACATGCTTTCTGTTTGCTCGGAAGTTCGCACCAAGTGCGCTGCAGCCATTGTTAGTGCTAGCGCCCACTGTGCTGGGTTATGGTTGATGTATGCTTTTAACAGGTGCCCCCCTGTAAGTTTTGATACTAGATCATAGGTAGGTTTACATGTGTGGAGGCATGGGCTTATTTCGAGATGACAACCTGTACTCTGCCCACATCATTATACACAAATTTGTACTATTATTTTGTACAGTAACCTGACAGTGGACAAGAGAACTCTTCTCTTGCTCTATTGGACTGTATATTTTTTGTTAATCAGAATGTATTACCAGACATTATGTTGGAAAAATGTGGAGATAAAGGCAACACAAATAATTCAAACATGTGGCCTGAAAATAAAAATAAAATGCAGATACCAGGAAAGCAAAAATGTTAATGGAAGAATGTTTACATATATAAACAGTTCTGAATGTGGTCAGATTTGCCCCTGTCTGTTTCCATCCAGAGAAAAACCTGTGGCCTTGGTCCATTCCAGGATTTCAACATCTAGCAAGCTGGCGACGCTTCCATGTAGGAATCAAGATAGCACACTGGAGAGCAAACTCATCTCTCCTATGGCTCAGCCTCCAGGTAAACTGATGGACTCAATCAGAAGGCCGGTCGCAGCAGCTTCATCTCTTCATCATTCAGCGGCAAAGCATCTGGCCACCTTGGCTCAGAGGAACGGAGTTAACAGGAGGTTCCTCCTCGCTCTGATGGCATCCGCCGCAGCCATACCTGAGGCCGGTGAATCAAGAAAGGCCCTATTGCAAGGTACGCAAGCATTTGGTCCGATTTCTCTGGTTCATTGGGCACCTGATGTTTGTAGTTCGTTTGCTGGTCACCTTGGATAGATAAATCGTTCTGCCTGCATTTGTAGATTATGTGAAGAGATCAAAGGAAAACAAAGAAAAGAATGACAAGGAGGTATGTGGCCTTCCTTCAACTGTTTCCTTCGTATCGCATCATTGCTAATGGAAGAAGCCTTTTGCTTTTGCTTTGAGTCAGTAATTTGTATGAATTTCTCTGTGAAATCATGAGCCTTTTTCAACTACTAATAATTTGGATCCATCTGCTCTCAATTTAATTGCTTCGGTTGCTTTATACTTATTGTCCCTTTGCCTTCTCATTTTTCATGAAAACCTGAGGATGGTTTGACCTATGCTGTAATTTTCTACCCTTATTACGCGTAGCACACTTTCCAGTTTGTTGGTTTTACAGTAGATGTCTCTGAGTAAAATAGGGAACCTTCTGCCACCTGCAAACTATCATACTAGTTTACGGCTCAAGTGAAATCAGCTGCAGCCCTCTTCAGAATGTTGTCAATTTTATCACTATAAGTTTACTGGATTAACAAATGGACCGAGAAGATTTTACACCGTGGTTGCAACTAATTGTGCTGCTGTTTTCTCATATATTCCAGAGGCGGGACGCCGTTTACAAAAGGAATTACAAGGATTATTTCGGGTTCATGGAAGGCCCGGTCAGAGAGAAGCCAGCGGAAGAGCTCACGGAGTCGGAGAAAGGAATTCTCGCGTGGCTGGACAAGAACAAGTAGCTAGTGTTGAACATGGGAGGAGCACGCCAACCAAATAGATGAAACAGCTTTTTCTGTAGGAAAATTCCTTCTGTGGTGAGCATATAGCACCTCACTTGCCTCTTAAACCTGCTGTAACTTATTCTGTTTCATCATTGTTATCTCATCTGTGCAGTAGCACAAATCTTCGCTTGATCTGACAGTATGTTTCATGTTTGCAAAATCAGAAAAAAAAATCATGAAATGGGCATTATACACAAATTTGTACTAGTATTTTGTACAGTACCCTGACAGTGGACAAGGGAACTTTTCTCTTGCTTCTTTTGTTAATCAGAATGTAATACTAGAAATTTGTTGGGGAAATGTTGAGATAATGGTAACAAAAATAATTCAAATATGTGGCCTAGAAAAATAAAAATAAAATGCAGATACCAGAAAGGCAAAAATGTTAAATGGAAGAAGGTATGCACATGTCAAACAGTCTGACGTGTGACTTGTCCAAAACCCAAGCAGGACTGCATATTGTCTTTTTTTTTTTTGGAAACAGAGGACTGCATATTGTCAGATTTGCCCCTGTCTGTTTCCATCCAGAGAAAAACCTGTGGCCTTGGTCCATTCCAGGATTTCATCATATCATATCATATCAAGTAGCAGCAACCTGGCGACGCTTCCATGTAGGAAATCAAGAGAGCAAACTCATCTCATCCCATGGCTCAGTCTCCAGGTAAGCTGATGGACACAACCAGAAGGCCGGTCACAGCAGCTTCATCTCTTGGCCAATCAGCGGCAAATCATCTCCAGCCACTGGTCACATTGGCTCAGAGGAATGGAGTTAACAGGAGGTGCCTTCTCACTCTGCTGGCATCCGCCGCAGCCATACCCGAGGCCAGTGAATCAAGAAAGGCGCTATTGCAAGGTATGTAAGCATCCGGTCCGATTTTCAGGGTCTAGTATTTGTGCTCAGTTTGCTGTTCACGTATGATTCTGCCTGCATATGTGTAGATTATGTGAAGAGATCGAAGGAAAACAAAGAGAAGAATGACAAGGAGGTATGTCTGGCCTTCCCTCAATTGTTTCTGTGGTATCCCATCATGTCTAATGGAAGAACCTTTTGCTTTTGTTATGCATTTCGGTGTTAAATCATGAGTCCTTTTTCCAACTACTCACTTGGGTCCATATGGTCCTAATTTCCTCGCTTCCGTTGCTTTATGCCTATTATCCCTTTGCTTTTTCCATTTTTCATGAAAAACTTGAGGGAAGTTTGGCGTGTGCTGTGACTTTCTACCCTTAGTTGTAGCACATGTTCCAGTTTGTTGGTTTTGCAGTAGATGTCTCTGATTTAAATAGGGAACCTTGTGCCATCTGCAAACCCAGACTACACTGTTAAAACACAAATATCATACTACTAGTTTAAGTATCAGGTGAATTCAGCTGCAGTCTCTTTAGTATGCTGTTAATTTTATCACTGTAAGTTTACTGGAGCAACAGATTGATCGACAAGAGCTTCCACGTCGTGGCTGCAACTGACTATGTGCTGCTGTTTTCTCATATGTTCCAGAGGCTGGACGACTTTTACAAGAGGAATTACAAGGATTATTTCGGTTTCATGGAAGGCTCGGTTAGAGAGAAGCCAGTGGAGGAGCTCACGGAGTCGGAGAAAGGAATTCTCGCATGGCTTGACAAGAACAAGTAGCTAGTGTTGAACATGAGAGGAGCACGCCAACCACCAAATGGCTGAAACAGCTTTTTCGATAGGAAAATTCCTTCCCCGGTTAAGTTCTCAAGGAGTTAATAAGCTTAGCATTTAGCACCTCACTTGCCTCTTAAATCTGGTGCAACTTGTTCCGTTTCATCATTGTCATTTCATCTGTGCAGCACAAATCTTTGCTTGATCTGATATTGTGTTTCATTTTTTGCAAAATCAGAATTTTCTTCATAAGTTTTGGGATTCAGGACCGGGAAAAATAGGAAATTATTCCATACCAAATTCCCAACCCACATACACTGTAGTTGTGCCCTCAGAAAAATATGTCTCCTTCTCCTCGGACGGCAGGGTCAGGTATGATATTAAGAAGGAATGACGGGAGCGTAATCTTTGTTGCTGTTAGATTTAGAGATAGAAGCCTGTTTAAACTCATGTAATCTCAATCTCTATCCTATCTCTCTCCCGTATCCTGTTCGGTTCCCTCTCTCCTGTAAACCATCGTATCCTAGCGATAGATGGAAACTTGTACGCCACGACAGGGGCTTCCTGTCTCGATCAATAAAACACAACGCGGCTCCCTTACGAGGGAGTAGGAACGCTTCAATCTTACATGGTATACAGAGCCAATTCTCTTCCCGTCTAGCTACCAGAAGCCAACCCCATCGCTACCAAAAGCCAATTCCCATCGCCATGTCTTCCAGCTCGGCACCGGTCGTCCTCAACCTCGGACCTCCACCAGCCGAAAAGCTTAGCAAGGGGAACTACCTCTTGTGGAAGGCCCAGGTCATGCCCGGCCTGCGAGGAGCGCAGGTCACGGGGCTCCTGGATGGAACCGACGCGGCGCCCCCGACCACGGTGGAGCAGCAGAAGTCGGACAAGACCATGGAAGTGGTACCCAATCCACTTTATGCGCCATGGCTATCAAAGGACCAACAGGTCCTCAGCTACCTGATGAACTCCCTCTCCAAAGAAGTCCTCGCGCAGTTCGTCGGTAAGGAAAATACCTATGATTTGTGGACCGGCATCACCACCCTGTTTGCATCGCAGTCCCAATCCCGCATCACCAACTTGAGGATCGCCATCACCACGACAAAGAAAGGCAGCATGTCCAGCACGGCGTACATCTCCAAGATGAAGAGTCTCGGGGACGAACTCGCAGCGGCAGGACGCCCGGTCTCCGATCCCGAGATGGTGGACTACGTGCTCGCCGGATTGAATCGCGACTATGATCCGGTGGTGGTGGCCATTGGTGCTGTCAAGACCTCCATCAATGTTGATGAGCTCTTTGCTCAGATCGCCGCCTTTGACCAGCGCATGGAGATGCTGGGCGATGGAGAAGAAGGCGGCTTCAATACTTCAGCGAACCTGGCGTACAGAGGCCGCGGCCAGTACAGGTCCAGGGCACGCGCACGTGGGACCAGGGGGCGCGGTCGAGGGAGGCGCTCTCCCTCTGCTCCAAGCAGCAGCAACAGGGGCGCTCGAGGTGGCCGTCCCCAACAACAGAATCAGCAACGTCAACAGACTCGGGATTATCCCGAGTGCCAGATCTGTCTCAAGCATCATCGAGGAGGCGCTCGTGCATGCTGGGATCGTTATGAGGAGGACGAGGAGTACGAGGAGAAGGAGGCAAACGCTGTCACCGACTCCTACGGCATCGACACAAATTGGTATGCGGATACTGGTGCTACCAACCACATCACGGGGGAGCTCGACAAGTTGACCATCAGAACAAATACCGTGGACATGACCAAGTGCACACTGCAAGTGGTTCTGGTATGGACATTACTCATGTTGGTAGTTCAATTGTCAAAACCCCCTTAAAAGATTTCAATCTAAACAGAATTCTATATGTGCCCGAAACATCAAAAAATCTTCTTTCTGTTCATAGATTTACCCTTGATAATCGTGTTCTCATTGAATTCTATCCTTACTTCTTTTTGGTTAAGGACTTGGACACGAGGAGGGTTCTTCTTAGAGGCAAGTGCGTGGGAGGTCTCTACCCAATCATATCGTCATCATCATCATCAAATAAACATGCTTTAGTTGCTGTCAAGCCTTCTTCAGCAAAGTGGCACAGTAGATTAGGTCATCCTTCATCAGTTATTGTTAAGCTCGTTCTTAGTAAGAATAAACTTCCCCACTCTTATGAGTCTAGTGTTGAGTCGGTTTGTGATCCATGTCAACAAGCTAAAAGTCATCAGTTGCCATATCCTATTTCTGTCAGCAGTTCCACTGCACCCTTACAACTTGTATTCTCGGATGTTTGGGGGCCAGCTCCTACCTCTGTCGGTAGACATTCCTATTATGTAAGCTTCATCGATGATTATAGCAAATTTACTTGGATCTATCTTCTTAAGAAACGATCTGAAGTGTTTCAAGTTTTCAAGAATTTTCAGAATCTTGTTGAGCGAAAACTTAACACAAAGATCATTGCCATGCAAACCGACTGGGGAGGTGAATATAAGAAACTTAATCTCTTTTTTCAGCAACTTGGTATCTCTCATCATGTTTCGTGTCCCCATGCACATCAACAGAACGGTTCTGCCGAGAGAAAACATCGTCATGTTGTTGAGGTAGGGTTAGCCCTGCTAGCAAATGCATCCATGCCTTTAAAATTTTGGGATGAAGCATTTTTGACTGCCACGTATCTCATAAATCTACTTCCTAGCAAAGTCATCAAGTTTGAAACTCCCATCACACGTCTTTTTAGCATTATTCCTGATTATAAATCTCTTCGTGTGTTCGGTTGTGCTTGCTGGCCCAATCTTCGCCCATACAATACACGAAAACTTGCTTTCCGCTCTAAGAAGTGTGTATTTCTTGGATATAGTCCTATTCACAAAGGAGTTAAATGCCTAGATGTATCCACCGGCAGGGTATATATTTCTCGAGATGTTGTGTTTGATGAATCAGTGTATCCTTTTGAGTCTCTTCATCCAAATGCCGGAGCACTTCTCAGGAAAGAAATTCTCCTTCTTCCACCCAATCTCCAAAACTTTGATCAAGGGGGCGACAATTGTACTAACTCAACTGATGATCCTACTAGTACTACTTATGTGCAGGGTCATGCAGAGGGTGCAGCAGAAGACAATGCAGAAAACGGTGCAGAGAATGATCAAATTTTTGCAGAAAACGGAGCTAATTTCATGTGCCAGAAGATGACGAAGCAGGGGTGGAACACGAGGAAGATTTTGCGTCACCTGAAACTCCTGTGCTGCAGGCCCCATTAGATCGCGCGCGCAGGGGCAGAAGCACTGCGCACCAGCCCGCGAGCGCCACGTCATCACCTGCCACGCCGCGTTCTGCATGCACCCCCGCGACAGCGACGTCAACCGCGTCGCCAACAGCAGGAAGCGCGTCCGGCGCTGATTCCCAGCTGCATGCGCATGTGCAGGGGGATTCCACGGGATCTTCTGTGGCTGGTGTTGGTAATGCAATGAATTCTTCTACCACACCACAGGCTGCAGGATCCTCTGTGCAAAGCGGGTCCAGGTTCTCTCCAGGATCCTCTGCGGCCGAGTCTCCTACACCATCTCCTGTACAACAGGTTGCAAGGCATCAACCACAAGCAACTTCACAAGTTACGACTCGGCTACAAAAAGGTATTAGAAACCCAAAAGTTCGAACTGATGGCACTATACGATATGGAATGTTATGTGTCGCAGGAGAACCAACAAAGTTGGAGGATGCACTGAAGGATCAGAAATGGAAAAATGCAATGGATGAGGAATACATGGCACTTATGAGGAACAAGACATGGCATCTTGTACCGGAACCAAGAGGTAAAAATATTATTGATTGTAAGTGGGTTTACAGAATCAAAAAGAAGGCAGATGGCTCAATTGACAGGTATAAAGCACGCTTAGTTGCAAAAGGCTTTAAACAGCGTTACGGCTTGGATTATGAAGATACCTTCAGCCCTGTTGTTAAAGCCGCGACCATTAGGCTTGTATTATCTATTGACGTGTCCAGAGGATGGAGCTTGAGACAGCTAGACGTTCAGAATGCGTTTTTACATGGTGTTCTGGAAGAGGAGGTTTACATGAGACAACCACCTGGTATGCAGAAAATAAAGCACCTCATTATGTGTGCAAACTTGATAAGGCACTTTATGGACTGAAACAAGCACCAAGAGCATGGTACTCAAGGTTAAGTTCTCAGTTAAGACGTCTTGGCTTTGTTGCATCAAAAGCTGACACGTCTCTCTTCATTTACAACAAGGCAAACATTGTTATATATTTACTAATATATGTTGATGATATTATAGTTGCAAGCTCTTCACAAAGTGCCACTAGTGCTCTCTTGCATGATCTAAGTTCAGAGTTTGCTTTGAAAGATCTTGGTGATCTACACTTCTTTCTGGGAATTGAAGTCAAGAAAATTCAAGATGGCATAGTACTTAATCAAGAGAAATATGCTACTGAACTTCTGGTTCGTATGGGAATGAAGGATTGTAAACCTTCACCCACACCATTGTCTTCTTCAGAAAGGCTTTCAGCCTTTGAGGGAGAGCCACTCAAGGAAGAAGAAGGCACAAGGTACAGAAGTGCTGTAGGGGCTTTGCAGTATTTAACATTGACAAGACCTGATATATCCTTTGCTGTTAATAAGGTTTGTCAGTACCTACATGCACCTACTACAGTACACTGGACAGCTGTTAAGAGAATTATACGCTACATAAAACATACTGTAAGCTTAGGCCTTCAGTTCAGACGCTCTAATTCCACTCTTGTCAGTGCTTTCTCTGATGCTGACTGGGCAGGATGTAACGATGACAGAAGATCAACTGGAGGATTTGCAGTGTTCTTTGGTTCTAATCTTATTTCTTGGAGTGCTAGAAAACAAGCTACAGTGTCAAGGTCAAGTACTGAGGCTGAATATAAATCACTAGCCAATGCCACTGCTGAGATCATCTGGTTGGAGTCATTGCTTAGTGAGCTGGGAATAAAGAAACATCGTGTGTCATGTTTATGGTGTGATAACTTGGGAGCCACCTATCTCTCTGCAAATCCAATTTTTCATGGTAGAACTAAACACATTGAAATTGATTTTCACTTTGTGCGAGAAAGAGTTGCAGAGAAGAAGTTGGACATAAGGTTTATTCCTTCCAAAGATCAGATAGCAGATGGTTTCACTAAAAGCCTTACCAAGCAAACCATTTGAGGAGTTCAAGAGGAATCTTAATGTAGGATAGTTGAGATTAAGGGAGGGTGTTAGATTTAGAGATAGAAGCCTGTTTAAACTCATGTAATCTCAATCTCTATCCTATCTCTCTCCCGTATCCTGTTCGGTTCCCTCTCTCCTGTAAACCATCGTATCCTAGCGATAGATGGAAACTTGTACGCCACGACAGGGGCTTCCTGTCTCGATCAATAAAACACAACGCGGCTCCCTTACGAGGGAGTAGGAACGCTTCAATCTTACAGTTGCGTACCGTCACTTATTCTTTTGTGATAACGGTCTTGAAGCCAAGCTCCATGCAAGCAGTGGTGATTCAATCGGATTTCTCAACAGCCTTGATTTGTTGGCTTATGGTCATCTTATTTTAGAGATCAGAGTCTTATGGTCGGTGCTCGGTAGGGAGTTTGTTCCAATGAAAATTTACAGGGACCAGAACAGAGTGGAAGATCATGGGAGAACTGTCTATAACAAGATATACATGAAGAAAACTCCCCTTTCCCTCACAAATAAATAAATGAAAGCTAAACTCAATGTGCATGGATAACAAAACAAGAGAGGCAAATATACTGATTTTTTAGAAAGGGGATTATATATATTAAGTAGGTGATCACAATTCACAGACATATCCCGGAATGACTGAAGATATACATGTTGGTACGTTAAACTAGTTGTCTCAGAACAGCGTCATAACCAAATACTCAGATGAGACGGAACACTAGCCACTTAAAATTCTAGCCGCTGCCGATGCCGACGGTGAAACCAGCACAAGCTCTGGCGAGTACATCGTATATGCCCTGCAGCGGAGCCGGCAGATCGCCCCCGTGTATGCAGTTGGAGCGAGGCCGACGTTTGTCTCCGGCAGAGAACACGTTGAGCAGCTCATACGGCCCCAGATAGTAGACGTTACCCTGCGTCAAACCCAGCTCCCATGCAGAATACGACGCCGAGAAATGCAGCCTGCCCAGGAAGAACACCCGGTCGTAGACGCGATCCACCACCTTGGACCATGCAAGCGACGAGAAATCCATCTGGTAGAGGGCGATGCTGGCCAGAGCATTATGGGCGATGACGAACAGGTAGAGCCTCCCGCGGGACTCCACCAGATGAGCATGGGAACGCCAGCTCCCAGGAATCCCATGCGACTCTCGCTCCCTTGGTCTCCATCATGGCGAACGCCGGGCCCGGGAGGAAGTTGAGGACGCCGAGCTTCGAGGAGGTCACGTCGAAGTAGAACTTGCCGTCGACGGCGGCGATGCTCCGTATCTGGAATCGGTGGTTGCCATGCCCGTCGCTTGATATTCTTACTCTTTTCCAGTTGCCGCAGATATTTGTACTCCAGCCGCCGCAGAACAGGGCGTATGCTTCCTTCATCAGTTCTTCCATGGATGGATCTCGGTTTGGTAATAGACACCACTAGTAATGGATGGATGGGGTAAAGTAAACTGAGACCGATCTGATTCTTTTTTTTTTTTTTGAAAACTAAGGATCATCCTTTATTTATTCATTCCCGTAGGGATTTCGTCCGAAACC
Organism: Aegilops speltoides; assembly: GCA_021437245.1. Lineage (NCBI taxonomy): Eukaryota > Viridiplantae > Streptophyta > Magnoliopsida > Poales > Poaceae > Aegilops > Aegilops speltoides. The sequence continues at coordinate 32,867,421 of CM038144.1, forward strand.
ACATGCAATATAGAGTCTGGGGGTACAAACCGCCACTCTGAATCTAATTTATTTGTCACCGCTTCTCTAGCTACTAAATGCGCTGCCCGGTTTGCCTCTCGACGAATCCATGACACCTTCCAGCGCTCCCTGGATGTGAGTAGCTGCTTGACTTCCTCCACAATCGGTCCCAGGGTGGACAAGTCCCTCTCTTTGCTCTGTAACTTGCAGGCAACCTCGCGACAGTCCGTTTCTATGTGTATGCTAGGTATCTGAAGTTTTCCTGCCATTCGAACTGCTTCCCTGCAGGCTCGTAGCTCCACTGTTGCCGGATCATTGCATAATGGAAGGAAGTGACAAGCTGCACCCATATAAGCTCCCGCGTGGTCTCTGAGCACCACTCCCGCGCCACCATCTTGCCCTCCTTTTGATGTAGCTCCATCTACATTGGCCTTCACCCACCCCTCCGCTGGCGGATACCATTTCTCCTTCACCACAGATCTTGGTTGTTTGTGTTTACGGCCATGAATGGACTGCCATTCTTCTATTAATTTGACAACTCTTCTTGCTATCTCATCAGCTTCCTCAATCTTCTGGCCATCGCGAGCATTATTCCTTGCCAACCAAAGTGCGTACGCCCCCTGTACAAGGACAGCTCGTTCGTCATCTGATGCGTCCGCGAACCATGACAGAAGCCATCTTGACAAAACACTCTGAGAGCTAGCTGACATCGGTGGGATCGCCACCGGTACTCCACCGAGTGCAAAGTCTTCCAAAACTGTGTTGAATGGTAACAACTCCAGAATCTGTGGTGGATCGTTTCCTCTCGACCACACACCACGCAGAAAACACCCGCTTTGATCTTCCTCCTTAACAGTTCCGACCCAACTGCTAGTCCGTTACGAATCAATCTCCACATGTGCGTTTTGACCTTGCCCGGTGCCACCGTGTCCCATAGGTTCAGCCAGAATTTGTGGTCAGACACCGACGTTGATGATTCTGGTCGCCCTGATCTCATCCGTTTCTGGCTCATGCGCAAGTGGTATGCAGACCGGACTGAGAACTCCCCATTTTTCGTAAAGTTCCAAGCCTGGTAATCCTCCATCGCCGGTCCACCCACCGGGATCTGTTGGATCTCTCTCGCCTCATCGGGTGAGAACATGGCCTCCACCTTGCTCACATCCCATGCATGTCCACTTTCATCCAGCAGGTCACTTACTCGCACAATTCCTTCAATGTAGCTCTGACCCAGTGGTCGCAGGCTACCCTTCCTCGGAATCCAGTTATCGTGATGCACCTTTATTTTGGACCCATCACCAATCCTCCAGATCAGACCATCAAGCAGAAGATCACGTCCGTGCAATATACTCCTGAACGTGAAAGATCCACCACTTGGACATGTCGCATTCAGTATCGATCCATCAACATAGTACCTGGCTTTTAAGACCCTTGCACATAATGAGTTTGGTTCTTGGATCAACCGCCAAGCTTGTTTAGCGAGCATAGCTTGGTTGAACGCCTCCGGGTCTCTAAACCCCATTTCCCCCTCATTCTTCCGTGTGCACATTTTGTCCCAAGCGATCCAATGCACTCTCTTCTTACCATTTGTTTCGCCCCACCAGAAGTTCGATGATATTGAAGACAGGTTCCCGCACATTTTCTTTGTGAGTTGAAAGCAGCTCATGGTAAAAGTCGGTGTTGATTGGAGGCCGGACTTAACTAAAACTTCCCTTGCGGTCTTTGATAGTCCTTGCCCTTTCCAACCCGATACCTTTCCCCTTGCACATTCTTTAACATACCTGAACGTTCCATCCTTTGATATCCCCACCACTATACGTAATCCCAAGTATCTCTCACTAAGAGCCTCTTCTGAAACCCCCAGAACTTGTTTCAGCTCCTCCTTGGTCTCATCCGCAGTACCTTTTCCGAAGAAAATTGCTGATTTGTGAAGGTTTACTTTCTGACCCGAGGCCTCCTCATATTCCTTCAGGATGGAGCTCAAGGCCTCAAAATTTTCCCAGGATCCTTCCACAAAAACCACACTATCATCGGCAACGAGGAGGTGAGTCACCGTTGGCCCACCACTCCCGAACGCCAAGCCCTTGATCGCCTTCTCCTTCTGTGCATACTTTAGCAGCGCCAAAAAACCTTCAACACAGAACAAAAATAGATATGGAGAGAGGGGATCACCCTGGCGAAGTCCTCGAGATGGGTTGAAACGATGGGACAGCCCACCATTCAGCTTGACGGAGAAAGTTGCTGATTTCACACATCGCATAACCATCTCTGTCCAGTGAGCAGAGAAGCCAAACTTTCTCAACATCTTCTCCAAGAAATCCCACTCCACACGATCATACGCCTTCATCATATCCAACTTGATTGCGCACATAGGCTTTTTCCTTTTCCTCTTCCTAATCGCATGAACACATTCATAGGCCACAAGAACATTATCTGTTATTAATCTTCCTGGCACAAAAGCGCTTTGTTCCTCAGTTATCATGAAGGGTAGTACTACTTTTAGACGGTTGGTCAGTGCCTTAGCCGCAATCTTATAAAGAACATTACATAGACTAATTGGACGAAACTGTGAAAGTAGCTCCGGTGAGTTTACTTTTGGAATCATCACAATTACTGTATCATTGAATCCGTTCGGTGCCGCCTTCCCTGCCAAGAATTCCCGTACTGGACCACAAACATCGTTTTTCACCAAATGCCAGTGCCTTTGGTAAAACATGGCTGGTAGTCCATCCGGCCCTGGAGCCTTAGTAGGCCCCATCTGGAAAAGAGCCGTCTCGATCTCCTCGTCTGTAAATGGAGCATCAAGGTTGCCACTCATCTCATCCGTTACCATCTTGTCAATATGATTCAGCACCCTGTCACTCTCTTTCGATCCCTCCGCCGCAAACAAGTTTGCGTAGAAGTGTGCAGCCATCGATCTCATGCCATCATCATCTGTGCATCTAGTACCATCATCCCTTCTTAGCGCCTTAGACCGATCTGATTCTGTTCTAGTATATTTGATTTGATTGTTCAGAAACAACAAAGAACACCAACAACAGCCGGAGAGAACAGAGGCGGGCTTTGATAAGTCGGGCCACGTGGGCTGCGGTGACCGTGTCGGACACCAGATCTTGTCCTATACGAACTACACCAAATAAAAATATAAAAAATAGGCAAATATCTGATGAACGTTCACTGGTAACAAAACTTGGGGCTACGGTAAGAACCAGTGGCGGAGCTAGAAAATTGTCAAAGCATGGGGACTCCGTAAGCTAAATTATATTTGGATAACCATGCTATATAAAGACATTGTGATCATAGGGGAAGCTCTCTTTATCATGAAATAAAAAGGTAAACATCATGTGCAATACATGCACTAATTAGAGCCTGCAGAATCAGCGTTCAAATGCACAATTTCTTGATCAAATGCAAATAATAACTCACTTAGGGCATCTCCAACGGCCACAAAAATCCTCCCGCATTCATCCGTGCAAAGTGAGGTCAATACGTGGACACGGATATAGGGGGATGCCATCCAACGCTAGCCGCATGCATTTCAAACTCTTTTTAGCGAACTTGATGAAATTCATGCAAACACGACCGGATTTCATACAAACACGACGGATTTTAATTACATTCAGAGAAAAAAAAGACTCACCCCTAAACCTATCCTATGGCGGCGGCGCTCGGCGTCCAAGCCTGTGCCGTCCTCCTTCCGCCGTCTCCATGAGCACCGGCGATAAGACCGATGAAGTGAAGGTGCGGTCTTCGGTGAGGAAGAGTAGAACACGGGAGACGAACCGGCCCACATTGGACACCAAGCCCCGTCGCCTCCTGTGGCCTACGCATCGTCGGAGGAGTCTGTGCCTTGTCCTTCGCCGGTGGGCGTGAGGTCCATGAGGGAAATGGTGGCACCGGCGCTGTCGTCGTCCCACCGGGCCGACTGATGGTTCGGCGGCGGTGCGCAGGAGGCGTAGCTGGCGTTATTCTCCTCCGCGACCGTTGCTTCCTGGCGAGCGACAACTTGAGCACGGACGACATCATAGATGGTACGCTGCTCCGCGATAAAATTTGGGTTCACCGCGGCCATGGCCACCATGGCCTCCTCGCTAGCGCGCTCGCCGTAGATCTGTCCCTCCACTAGCCGGTACTGCTCCAAGAGGAATAAGTTGTACCGTTGTTCCTCCTGCGCCTGATGGAACACCGACAAAGGCGTCGGCTGCACCTCCGCCATGGCAGCATTGAAGTGCGCCTGCGCCTGCTCCATGGTGAAGCCGACATGCACAGGAGGCGCGGGAGCCGGGGCGGAGTCGTCGGAACCCATCTCTACCGTGGTGTCGTCCTCGTCGTCGGAGACTTCGGGCTAGCTGGCCGGCAAGCCGACCTCGATCTGCTTGGCACGACAACTATGTCAGGCGGCGGCAAGGGCGGACACTGCGTGCTTCATCTCCGGCGACACAATGTCCCACGGTGCTTTCCTGTTGGCGGTCATGGCGAATGCAGTGCAAGGGAGGAGGATGTGGAGGGGCTTGTGTTGTAGTGTGGAGTTAGCCACGTGTGGCCGCCTTTATATAGTGGATTCCGATGAGGTAAGGCATCCGGGTGCGTCAATGCACGATGCCAAAGTGGGTTTCTCGGCTGGCGAGACTGCTTAATGGCAGTATATGGACGGACATCGACATTGAACGGGCATGGTAGATATCCGTCTCGTCCCGTCCAATTACGCGTCTCATGCACTGACCAGGCACGAACACCGAAGACATGTCGAGGCCGGTGCTCTCGACCAGCGCCGCTTCAATGACGGAGGCAGTGAGAGGTCACGTCCGCCTTGATGTGGACCAGATCATGACCAAGGCATCCAAGAGTGAGGTTCATGCTAGCACAAATGCTAAACCATTAGAGCAACCAAAGGAAGACATGGGCAAAACCATTATCTTAGTTGGGAAGCTTCCAATGCCTATTTTGGGAGAAATGACACATCAGATTTTTAGCTGCAACTTCCCACCTAAACCCAATTAATTCTGGAAGGCTCTAGCATTTATAGAGGCTGTAGAAGATGATCTTTGAAGTCAGCTTTCATTCAAAAGAAAACGGTGTATCATTTGAGGTCTTGAATCAAAAGTTGTGCAAGTTTCCATGCAAGCTGTCCATGAATTAATTACAGCGCGAGGCTCAACAAGTTTGCTCCTGCTACAGCTTGGGACTCACAAATTTACTCTTCATTTTGAGTTGTTTTCACACCTAACTAGTGGGTGCTTCTACTATAAATACTCCCTAGCTGTTCCATGTGAAGGGGGGGGGTGTGAGATTTCTGAGTTTATGTTTGTAGACAGCCGGTGAGGTTGTGTTGTGTTGTGTTGTGTTGAGAGCACTAGTATCCTTGAGTGTTAGCTCGTGTGTGTGGATTGGAGGGCATGTCCTCCATTCATATAGGATCCTTGTGGTTCCCTCTTGTGATTATACATAGGTTCACAAGTTTCATGGTTTGGGTTGCATCCTTGTAAACCAAGCTAGTTATCCGCTGCAATATATTTGAGAGTGTTTCCTCTTGTTCTTTGCCATTTGAGAGAGAAGGTTGCTGCTCCTTGTGAGTTCTTTGGCACCGTGAAAGATCGTTTCTGAGTCGTATCATCTTGTCATTAGAGCTTCAAGTTGTTCATGGTGTTGTTTTCTCTCTTGCTGATTTTGTTCTTGAGAAGCTTCCATGGGTTCAAGGAGGTCCAGCAGTGTTGATGGTGTGCATGGAGGTGGCCACCTCATGGAGGAGGAGTCGCCACTTCCCGTGTATGATCCAAGCTTGCAGCCTGCTTATGTGTTGGCATTGGAGGATACACGAGAGCATGTGTTGAACAAGGTGGAGAGGCGCATATCGGCCGTGGAGACCAACCTTGGCCGGAGAATCAACTCCCTCACCAAGGAACTCCATCAAGATAGGCTTGCTTCACGGGGTCGACATCGAAACCTCCCAGAATAGCAAGGCCAATGCTATGAACTATGAACTATGAACGGGGTAGTCATGTTGCTAGACAACGGCGAACCTATGAACTATTAAGAAGCTATGATGAGTCCAGATTCCGATAAATGGCTTGAGGCCATGAAATCTGAGATAGGATCCATGTATGAGAACAAAGTGTGGACTTTGGTGGACTTGCCCAATGATCGGAAGGCCATTGAAAATAAATGGATCTTCAAGAGGAAGACGTGCGCTAATGATAATATCACTATTTATAAAGCTCGACTTGTCGTGAAAGGTTTTCGACAAGTTTAAGGGGTTGACTACGATGAGACTTTCTCACCCGTAGCGATGCTAAAGTAAGTCCGAATCATGTTAGCAATTACTGTATTTTATGATTATGAAATCTGGCAAATGGATGTCAAAACTGCATTCCGTAACGGGTTTCTTAAAGAAGAGTTGTGTATGATGCAACCAGAAGTTTTTGTCGATCCTAAAGGTGCTACCAAAGGTGCAAGCTCCAATGATCCATCTATGGACTGGTGCAAGCATCTCGGAGTTCGAATATACGCTTTGATGAGGTGATCAAAGCATATGGTTTTATATAGACTTACGGTGAAGCCCGTATTTACAAGAAAGTGAGTGGGAGCTCTGTAGCATTTCTGATGCTATATGTGGATGACATATTATGATTGGAAATGATACAGAATTTCTGGATAGCATAAAAGGATACTTGAATAAGAATTTTTCAATGAAAGACCTCAGTGAAGCTGCTTACATATTGGGCATCAAGATCTATAGAGATAGATCAAGATGCTTGATAAGACTTTCAGTGAGTACATACCTTGACAAGATTTTGAAGGAGTTCAAAATGGATCAGTCAAAGACGGAGTTCTTGTCTGTATTGTAAGGTGTGAAGTTGAGTAAGACTTAAAACCCGACCATGTCAGAAGATAGAGAGAGAATGAAAGTCATTCCCTATGCCTCAGCCATAGGTTCTATAAAGTATACTGAGGGAGTCCTGGACTAGGGGGTGTCCGGACAACCGGACTATCATCGTCAGCCGGACTCCAAGACTATGAAGATACAAGATTGAAGACTTCGTCCCGTGTCCGGATGGGACTTTCCTTGGCGTGGAAGGCAAGCTTCGCAATACGGATATGTAGATCTCCTACCATTGTAACCGACTCTGTGTAACCCTAGCCCTCCCTGTTGGAAATATGCCCTAGAGGCAATAATAAAAGGATTATTATATTTCAATGTTCATGATAATTGTCTTTTGTTCATGCTATAAATGTATTATCCGGAAATCGTAATACACGTGTGAACACTTAGACCCAATGAGTCCCTAGTGAGCCTCTAGTTGACTAGCTCGTTGTGATCGATAGATAGTCATGGTTTCCTGACTATGGACATTGGATGTCGTTGATAACGGGATCACATCATTTGGAGAATGATGTGATGGACAAGACCCAATCATAAGCATAGCATAAAAGATCGGATAGTTCATTTGCTAGAAGCTTTGCCAATGTCAAGTATCTATTCCTTCGACCATGAGATCGTGTAACTCCGGTTACCGTAGGAGTGCCTTGGGTGTATCAAACGTCACAACGTAATCGGGTGACTATAAAGGTGCATTACAGGTATCTCGAAAGTATCTGCGGGTTGACACGGATCGAGATCGGATTTGTCACTCCGTATGACGGAGAGGTATCTCTGGGCCCACTCGGTAATGCATCATCATAATGAGCTCAATGTGACCAAGGTGTTGGCCACGGATCATGCATTACTGATGCGAGTAAAGTGACTTGCCGAGGAACGAGACCGAACAAGGTATTGGGATACCGACGATCGAGTCTCGGGCAAGTAACGCATCGATTGACAAAGGAATTGCATACGTGGTTTGATCGAATCCTCGACATCGTGGTTCAACCGATGAAATCATCGAGGAGCATGTAGGAGCCAACATGGATATCCGCACCCGCTGTTGGTTATTGCCCGAGAGTCGTCTCGGTCATGTCTGCGTGTCTCCGAACCCGTAGGGTCTACACACTTAAGGTTCGGTGGCGCTTAGGGTTTGTAGGAAGTCAAGTATGTGACCACCGAATGTTGTTCGAGTCCGGATGAGATCCGGACGTCACGAGGAGTTCGGAAGGGTCCGGAGGTAAAGAATAATATATAGGAAGTGGTGTTTGACCATCGGGAAAGTTTCGGGGTTTCGGTAAAATCTGGGACCACCTGGAAGGGTCCTGGGTCCACCGGTGGGGCCACCTATCCGGAGGGCCCCATGGGCTGAGAGGGAAGGAACCAGCCCACAAGGGGCTGGTGCGCCCCTAGGGTCCACCCTGCGCCTAGGGTTGAAACCCTAGGGGTGGGCCGCCCGGCTTGGGGGTACTCCACCCCTTGGCCGCCGCCCCAGAGATTGGATCTCCAGGGCCGCCACTGGGGCCTATATAAGGGGGAGGGAGGGGCTGCGGTACACAACTCCCAAGGCGCAGCCCTCCCTCCCAACACATCTCCTCCTCCGTAGAGCTTAGCGAAGCCACAGCCAGATCTTGCATCTCCACCATCATCACGCCGTCGTCTTGCCGGTGGAGCTATCTTCCTCAACCTCTCCTTCCCCTTCTGGATCAAGAAGGAGGAGACGTCGATCGTCCCGTCACGTGTGTTGAACGCGGAGGTGCTGTCCGCTCAGACTTGGCATCGGTGATCTGAATCACGTTCGAGTACGACTCCATCATCACCTTGCAAGCTTCGCACGCGATCTACAAGTGGTATGTAGATGCAATCTCTCTCCGTTACTCGTTGCTTAGATGAACTCATAGATGGATCTTGGTGAAGCCGTGGGAAAAATTTTAATTTTCTGCAACGTTCCCCAACAAAGGCATCATGAGCTAGGTCTATGCGTAGTTCTCTAATGCACGAGTAGAACACAATTTGTTGTGGGCGCTGATCTTGTCATCTTACTTGCCTCTACTAGTCTTTTCTTGCTCAACGGTATTGTGGGATGAAGCGGCCCGACCAACCTTACACGCGCTTACGTGAGACCGGTTCCACCGATCGACATGCACTAGTTGCATAAGGTGGCTGGCGGGTGTCTGCTCTCCCACTTTAGTTGGAGCGGAATCGATGAACAGGGCCCTTATGAAGGGTAAATAGAAGTTGACAAAATCACGTTGTGGTGATTCGTAGGTAAGAAAACGTTCTTGCTAGAACCCAATCGCAGCCACGTAAAGATGCAAACAACAACTAGAGGACGCCTAACTTGTTTTTGCAGCGATTGATCATGTGATGTGATATGGCGAAGTTGTGATGAATGATGAATTGTGATGTATGAGATCATGTTCTTGTAATAGGATTCACGACTTGCATGTCGATGAGTATGACAACCGGCGAGAGCCATAGGAGTTGTCTTTATTTTTTGTATGACCTGCGTGTCATTGAAGAACGCCATGTAAACTACTTTACTTCATTACTAAACGCGTTAGTCATAGAAGTAGAAGTAGTCGTTGGCGTGACAACTTCATGAAGACACGATGATGGAGATCATGATGATGGAGATCATGGTGTCAAGCCGGTGACAAGATGATCATGGAGCCCCGAAGATGGAGATCAATGGAGCTTGATGATATTGGCCATATCATGTCACAACTATATAATTGCATGTGATGTTTATTATGCTTTTACATCTTGTTTACTTAGGACGACGGTAGTAAATAAGATGATCCTTACAAAATTTCAAGAAGTGTTCTCCCTAACTGTGCACCGTTGCTACGGTTCGTCGTTTCTAAGCACCACGTGATGATCGGGTGTGATGGATCCTTACGCTCACATACAACGGTGTAAGACAGGTTTTACACAAAAAAACACTTAGGGTTAACTTGACGAGCCTAGCATGTGCGGACATGGCCTCGGAACACGGAGACCGAAAGGTCGAACACGAGTCGTATGGAAGATACGATCAACATGAAGATGTTCACCGACGATGACTAGTCCGTCTCACGTGATGATCGGACACGGGCTAGTCGACTCGGATCGTGTAACACTTAGATGACTAGAGGGATGTCTAATCTAAGTGGGAGTTCATAATTTTGATTAAGAACTTTATTATCATGAACTTAGTCTAAAACCTTTGCAAATATGTCTTGTAGATCAATGGCCAACGCTAATGTCAACATGAACTTCAACGCGAAAACCAAGCTGAAAGATGATGGCAGCAACTATACGGACTGGGTCCGGAACCTGAGGATCATCCTCATAGCTGCCGAAGCAATATGTCCTAGAAGGACCGCTAGGTGCCGCTCCGTCGAGAGAACCAAGACGTTATGAACGCTTGCAAACTCGTGTTGATGATTACTCCCTCGTTCAATGCGGCATGCTCTACAGCTTAGAACCGGGCTCCAAAAGCGTTTTGAGCATCACGGAGCATATGAGATGTTCAAGAGCTGAAACTAGTTTTCCAAGCTCATGCCCGGTCGAGAGATATGATGTCTCCGACAAGTTCTACAGATTGTAAGATGGAGGAGAACAGTTACAAGGTGAGCACATCCTCAAGATGTCCGGGTTGCACGCCAGATGACCCAGATTGAACATTAACCTCCCGGATGAGGCGGTCATTGACAGAATCCTCGATCGCTCCCACCAAGCTACAAGAGCTTTGTGATGAACTACAACATGCGGGGATGGTAAAGACCATTCTGAAGTGTTCTCGATCTTTGAAGTCAGCAGAGGCTGAAATCAAGAAAGAACATCAAGTGTTGATGGTCAATAAGACCACTAAGTTCAAGAAGGGCAAGGGTAAGAAGAACTTCAAGAAGGACGGCAAGGATGTTGCCGCCGCCCGTAAGCCTGCTGCGGGAAGAAGTCAAAGAATGGACCCAAGCACGAGACCGAGTGCTTTTATTGCAAGGGAAGGGCACCGAAGCGGAACTGCCCCAAATACTTAGCGGATAAGAAGGCCGCAACACCAAAGGTATATTTGATATACATATAATTGATGTGTACCTTACCATTACTCGTAGTAACTCCCGGTATTTGATACCGGTGCCGTTGCTCACATATGTAACTCACAGCAGAGCTGCGGAATAAACGGAGATCGGCGAAGGGCGAGGTGACGATCTTGCGCGTCGGGAATGGTTCGAGGTCGATGTGATCGCCGTCGACGCGCTGCCTCTACATTTACCTCTACGGGATTAGTTTTAAACCTCAATAATTGTTATTTAGTGCCAAGTTTGAGCATGAACATTGTATCCGGATCTCGTTTGATACGAGATGGCTACTCATTTAAGTCTGAGAATAATGGTTGTTCGATTTATATGAGAGATATGTTTTATGGTCATGCTCCGATGGTCAATGGTTTATTCTTAATGAATCTCGGCGTAATATTACACATGTTCATAGTGTGGATGCAAAAGATGTAAAGTTGATAACGATAGTCCCACATAGTTGTGGCACTGCCGCCTTGGTCACATTGGTGTCAAGCGCATGAAGAAGCTCCATGCTGATGGACTTTTAGAGTCTCTTGATTATGAATCGTTTGACACATGCTAACCTTGCCTCTTAGGCAAGATGACCAAGACTCCGTTCTCCGAACAATGGGCGAGCAACCAACTTGTTGGAAATCATACATACCGATGTGTGCGGTCCAATGAGCGTTGAGGCTCATGGAGGATATCGTTATGTTCTCACTCTCCGATGACTTAAGTAGATATGGGTATGTCTACTTAATGAAACACAAGTCTGAGACCTTTGAAAAGTTCAAGGAATTTCAGAGTGAGGTAGAGAATCAACGTGACCGAAAGATAAAATTCTTCGATCGGATCGTGGAGGAGAATACTTAAGTCACGAATTTGGTACACACTTAAGGAAATGTGGAATCGTTTCACAACTCACGCCGCCTGGAACACCTCAGCGAAACGGTGTGTCCGAACGTCGTAATCGCACTCTATTGGATATGGTGCGGTCTATGATGTCTCTTACCGATTTACCGCTATCATTTTGGGGATACGCTCTAGAGACAGCTACATTCACTTTAAATAGGGCACCGTCTAAATCCGTTGAAACGACACCGTATGAATTATGGTTTGGGAAGAAACCTAAGCTGTCGTTTCTAAAAGTTTGGGGATGCGATGCTTATGTCAAGAAACTTCAACCTGAAAAGCTCGAACCCAAGTCGGAAAAATGCGTATTCATAGGATACCCTAAGGAAACTGTCGGGTATACCTTCTACTTAAGATCCGAAGGCAAGATCTTTGTTGCCAAGAACGGATGCTTTCTAGAGAAAGAGTTTCTCTCGAAAGAAGTAAGTGGGAGGAAAGTGGAACTCGATGAAGTACTACCTCTCGAACGGGAAAGTGGTGCAGCGCAGGAAACCGTTCCTGTAATGCCCACACCAACTGAAGAGGAAAACGTTGATGATGATCAAGGTACTTCGGATCAAGTTACTCTTGAACTTCAAGGTCCACGAGGACACGTTCCGCACTGAGTGGTACGGCAACCTGTCATGGAAATCATGTTGCTAGACAACAATGAACCTTGAACTATGAAGAAGCAATGGCGGGCCGGATTCCAACAAATGGCTTGAAGCCATGAAATCCGAGATAGAATCCATGTATGAAAACAAAGTATGGACTTTGACAGACTTGCCCGATGATCGGCGAGCAATAGAAAACAAATGGATTTTTAAGAAGAAGACGGACTCGGATGGAAATGTTACCATCTATAAAGCTCGACTTGTCGCTAAGGGTTATCGACAAGTTCAAGGGATTGACTACGACGAGACATTCTCTCCCGTAGCGAAGCTTAAGTCCGTCCGAATCATGTTAGCAATTGCCGCATACTATGATTATGAGATATGGCAGATGGACGTCAAAACGGCATTCCTTAATGGACATCTTAAGGAAGAGCTGTATATGATGCAGCCGGAAGGTTTTGTCGATCCTCAGAACGCTAACAAAGTATGCAAGCTCCAATGATCCATTTATGGACTGGTGCAAGCATCTCGGAGTTGGAACATTCGCTTTGATGAGATGATCAAAGCGTTTGGGTTATGCGAGACTTATGGAGAAGCTGCGTTTACAAGAAAGTGAGTGGGAGCTCCGTAGCATTTCTCTGTTATATGTAGATGACATACTCTTGATGGGAAATGATACGACACTCTGGACAACATTAAGGCCTATTTGAACAAGTGTTTTTCAATGAAGGACCTTGGAGAAGCTGCTTATATATTAGGCATCAAGATCTATAGAGATAGATCGAGGCGCCTCATAGGTCTTTCACAAAGCACATACCTTGATAAGATTTTGAAGAGGTTCAAAATGGATCAGTCCAAGAAGGGTTCTTGCCTATGTTACAAGGTGTGAGATTGAGCTCGGCTCGATCACCGACCACGGCAAAAGATAAAGAAGAGATGAGTGTCATCCCTCTTCTTCACCACGGGATCTATTATGTATGCCATGCTTTGTGTACTGACCGATGTAAACCTTGCCGTAAGTTTGGTTGCAAGATACCAAAGTAATCCCGCAAGGAACACCGGACAGCGGTCAAGAATATCTGAAGTACCGAAAAGGACAAAGGACATGTTTCTCGTTTATGGAGGAGACGAAGAGCTCGTCGTAAAGGATCGTCGGCGCTAGCTTCGACTCGGATCTGGATGACTCTAAGTCACAAACCGGATCGTGTATATGTTAAATGGTGGAGCGATGGCTGGTGCAACCGCAAGCGAGGCGTCGTGGCGGGATCTACGTGTGAAGCGGAGTACATGGCAGCCTCGGAGGCGCGCATGAAGCGATTTGGGTGAAGGAGTTCATCACCGACCTAGGAGTCATACCCAACGCGTCGGGGCCGATCAAACTCTTCTGTGACAACACCGGAGCTATTGCCTTAGCCAAGGAGCCTGGTTTCACAAGAAGACCAGCACATCAAGCGTCGCTTCAACTCCATCCGTGAAAATGTTCAAGATGGAGACATAGAGATTTGCAAAGTGCACACGGATCTGAATGTCGCAGATCCGTTGACTAAACCTCTCTCGCGTGCAAAACATGATCAACACCGAACTCTATGGGTGTTCGATTCATCACAATGTAACTAGATTGGTGACTCTAGTGCAAGTGGGAGATCTGTTGGAAATATGCCCTAGAGGCAATAATAAAAGGATTATTATATTTCAATGTTCATGATAATTGTCTTTTGTTCATGCTATAAATGTATTATCCGAAATCGTAATACACGTGTGAACACTTAGACCCAATGAGTCCCTAGTGAGCCTCTAGTTGACTAGCTCGTTGTGATCGATAGATAGTCATGGTTTCGACTATGGACATTGGATGTCGTTGATAACGGGATCACATCATTAGGAGAATGATGTGATGGACAAGACCCAATCATAAGCATAGCATAAAAGATCGGATAGTTCGTTTGCTAGAAGCTTTGCCAATGTCAAGTATCTATTCCTTCGACCATGAGATCGTGTAACTCCGGTTACCGTAGGAGTGCCTTGGGTGTATCAAACGTCACAACATAATTGGGTGACTATAAAGGTGCATTACGGTATCTCCGAAAGTATCTGTTGGGTTGACACGGATCGAGGCGGGATTTGTCACTCCGTATGACGGAGAGGTATCTCTGGGCCCACTCGGTAATGCATCATCATAATGAGCTCAATGTGACCAAGGTGTTGGCCACGGATCATGCATTACGATGCGAGTAAAGTGACTTGCCGAGGAACGAGGCCGAACAAGGTATTGGGATACCGACGATCGAGTCTCGGGCAAGTAACGCACCGATTGACAAAGGAATTGCATCGAGGTTTGATCGAATCCTCGACATCGTGGTTCAACCGATGAAATCATCGAGGAGCATGTAGGAGCCAACATGGATATCCGGACCCGCTGTTGGTTATTGCCCGAGAGTCGTCTCGGTCATGTCTGCGTGTCTCCCGAACCCGTAGGGTCTACACACTAAGGTTCGGTGGCGCTAGGGTTTGTAGGAAGTCAAGTATGTGACCACCGAATGTTGTTGAGTCCGGATGAGATCCCTGACGTCACGAGGAGTTCCTAAGGGTCCGGAGGTAAAGAATAATATATAGGAAGTGGTGTTTGACCATCGGGAAAGTTTGGGGTTTCGGTAAAATCTGGGACCACCGGAAGGTCCCGGGTCCACCGGTGGGGCTACCTATCCGGAGGGCCCCATGGGCTGAGAGGGAAGGAACCAGCCCACAAGGGGCTGGTCGCCCCTAGGGTCCACCCTGCGCCTAGGGTTGAAACCCTAGGGGTGGGGCGCCCACCGGCTTGGGGTACTCCACCCCCCTTGGCCGCCGCCCCCCCTGGAGATTGGATCTCCAGGGGCCGGCCACCCCCCTTGGGGGCCTATATAAAGGGGGGGAGGGAGGGGGGCTGCGGTACACAACTCCCAAGGCGCAGCCCCTCCCCTCCCCAACACATCTCCTCCTCCGTAGAGCTTAGCGAAGCCCTGTCGGAGTGCTGCATCTCCACCATCATCACGCCGTCGTGCTGCCGGTGGAGCTATCTTCCTCAACCTCTCCTTCCCCTTGCTGGATCAAGAAGGAGGAGACGTCGATCGTCCCGTCGTGTGTGTTGAACGCGGAGGTGCTGTCCGTTCAGCACTTGGCATCGGTGATCTGAATCACGTTCGAGTACGACTCCATCATCACCTTGCAAGCTTCCGCACGCGCGATCTACAAGTGGTATGTAGATGCAATCTCTCTCCCGTTACTCGTTGCTTAGATGAACTCATAGATGGATCTTGGTGAAGCCGTAGGAAAAATTTTAATTTTCTGCAACGTTCCCCAACACTCCCTGGTGTCTATATAAACCGGATGGTTTTAGTCCGTAGGACGAACAATCATTACAACAATCATACATAGGCTAGCTTCTAGGGTTTAGCCTCCTTGATCTCGTGGTAGATCCACTCTTGTACTACCCATATCATCAATATCAATCAAGCAGGAGTAGGGTTTTACCTCCATCGAGAGGGCCCGAACACAGGCAAAACATCGTGTCCCTTGTCTCCTGTTACCATCCGCCTAGACGCACAGTTCGGGACCCCCTACCCGAGATCCGCCGGTTTTGACACCGACATTGGTGCTTTCATTGAGAGTTCCTCTGTGTCGTCACTGATAGGCTTGATGGCTTCTTCAATCAACAACAACGCAGTCCTGGGTGAGACTTTTCTCCCCGGACAGATCTTCGTATGTGGCGGCTTCGCACTGCGGGCTAATTCACTTGGCCATCTGGAGCAGATCGAAAGCGATGCCCCTGGCCGTCGGGTCAGATTTGGAAGCCTAAACTTCACGGCGGATATCCGCGGAGACTCGATCTTCAACGGATCCAAGCCGCAGCCGAGCGTGCCGCACTGTCACGATGGGTATGATCTAGCT
This sequence comes from Aegilops speltoides, assembly GCA_021437245.1. Taxonomy (NCBI): domain Eukaryota; kingdom Viridiplantae; phylum Streptophyta; class Magnoliopsida; order Poales; family Poaceae; genus Aegilops; species Aegilops speltoides. Next base: position 32,883,749 of record CM038144.1, read on the forward strand.
CTACCGCCGGACAGTACTCTGGAGGCCGCACACGAATCCGCACCGACTCATAGTTCGGAGCCGATCGCGCAGATCGAGGACGGGTTGCTGGACACTGCCTCGGGAACTGCAACTTTCACGGCGATGGAGCCAAACACTGACCTCGTCCCTTATAAAGCTTGTGACTCCGAGGTGCCGGACTCCTTGCCAGACTCCGAACTGCGCCCCAATCCGATTGGGCGCCGATCATGGAGTTCACTGCCGCGGACATCTTTCAGCACACACCCTTTGGCGATATCCTAAATTCACTAAAGCATCTCTCGCTATCCGGAGAGCCCTGGCCGGACTACGGCCAGGATGGTTGGGATACGGACGACGAAGAAATTCAAAGCCCACCCACCACCCACTTTGTAGCAAATGTCGACGATCTAACAAACATGCTAGATTACGACTCCGAAGACATCGACGGTATGGACGACGATGCCGGAGACGATCAAGAACCAGCGCTCACCGAGCACTGGAAGGCCACCCCAACCCATGATGTATATATAGTGGACACCCCAAAAGGAAGCGATAACGAGGATCAACGGGGCGTGGCAAAGGATAATCCCGCCGACAAACAACCAAAAGCGGCGGCATAAGCGCCGCCCTAAGTCCCGCCTCGACAAAAACAGCGCTCCTAATGACCCAGCAATAGAGCAGGCAAACCAAAGGGCATTTAACATGCAACCAAGCAACCGTCCGAACAGGACGAATCGGATAATCAATCCATGCCCGACGAAACCAACAGTCCAGACGACCTCACGCCGGACACACCACCGGAGAATAAGAACCTTCACAAAAGACTCGTCGCCACTGCAAGAAGTCTGAAGCAGGAAAAACGAAACCTCAAAACAGCGGAAGACATACTCAGAATGAGGTGGAGCAAGGTGCTCAAAACCGCAGACAAATATGGCAATGGCCACCAAACAAAGAGCTACCTGAAGCGCAAGCTGCTGCCAGAATTTGACGAGGAAGCCATAGAGCCCCCACAGTCAAAGAACAAAGAGGCCGCTGGCCGGATAGACAACCGAGATGACATGCCAAAGCGACAAGCGGCGCCAGACACAAAGCCAACTCATGATCACAGGAAAACAGACGGCCTAGCCAGGTCCATTTACGGGCCAAAACAGAGGGCCCCAGGAAGCAACACAACACTCCAAGTGTTCGAAGATAGCGGCACACCCAAATACAGGGGCGCCGCACACCCACTATGTTTCATCGATGAGGTGCTGGACCATGAATTTCCAGCAGGGTTCAAACCCATAAACATAGAGGCATTCGACGGAACAACAGACCACAGAGTGCGGATAGAGGATTACATACTACACATACACATGGCTAGAGGAGATGATCTCCACACCATAAAATATCTACCCTCAAGCTCAAAGGGCCAGCTCGGCATTGGCTCAAAAGCCTCCCGAAAACACTGTTGGAAGTTGGGAAGAGCTTGAGGGCGCGTTTAGCAAATTTTCAAGGGACTTATGTCCGCTCTCCGGATGCGATTTATCTAAGTCATATAACTCAACAGCCGGAGAGTCGGTAGCATAATTCTGGAACAGGTTCCTTACTAAAAAGAACCAAATAGTCGACTGTCCGGACGCTGAAGCCTTAGCAGCTTTTAAACACAACGTCGAGACGAATGGCTCGCCAGACACGGAAAATCACGGCGCCGAAAGGATCAGCGCCGGAATAAAGAAAAAAGCCCAAAAGAACATGGCGGTCAACGTTGGATTCAAAAGCTTGCGGCCAAACAACAAAACACTGCCTCTTAAGGACAACAGTGATGAGCTATCCAACTTAAACAAAATTTTGGATCGGATATGTCAAATCCACGAAGACCTCGGAAGGCACGCAAACCACACCCACCGAGATTGTTGGGTTTTCAAACAGTCCGGCCGACTCAACGCCGAACACAAGGGGCTCGACGCACCAAGCAAGGATGATGATGAACCCCACCAGCAGAGCACCGGAAAACAAAAGACTTTCCCACAAGAAGTCAAAACAGTAAACTCACTTCATGTGATATTACGGAAAAACAAGGCGGCACCCGCTAAAATAAGTGCCGCACGGTCCACCCCAGCGGAACCTCGAAGTTGGATGACAAAACCAATCACTTTCGACCATCTGGATTATTCCAGAAGCATTCGAAACGCAGGATGGACTGCTCTGATATTGGATCCTATAATCGACGGACTACAATTTACACAAGTCCTGATGCACGGCGGCAGTGATTTAAACCTGCTATATCCGAACACAATCCACAAGTTGGGGATAGACCTTACTAAAATTCGACATAGCCGCACTTCCTTTAAAGGAGTGACGCCAGGCCCTTACACCAAGTGCACAGGCTCCTTATTACTAGAAGTTGTGTTCGGGTCACCGAACAACTTCCGCCGCGAAAAGCTAATCTTTCTGTCGCCCCATTCAAAAGTAGCTATCAAGCACTATTGGGACGTGAAGCTTTTGTCCGCTTTAACGCAATACCACATTATGCGTCTCTTACACTTAAAATGCCCGGTCCACGTGGCATCATTTCATTAAGAGGGTCATTCAAAGACCCCGGAGACGGCTAGACGAGTCCGGCATAAATAAGCTAGGGGCTCCCTAGACGCACGCCCCTTCACAAGGGGCTGTGCATATAAGCAACAATGAGCTAATATAGGCTCAACTTTATTAATTTATTAATATTTCAATTCTTTATGCACTTTTCGCACGATTTCTTTTCAAACTAAGTTCCTCTCTTTTTACAGATGAACAATGTGCACACCCGTCCAGGATACGGCACAACGGAGACACAGGCGCAGACGTGCAGTAGGGACCCGTTGCAAGGATTCTTTTCAGATTAAGACCCTGCGTAAACCTTTTTTACTGTCTCTTGTTGCTATAATCCTTTGGTTTTTCATGATAACCAGAGAGGAGACTGACGTTTTGGCATCGGCCGCGTCAGAGGACCTCGCCCGTACCTGGACACTAGGGGCTTATGGCATTGTTCCGCCCGTTATTATAAAGACCGAACACCTTAGGGAGTGTTCGGCGTCTCGAGTTAGGCCTTATATGCATCACCTCCGAATCATGTCTTTGGTCAAATGTTGGGTTTGCCCGGCTCCTGTGTTTTGCTGCCTTATGTTCCGTATCATCGGCTAACACGACACCGGAGAACTCTGCGATTGTGCCCCGGTTAATTTGGGCAAGCACCTTAGTAGAAAAGCCAAAACTGATCGTCATGATCTGACGAGAGATCGTCAACAACTCGATCGACCACCGGAATGTTTAGAATTCCTCTGCTTTGACGAAGGACCGTTTCGGTCGAGCACATACGCCCCAATTGAGAGAGCGCGGTGCCCCGAGGGCTATATCGTAGTCCCACCTCGAACTCAATGGCTAAGTGAAAGTGATAAAGCATTATAGTCCGGTTGCCTCGTTTGCTACGCTACCACCTCCTTAACAGGACCGAGATGTCGGATTAAGTGTGAAAATCGCTATTTTTGCGAACACCCCGCACCTTGTGCGTGGGGGCTGAAACCGACGCGCCATCTTCGAGTTATACCTACGTATACATAAACGGCCGCGACAGAGATATTTCAATACTTGAGCGCACAAGTACAAAAGGCGCCTACATCATAAACATTGTTTTATAAAATTAAGCGTTCATTTGAGCGTGACATTTTTTAGCATCTGCGACTCTATTACACGAGCACCACGCAGAACTTCCCCAAAATAGTGCTCGGCGGGTAACCGCTCTCATCCAACCACAGGTCGCAACAGTGTGGCATCCATCTCCGTCCAATGTGTCTTCACACGGGCGAGTGCCATCCGTGCACCCTCTATGCAGGCCGACCGCTTCATCGCCTTGATATGCGGCACCGCCCCAAGAAATTGCTGCAATAAGCCAAAATAGCTCTTTGGCTTGGGCCTATCCGGCCAGACATGAGTCACGATATCCGTCATGGCAAGTCCAGACAACCTATTCAGCTCAGCCCATTCGGCCAACCAATCAGTCAACGGAAGTGAACGATCCGGACTATGGAATTGAGACCAAAACAGCTCTTCCGTCTTGTGATCCTTCTGACTTCGGAAGTGCACAACGGCATCCGCCGCACTCGCCGCTAAGTCCATATAAGGATCCTCCGGACCCCACAGCTGGCCAAGCTGGGCATACTTTGGATCCGTAAACTTGCGGCGCAGCAGAAAAGGCTTGCCAGCCACAATGTCTCCGGCCTGGCGCAGCTCCTCCTTTATAGCCCGCATTACAGAACGGGCATCCTTGGCTTCGGCGGTGGCCTTCCCCAGGTCTTCTCGCTCCGATATGCGCTCCTTTTCCATAGCCTCATTGCGATTGGTAGCATCCTTCAACTTAAACAGCCATTTCGGCCATCTCTTCCCTGCTTCGGCAGTGTGCAGCCCTTTCGGCTTCTAACTCCTCGACCGCCCTCGAGGCAGCTACATCACTCCTTCGGCTTGCTCCTTGGCTTGAGCAAGTTCGCGAAAACTCTCCACAAAGAGCGGCACCATCTGCGTCAAGCACAAATATTGTAAGAGGTGGGCTTTGGCTCCTTAATAGGTGATCATGGAGAAACAACACCTTGCGACTTGTCAAGTCGCTTGTCGACTAGCGCGGTGTCGCATCCGCAACATCGAGTTGCCGCTTTAATTCAGCAACTCCATCATCCGCTAGCCCGGACTATCCGCCACCGCATAGGAAAGGCGACACTCAATACCTGCGATTTTGATCCTCGACGCGTTGTCGCTTCGACAACCTACCGAGTCTCAGGGGCTACTATCTATACAGGGCGCACTTTATGTGCAAAACTATCAAAAAAGGGGTGTCATTTTTACACACCTCAAACCCCGGTAGCAAACTCCTGGCGGCATGATGCAATCTGCTTTCGGCGGACGAAATCCTTCCAATCACCATACTCATCAATGCACGGTGATCTTCTGAGATGGACGCCCTCTCAAGCAGATCCTTGACTCCCGGCCAAACACTAGTCGGCGCCAACTCTTGGCTCTGCTGGCTCGAGATACCCTCCGTGATGACACTTGAGCTCGTCCGCCCTATCTGACGGCGCAGCGGACGGAGGCATCTCGCTCTCCACCATCTCCGGACGAAGATCCCCCGAAGATGAGCTCACCTGAGAAGGTCGGAGATCCGAACTACAAGGTAAAAATCCGGTTATCCTCAGAAGCACAAATAGGGATGTCTCTTATTACCGAGCTCTCTTTTTCTACTTACGGCTCATTGGAGGCTGATGCTTTAGGGGAGATCGTGCGGCGGGCCTCCCGGACGTGGGACCCTCTGGTGAAGACTTCTTCCCCGCTTAGGGCTTTGGCCTCCGGGTCTTGAGGCGGTCCTCTTCTCCCCTTGGAGGAGGATTCTCGATCCCCCCTCTTTCAAGAGCCTCCTTGGGCGAGGCGGTAGCTCCCTTATTTTCCCCTCCGCCTTCTTCTGAAGGCGCAACCTCCAGCATCTTGACCATCACGGGATCCGGCGCGGTCTCTGGGATGGGGGCCGGACTCCGTATCAGCTTTGCTTGCGCTATCCACTCATGTTGAAGGATAACGGGTTAAAAGGCGAATTGTAGAAAGACAAACAAACGGTACGTCCGAACACTGAGCTACTTACTTGAGTATCCGGGCGATTGCAGCTTAGGCCGGCGTCCTCGGTCAATTCCAGACACACCTCCTGTGATATGAAGAACAACTCGTACTTCTCCACGGGTGTCGTACCCATAAAGTGTTGGAGAATTGTGGTCCCTCCGGATTGAGCTCCCATAGCCGGAGAGGACGGCGTTTGCCGGGCAGGAGACGCCTAATCAGCATAACCTGCATCACCACGACCAGATCGTTCTCCCTCGCTTGGAGGTCTCGAATCCGGCCCTGCAATAGGGGCACGTCTTTTGACGGCCCCAGTTGAGCCCTTGGTTGACCCACGACATCAACCGTCGAGGGGGTCCAGAGCGGAATACGGGCGGCGGCTTCTGCCTGCTGCCCTTCGGAGCGGTGATATAGAACCACTCCTGCTGCCACAAGCCGAGCTCCTCTTGGAAGGAGCCCTCGGGCCACGGGGCATCGGCCCTCCTACTTACGGACGCCCGCAAGACTCGCTTGGCGCCCCGATCATCTTCGGCTCCACATTGAAGGTCTTCAGCCACATGCCGAAGTTGGGGGTGACGCGGAGGAAGGCCTGGCAGACAACAATAAATGCGGAAATATGGAGGATGGACTCCGGAGCCAAGTCGTGGAATTCCAACCCATAGTAGAACATGAGCCCTCTCACAAAAGGATCCATCGGAAGCCTAAACCCGACGGAGGTGGGATACAAAGGCAGCGTACTCGCCGGGCTCGGGGTAGGGATGGCCTGCCCTTCGGCAGGCAACCTGTGAGAAATCTCGTAAGACAGGTACTTGGCCTCTCGCAGCTTTAGCACGTCCTCCTCCGTGACGGAGGAGGGCATCCACCGCCCTGAAGGTCGGAGCCGGACATTGTTGAAGGTGCAGGCGCTCGAATCTGGGGCTCGGGTGTTGGAACTTGGAGCAAGGAGAAGATTCGATGGAGGATTGAAGAAAAGAAACGAGCCTTGGTCCCATTATAAAGAGGGAGAATACCAAGAGCCGTCTCCGTGACCGTTCGGGACTCGCCTTCGATAGAGGGGGCGTGGCGACGGGCGTGGTTGGGTTACCCACATCCGTATTGATGAGAATCCTGGAATAAGGGGAACACGATCTCTGCTTCGACAAGACGTGCCAAGGAAACCACTTCGCTAAACGCGCTGAGGTGGTATAATAAAAAACGATTTAAGTAAAGACTTGGTAATGGCGTAACGTCATGCTACAAGATACGTCAGCAGATTGAACTTGTGTACATAATATTCTCTCTACGGGGAAATGTGGAAATTATTTTGCAGAGCCGGACACTATCCTGGTGTTCACAATCTTCTATGAATTATTCGAGGAGGAACCCGCCTTGCAATGCCGAACAATATCTGCGCCGGACTCATCGTCATTGAAGCCTGGTTCGAGAGCTCTTGAGGAGTCTGGACTTGGGGTGTCCGGACAGCCGGACTATCATCGTCGGCCGGACTCCAAGACTATGAAGATACAAGATTGAAGACTTCGTCCCGTGTCCGGATGGGACTTTCCTTGGCGTGGAAGGCAAGCTTGGCAATCTGGATATGTAGATCTCCTACCATTGTAACCGACTCTGTGTAACCCTAGCCCTCCCCGGTGTCTATATAAACCGGAGGGTTTTAGTCCGTAGGACGGACAATCATTACAACAATCATACCATAGGCTAGCTTCTAGGGATTAGCCTCCTTGATCTCGTGGTAGATCCACTCTTGTACTACCCATATCATCAATATCAATCAAGCAGGAGTAGGGTTTTACCTCCATCGAGAGGGCCCGAACCTGGGTAAAAACATCGTGTCCCTTGTCTCCTGTTACCATCCGCCTAGACGCACAGTTCGGGACCCCCTACCCGAGATCCGCCAGTTTTGACACCGACATATACCATGTTGTGTACCAGACCTATTGTGTACCTTGCCATGAGTTTGGCAAGGGGGTACAATAGTGATCCAGAAGTGGACCACTGGACAACGGTCAAAATTTATGCTTAGTTACCTAAGAGGACTAAGGAAATATTTCTCGGTTATGGAGGTGATAAAGGGTCCGTCGTAAAGTGTTACGTTGATGCAAGCTTTAACACTGCTCCAGATGACTCTGAGTCTCAATTTGGATACATATTGAATGTGAGAACACTTAGCTATAGTAGCTCTATGCAGAGCATTGTAGACATAGACATTTGCAAAGTACACATAGATCTGAATGTTGCAGGCCCGTTGACTAAAACCTCTCTCACACGCAAAACATGATCACACTCTAGTAAAATCTTTGGGTGGTAATCACATGGCGATGTGAACTAGATTATTGGCTCTAGTAACTCTTTGGGTGTTAGTCACATGGTGATGTGAACTATGGGTGTTAATTACATGACGATGTGAACTAGATTATTGACTCTAGTGCAAGTGGGAGACTGATGGAAATATGCCCTAGAGGCAACAATGAAATGGTTATTATTATATTTTCCTAATCATGATAAAGTTTTATTATTCATGCTAGAATTATATTTCCGGAAACGTAAATACATGTGTGGATACATAAACAAATACATGTCCCTAGTGAGCCTCTACTAGTCTAGCTCGTTGATCAAAGATGGTTAAGGTTTCCTAATCATAGACATGGGTTGTCGTTTAATAACGGGATCACATCATTAGGAGACTGATTTGATTGACAAGACCCATCCGTTAGCTTAGCATATGATTGTTTAGTTTATTTCTACTGCTTTCTTAATGTCAAATACATGTTCCTTCGACCATGAGATCATGCAACTCCCGGATATCGGAGGAATACCTTGTGTGCTATCAATCATCACAATGTAACTAGGTGATCATAAAGATGCTCTATAGGTATCTCCAAAGGTGTCTGTTGAGTTGTCATGAATCGAGATTGGGATTTGTCACTCCGTGTATCGGAGAGATATCTTTGGGCCCTATCGGTAATACACATCACAAGAAGCTTGCAAGCAAAGTGACTAAGGAGTTAGTTGCAAGATGATGTATTATGGAACGAGTAAACAGACTTGCCGGTAACGAGATTGAACTAGGTATAGAGATACCTACGATCGAATCTCGGGCAAGTAACATACAGACAGACAAAGGGAATTACGTATGTTGTCATAAAGGTTCAACCAATAAAAGATCTTCGTGGAATATGTAGGAATCAATATGGGCATCTAGGTCCCTCTATTGGTTATTGACCGGAGAGGTGTGTCGGTCATGACTACATAATTCCCGAACCCGCAGGGTCGCACGCTTAACGTTCGTTGACGCTAGAGTAATATTGAGATATTTGATGAGTGGTAACCAAATGTTGTTCAGAGTCCCGGATGAGACGTCATGAGGAGTCTCAAAATGGTTGAGAGGTAAAGATTTATATATGGGAAGTCATATTTTGGGTTCTAGAAATAGGTGCAGTTTTTTCGGTATTGTACCGGGAAGCTTCCAGAAGGTTCCAGAGGATTCTGGAGGGGTCCGGAAGTCCACAAGTGGGTTCACCATGACCCAAGGGCTAGCATGGGCTGCGGGAGGTGCCCTTGCCTTATTGGGCTAGGCGAACCAAGTCCACAAAAGCCCATGTGGCTAGGGAAGGCAAAAGGGAAGGACTCCTAGTAGGAATAGGATTGAACTTGGAGTCCAAGTCCTCCCCCCCCCTTAGTTGCAACCTAGGGCTTGGAGGGGCTGTTTCCCATGCCCATCCACCTATATATAATGGGGAGGGGCGCCCCAAGAGGACACACCAAGCCCTTGGCATCCCTCTCTCTCCCGTTACTCCGTAGTTCCACTGCCTCGTCCTAGCGATGCTTAGAGAATGTTGTCGGTGCTCCACCACCACCATCACCACCACGCCGTCATGTTGGTTGTGATCCCATCTAATTCTCCTCTCCCTCTTGCTGGATCAAGAAGGAGGAGACGTCATCGAGCTGTACGTGTGCTAAACTCGGAGGTGCCGTCCGTTCGGCACTAGATCGGTTGGATCATGATCGGATCGTGAAGAGTACTGTCGGATTTCGGGTTCCGCAAACCCTTGATAGGTTCAAACTCTGGGGTGCATGCGGAGATCTCAACCTACCCAGCCTGCCTACTCGCGATCCTCGAAGCCTGGCGCGCCGAGCTCAAAGGGACAGAGAGACACAACAGTTTATCCTGGTTCGGGCCACCTTGCGGTGTAATACCCTACTCCACCGTTTTGGTGGATTGCCTCAAGGGGCTGATGATGAACTAGTATAGTGGATGAACAAGCCTCAGGAGGTGAGGTGTTCTTGAGCTCGGGTGAGCTGGTGAGGTGGTTGGGTGAGAATGGGTCTGATGCCCCTCTATGGTGCTGGCTAAGTCCAATTTGTAGTGGCCTTGGTCCTCTTCCCAAATGTTGGCGGGAAGGGATCCCACAACGGCCGGATTTGAAGGGGGGACAGGAAGTACATCCTATCCTGACTAAAGTGGTCTTCGCCTGCGAAAAGCCTCTGGTCGTGTGCTACGTCTTGAGCTTGCATTGGTTTTCCTCGAAGAGGAGAGGGTGATGCAGCAATAGTAGCGTAAGTATTTCCCTCAGTTTTTGAGAACCAAGGTATCAATCCAGTAGGAGGCTCCTCAAAAGTCCCACGCACCTACACAAACAAGCGAGAACTCGCAACCAACACAATAAAGGGGTTGTCAATCCTTCACGGCCACTTCATGAAAGTGAGATATAATAAAGATAGTAAGATAAGATAAATATATTTTTGGTATTTTATAATATAGATGCAAAAAGTAAAGATGCAAATAAAAGTAGATTGGAAGCAAATATGATATGAGATAGATCCCGGGGCCATAGGTTTCACTAGTGGCTTCTCTCAAGATAGCATAAGTATTACGGTGGGTGAACAAATTACTGTCAAGCAATTGATAGAAAAGCGAATAATTATGAGATTATCTAGGAATGATCATGTATATAGGCATCACGTCGACAACAAGTAGACCGACTCTGCTGCATCTACTACTATTACTCCACACATCGACCGACTCTGCCTGCATCTAGAGTATTAAGTTCATAAGAACAGAGTAACGATTAAGCAAGATGACATGATGTAGAGGGATAAACTCAAGCAATATGATATAAACCCCATCTTGTTATCCTCGATGGCAACAATACAATACGTGCCTTGCAACCCTTTCTATCACTGGGTAAGGACACCACAAGATTGAACCCAAAGCTAAGCGCTTCTCCCATGGCAAGAAAGATCAATCTAGTAGGCCAAACCAAACTGATAATTCGAAGAGACTTGCAAAGATAACTCAATCATACATAAAAGAATCCAGAGAAGATTCAAATATTATTCATAGATAAACTTGATCATAAACCCACAATTCATTGGATCTCGACAAACACACCGCAAAAAGAGTTTACATCGAATAGATCTCCACAAGAGAGGGGGAGAACATTGTATTAAGATCCAAAAAGAGAGAAGAAGCCATCTAGCTAATAACTATGGACCCGTAGGTCTGTGGTAAACTACTCACAACTCATCGGAGGGGAAAGGATGTTGATGTAGAAGCCCTCCGTGCTCGATTCCCCCTCCGGCAGATTGTTGGCGAAGGCTCCAAGATGAGATCTCACGGATACAGAAGGTTACAGTGGTGGAAATTGTGTTTTGTCTGCCCCCTGGATGTTTTGGGGTACGTAGGCTTATATAGGAGGAAGAAGTACATCGGTGGCCGCCCGAGGGGCCCACGAGACAGGGGCGCGCCCAATAGGGGGGGGGCGCCCTCCTATCTCGTGGAAGCCTCGGCTGCTTCTTGACTTGCACTCCAAGTCCTCTGGATTACGTTCGTTCCAAAAATCACGCTCATGAAGGTTTCATTCTGTTTGGACTCCGTTTGATATTCCTTTTCTTCGAAATACTGAAATAGGCACAAAAAAACAGCAATATGGGCTGGGCCTCCGGTTAGTAGGTTAGTCCCAAAAATGATATAAATGTGTAAAATAAAGCCCATAAACATCCAAAAAGGGTAATATAATAGCATGATACAATCAAAAATTATAGATACGTTGGAGACGTATCAAGCATCCCCAAGCTTAATTCCTGCTCGTCCTCGAGTAGGTAAATGATAAAAAGAGAATTTTTGATGTGGAATGCTACCTAGCGTAGTTCTCAATGTAGTTTTCTTTATTGTGGCATGAATGTTCAGATCGAAATGATACAAAATAAAAGTTCATATTAACATGAAAAATGGTGAAACTTCAAGCATACTAATCAAAGTAATCATGTCTTCTCAAAATAACATGGCCAAAGAAAGTTATCCCTACAAAATCATATAGTCTGGCTGTTGCTCTATCTTCATCACACAAAGTATTTAATCATGCACAACCCCGATGACATGCCAAGCAATTGTTTCATACTTTAATAATCTCAAACTTTTTCAACTTTCACGCAATACACGAGCGTGAGCCATGGACATAGCACTATATGTGGAATAGAATGGTGGTTGTGGAGAAGACAAAAAGGAGAAGATAGACTCACATCAACTAGGCGTATCAACGGGCTATGGAGATGCCCACTAATAGATATCAATATGAGTGAGTAGGGATTGCCATGCAACGGATGCACTAGAGCTATAAATATATGAAAGATCGACAAAAGAAACTAAGTGGGTGTGCATCCAACTTGCTTGCTCACGTAGACCTAGGGCACTTTAAGGAAGCCCATCATTGGAATATACAAGCCAAGTTCTATAATGAAAAATGCCCACTAGTATATGAAAGTGACAACATATGATACTCTCTATCATGAAGATCATGGTGCTATTTTGAAGCACAAGTGTGGAAAAAGAGATAGTAGCATTGTCCCTTCTCTCTTTTTCTCTCATTTTCTTATTATTTTTTTCTTTTTTTCTTTTTCTTTCTTTGGCCTTTCTTTTTCTTTTTCCTTTTGGCCTTACTCTTTTTTTTCGTTTTGTAAAGTCCGAAGTCTCATCCCGACTTGTGGGGGAATCATAGTCTTCATCATCCTTTCCTCACTGGGACAATGCTCTAATAATGAAGATCATCACACTTTTATGGATTTACAACTCAAGAATTACAACTCAAAGCTAGAACAAGATATGACTCTATATGAATGCCTCCGGCGGTGTACCGGGATATGCAATGAATCAAGAGCGATATGTATGAAAATTATGAAGGTGGCCTAGCCACAAATACGATGTCAATTACATGATCATGCAAAAAGCAATATGACAAAAGTAATGCGTGTCATATGAACGGAACGGTGGAAAGTTGCATGGCAATATATCTCAGAATGGCTATGGAAATGCCATAATAGGTAGGTATGGTGGCTGTTTTGAAGAAGGTAAATGGTGGGTGTATGGTACCGGCGAAAGTTGCGCGGCACAAGAAAGGCTAGCAATGATGGAAGGGTGAAAGGGTGCGTATAATCCATGGACTCAACATTAGTCAAAAGAACTCATGTACTTGTTGCAAAAATCTAGAAGTCATCAAAAACCAAAGTACTACGCGCATGCTCCTAGGGGGATAGATTGGTAGGAAAAGACCATCGCTCGTCCCCGACCGCAACGCATAAGGAAGACAATCAATAAATAAAATTGTGCTCCAACTTCATCACAAAGCGGTTCACCATACTTGCATGCTATGGGAATCACAAACTTCAACACAAGCATTCTTTATATCCATAATCACCCAACTAGCATGACTTTAATATCACTACCTCCATGTCTCAAAACAATTATCAAGCATCAAATTGATCATAGCATCCAATTCACTTTCTATGATAGTTTTTATTATACCCAACTTGGATGCTCATCATTCTAGGACCAACTTTATAACCATAGCAAATACCATGCTGTTCTAAAAGACTCTCAAAAAGATATAATTGAAGCATGAGAGACTAGTAATTTCTTCAAAATTAAGACACCACCATGCTCTAAAAGATATAAGTGAAGCACTAGAGCAAAAACTATCAAGCTCAAAAGATATAAGTGAAGCACATAGAGTATTCTAGCAAATTCTAATCAAATAGGCTTCTCCCAAAAGGTGTGTACAGCAAGGATGATTGTGGTAAACTAAAAAGCAAATACTAATATAATACAGGACGCTCCAAGAAAAACACATATCATGTGGCGAATAAAAATATAGCTCCAAGTAAAGTTACCAATGAGCGAAGACAAAAGAGGGGATGCCTTCCCGGGGCATCCCCAAGCTTAGGCTTTTGGCTATCCTTGAATATCTTGGGGTGCCTTGGGCATCGCCAAGCTTAGGCTCTTGCCACCCTTTATTCCATAGTCCATAAAAGCTTTACCCAAAACTTAAAAACTTCACAACACAAAACTCAACAGGAAATCTTATAAGCTCCATTAGTGAAAGAAAACAAAACCACCACATAAGGTACTGTAATGAACTCATTCTTTATTAATTTTGGTGTTAAACCTACTGTATTCCAACTTCTCTAAGGTTTATAAACTATTTTATTGGCCATAGATGCATCAAAATAAGCCAACAACACACGAAAAACAGAATCTGTCAAAAACATAACAGTCTGTAGCAATCTGTAACTAACGCAAACTTATGGAACTCTAAAAATCCTACCAAAATAGTAAGTCCTGGAAAAGTTGTTTATTGATCAGAAGCAAAAAGAATCAATGCAAAATCACGTTCCTGTGATTTAACAAAATCATATTCGTGCGCGCAAAGTTTCTGTTTTTCAGCAGAATCAAATCAACTACCATCATAGGTTATCCTATAGGTTCTACTTGGCACAAACACTAATTAAAAGATAAAAACACATCTAAACAGAAGGTAGATGCAATATTTATTACTAAACAGGAGCAAAAACAAAAAACATAAATAAAATTGGGTTGCCTCCCAACTAGCGCTATTGTTTAACGCCCCTAGCTAGGCATAAAAGCGAAGATAGATCTAACGGGTGCCATCTTTGGCACTAAGTTCATAAGTAGAGCACTTTTGATCTCTAGGGATTTCTCCCTTTTTAGCAATAGCTAAACCTTTAGGCAAAAATTCAAGAAATTCATTTGTAGCAAAAGGTTCCTTAACAATAGAGAGACAATTGGGATGAACACTTATGGATTTGAGATCCGCGTCTCCCTTACTCAAAGATTCACCCTTATTTATAGCAACATAAATAAACTTGGAAGTTTTAATAGGGGTTTTTGGAGTGTTTTTCATGGGGGAAAACGCGGAACCTAAGTTTGTAATGATATCCTCAAGTTTACCGATTCTAGCAGAGTCTAGATCGATTTTTTCATTGACTATAGGTTCTTTTTCTTTAAGATTTTTCAAAGTGACTCCAACCCTAGATCCAAATTGGGTAATGTGATTATGAATCTTTTTGTCCAAATTTTCAATCAACTCAACAGTGGCAATTTTATTTTCAATAATCTCAAGCCGTTGCATAACGTGTTCCAAAGTTAAAACAGTTCCATTGACCAAAAGAGGTGGTGGGCCAAATAAATCTATCAAAGCATTATAAGCATCAAACGTATGGCTTCTCATGAAATCACCACCGGTAGCAATATCAAGAACACATCTATTCCAAGTAGTAATGCCTACATAAAAATTACGGAGAAGAACGGAAGTAGCAAGCTTCCTAGTAGCTTTATATTGGGCATTGCAAATTCTATGCCAAGCATCTTTTACATTTTCTCTCTCCCTTTGCTTAAAATTGAGAATTTCTTGTTCGGGATGAGAATAAGGATAGGAGGACTAGCCATGGCGAACGGAAAAAGGCAAGCGAAAAGAGAGGAGGAGATTGGGAAAGAGAGGGCGAATAAAACGACAAGGGTGAAGTGGGGGAGAGGAAAACGAGAGGCAAATGGCAAATAATGTAAATGCGAGGGAGATGGGTTTGTGATGGGTACTTGGTATGTCTTGACTTGAGCGAAGACCTCCCTAACAACGGCGCCAGAAATCCTTCTTGCTACGTCTTGAGCTTGCGTTGGTTTTCCTCGAAGAGGAGAGGGTGATGCAGCAATAGTAGCATAATTATTTCCCTCAGTTTTTGAGAACCAAGGTATAAATCCAGTAGGAGGCTCCTCAAAAGTCCCACGCACCTACACAAACAAACTGAGAACTCGCAACCAACGCAATAAAGGGGTTGTCAATCCCTTCACGACCACTTGCGAAAGTGAGATCTAATAAAGATAGTAAGATAAGATAAATATATTTATGGTATTTTATAATATAGATGCAAAAAGTAAAGATGCAAATAAAAGTAGATTGGAAGCAAATATGATATGAGATAGACTCGGGGGCCATAGGTTCCACTAGTGGCTTCTCTCAAGATAGCATAAGTATTACGGTGGGTGAACAAATTACTGTCGAGCAATTAATAGAAAAGCGAAGAATTATGAGATTATCTAGGCATGGTCATGTATATAGGCATCATGTCCGCAACAAGTAGACCGACTCCTGCCTGCATCTACTACTATTACTCCACACATCGACCGACTCCTGCCTGCATCTAGAGTATTAAGTTCATAAGAACAGAGTAACGCATTAAGCAAGATGACATGATGTAGAGGATAAACTCAAGCAATATGATATAAACCCCATCTTGTTATCCTCGATGGCAACAATACAATACGTGCCTTGCAACCCTTTCTATCACTGGGTAAGGACACCGCAAGATTGAACCCAAAGTTAAGCACTTCTCCCATGGAAAAAAGATCAATCTAGTAGGCCAAACCAAACTAATAATTCGAAGAGACTTGCAAAGATAACTCAATCATACATAAAAGAATTCAGAGAAGATTCAAATACTATTCATAGATAAACTTGATCATAAACCCACAATTCATTGGATCTCGACAAACACACCGCAAAAAGAGTTTACATCGAATAGATCTCCACAAGAGAGGGGGAGAACATTGTATTAAGATCCAAAAAGAGAGAAGAAGCCATCTAGCTAATAATTATGGACCCATAGGTCTGTGGTAAACTACTCACAACTCATCGGAGGGGCAAGGATGTTGATGTAGAAGCCCTCCGTGCTCGATTCCTCCCTCGTGAGTGTCGTGAAGGCTCCAAGATGAGATCTCGCGGATCTGAAGGTTCTGGTGGTGGAAATTGTTTTCGCCCCCTTCTGGATGTTTTCGAGTGCGTGAGGCTTATATAGGAGGAAGAAGTACATCGGTGGCCGCCCGAGGGGCCCACGAGACAGGGGCGCGCCCAATAGGGGGGGCGCCCTCCTATCTCGTGGAAGCCACGGCTGCTTCTTGACTTGCACTCCAAGTCCTCTGGATCATGTTCGTTCCAAAAATCACGCTCACGAAGGTTTCATTCTGTTTGGACTCCGTTTGATATTCCTTTTCTTTGAAATACTGAAATAGGCAAAAAAACAGCAATATGGGCTGGGCCTCCGGTTAGTAGGTTGGTCCCAAAAATGATATAAATGTGTAAAATAATGCCCATAAACATCCAAAAGGGGTAATATAATAGCATGGAACAATCAAAAATTATAGATACGTTGGAGACGTATCATCGTGACGCTGCGGTGGGCTCGGTGATGACCTTCGTCCTGTTGTCCGGCGGTCTTGTTGCACCAGAATGAAAACCTTTGGCTGATTCCTTGGGACTCCGCGCCTGTTACTTGCCTCCTTTGCACCAAGGAGGAAACTGATACTCTACGCCCGCTGGCGCCCGTCTGGCCTTGGTTGTCATGGCTCACGTCAGCTGAGCCTCGTGAGGTGCACCTTGCATAGAAGTCTCCGCCCCTTGGGAGCCAGCCTGAGGAGGCCGATCCCCTTGGAGGTCTTGGCGTTGTCCGCCTCACGAGGCTTGGCCCCTCACATTGGTCTTGAGTTGTTGATGCTGAAGCTGGGCCGTACCAGGCCGTTGATGGAGCCACGCAGTGGGCCGCAGGCAGGCAAGTCTGGGTACCCCCATATCTAGAACGCCGACAGTAGCCCCTGGGCCCAAGGCGCGCTCGGACTTGGCTTCTATGCAAAGCCAAAAGGGAAAGTGTGGAACGCCGTGGGCCCTAACCACCTGCGGCCTTGAACAACGCATGGCGATTGATGGGACGTGGGTGTCCCCACTTCCCCACACTGCCTCGGCAACCGTTCGACTTGACGAGTCAATGCTGCATGCAGAAGATCATCATTACGCGAGGTCGTGTAGGCCAGCGGTTGGCCTCCCTTTGGCTATAAATGAGGGGGGCAGAGCCCCCTCGCTCATCTCTTCTTTCGTGTTCTCGCTGCTCGTCCCCTTTTCCTTCTCCATCTTGCTGCTGCTTCCATGGCGCCGACGAGAAGGTTCTCGGCTGCTGAGAAGGGGAAGGCTTCCAAGGAGGGGCCAGCTTCTCCGCCTCCCAAGAGGGGCCCCGACCGTCCCCGCAAGCACCCCGCGACCCCGATGGTGGCCCCTAGGGAGCGCGGGCGCGCATCTCCAAGGGCCGACGGCTCCCTTGGCACTCTTGGTGGTACCTCTTCCGGGATGAAACTCGAGCCACATGATGAAACTCGAACCCCTCAAACCGAGCTAACATTTTGAGAATAGCGTTACGGTAAGCCGCCATCTTCGGATATTTTGCATTGAATCTCCATTTATTTGAGATATTGCGAGGTTTGAATCCCCGCGCACTTCCAGGCGTTGTATTCCCATGGAGACAGCCATCCGAAGACCATGCAATAAGGCCTCGTATTCGGCTGCATTGTTGGAGTCCGTGTATAATATTTGAAGTACGTACTGAACCGTATCTCCAGTGGGGGATGTAAGGACAACACCCTCTCCTAGGCCCGCCAGCATTTTGGAACCGTCGAAGTGCATGACCCAGTTGGAATATGTGCCGTACTCTTTAGGTAGTTCGGCTTCTGTCCATTCAACGACGAAGTCGGCTAATACTTGGGATTTAATGGCCCGGCGCGGTCTGTATGTTATGTTGAATGGGAGGAGCTCAATGGCCCACTTGGCAATCCGGCCCATGGCATCGCGGTTGTTTAATATGTCATTGAGTGGTACTTTGGAGGCCATCGTGATTGAGCACTCTTGAAAGTAGTGTCGTAGCTTCCGGGATGCCATGAAGACCGCTTATGCTAGTTTTTGGTAATGAGGGTACCGGGATTTGCATGGTGTGAGTACGGTGGATACATAGTATACCGGCTTCTGAAGCGGGAATTTGTGTCCGTCCTCCTTTCGTTTGACGACGAGCACCGCACTCACGACTTGGTTTGTTGCTGATATGTATAATAACATGGGTTCACCAACGTTTGGTGTGGCCAGGATTGGGTTGCTTGCTAAAAGAGCCTTTATTTGTTCCAGTCCGATCGTTGCCGCGTCCGTCCACTCGAAGTGATCGGTGCTTTGGAGAAGGCGATAAAGTGGCAATGCTTTTTCTCCTAATCTGGAGATAAAGTGGCTTAAAGCCGCCACACATCCGGCTAGTTTTTGGACTTGTTTAAGATCTGTTGGCATAGCCAACTGTGACAAAGCTCGGATTTTGGCTGGGTTCGCCTCAATTCCTCTATTGGAAACAATGAAACCCAACAGTTTTCCAGCGGGAACACCGAAAACACACTTTTCCGGATTGAGCTTGATGTCATATGCACGGAGTTTGTCGAATGTAAGACGCGGATCGTCTATTAATGACTCGACATGCCTAGTTTTAATGATGACGTCATCTACATATGCTTCAACTGTCCTGCCGATCTGTTTCTCCAGCATGTTTGAATCATGCGTTGGTAGGTGGCATCGGCGTTTTTAAGTCCGAAGGGCATAGTGTTGAAGCAAAAAGTCCCGTATGGGGTAATAAATGTTGTTGCGGCTTGATCGAACTCCTTCATCTTGATTTGGTGGTATCCGGAGTATGCATCGACACAGTGAGTCGTGTCCTGCAGTGGCATCGATAATCTGATCGATGCGGGGGAGGGGGAAGGGATCATTAGGGCAGGCCTTGTTGAGGTCTTTGAAATCGACACATAGGCACCAGGATTTATCCTTCTTTGGTACCATCACTAGGTTTGCTAGCTAGTCCGGGTGTTTTGTTTCTCTGATGAATCCGGCGTCGAGTAACTTGGCTAGCTCCTCCCCCATAGCTTGTCGTTTGGGTTCGGAAAAGCGCCGCAGTGTTTGCTTTACCAGCTTATATCCCTTCAATATGTTTAAGCTGTGTTCAGCCAGCCTGCATGGGATCCCTGGCATATCAGTAGGGTGCCAGGCGAATATGTCCCAGTTTTCGCGTAGGAACGCTCGCACTGCGGCGTCAACCGTTGGATCCAGCTGAGCCCCGATGGATGTTGTCTTGTTGGGGCCCGTCGGGTGGACTCGAAATTTGACTATTTCATCTGCTGGTTTAAAGGAGGTGGATTTGGTTCGCTTGTCTAGGATCACGTCGTCCCTATCCACAGTGGAGCGTAGTGCGGTTAACTCTTCGGCCGCGAGGGCTTCAGACAATGCTTTGAGGGCCAGGGCTGCGGTTTTGTTTTCGGTGTGGAGTGTTGTGTCCGGATCACTGGCGAGAGTGATAATTCCATTGGGCCCGGGCATCTTGAGCTTCATGTACCCATAATGAGGGATAGCTTGGAAGCGTGCAAATGCATCTCGCCCTAATAAGGCGTGATATCTACTGTTAAACGGGCTATCTCTTCAGACCGATAATTCTCCGGCGTGCCGAATACCACATCGAGTGTGATATTTCCCGCGCATCACGCCTCCCGGCTGGGAATGATTCCCTGGAAGGTCGTGCTACTTTGCTCAATGCGGCTCCTGTCTATTTCCATTTTGTTGATAGTTTCTTCGTAAATGAGGTTTAGTTTGCTGCCGCCGTCCATGAGCACTTTGGTGAGTCGAAAGCCGTCCATGATTGGACTCAGGACTAATGCGGTTGGTGAGGGAGTCCTGGATTAAGGGGTCCTCGGACAGCCGGACTATATACTTTGGCCGGACTGTTGGAATATGAAGATACAAGATTGAAGACTTCGTCCCGTTTCCGGATGGGACTCTCCTTTGCGTGGAAGGCAAGCTTGGGAATTCGGATATGTAGATCTCCTTCTCAGAATCCGACTGTAATAACCTAGCCCTCCGGTGTCTATATAAACCGGAGGGTTTAGTCCGTAGGACAACAACAATCATAATCATAGGCTAGCTTCTAGGGTTTAGCCTCTGCGATCTCGTGGTAGATCAACTCTTGTAATACTCATATCATCAAGATCAATCAACCATGAAGTAGGGTATTACCTCCATCGAGAGGGCCCGAACCTGGGTAAACATCGTGTCCCCCGCCTCCTGTTACCATTAGCCTTAGACGCACAGTTCGGGACCCCCTACCCGAGATCCGCCAGTTTTGACACGGACATTGGTGCTTTCATTGAGAGTTCCACTATGCCATCGCGATAAGGCTTAATGGCTCCTTCAATCATCTTCAGCGACATGGTCCAGCGGGAGGTTTTCCTTCCCAGACAGATCTACGTATTCGGCGGCTTCGTACTGCGGGCCAACTCACTTGGCCATCTGGAGCAGATCGATAGCTACGCCCCTGGCCATCAGGTCAGGTTTGGAAGCTTGAACTATACTGCCGACATCCGCGGAGACTTGATCTTCGACGGATTCGAGCCCATGTCAGGTGTGTTGGACGGTCACGACGAGCATTACTTAGAACTGCCATCAGACATTGTTCGGGAGATCGCACCTGCGGCGGCGCAGGGAATCAATCTGGAGCAGATCGTGCCTTCCGAGGACGGGTGGATGGACCCCGCCACGGAGACCGCACACTCATCGGCGTTGGAATCGAACACTGATCCCATCTCCTGTGATGGTGGTGTCATCGGACCCTCGGACTCGTCTCCCGCTACAGGATCTGAACCGCGTATGTTCGTGCCTATCGAACCTGATTGGGCACCGATCATGGAGTTCACCGCCGCGGATATTTTTCAGCACTCGCCCTTGGGTGATGTGTTAAATTCATTAAGGTCTCTTTCCTTGTCGGGAGATCCTTGGCCGAACTTGTTGGGGAACGTTGCAGAAAATTAAAATTTTTCCTACGGCTTCACCAAGATCCATCTATGAGTTCATCTAAGCAACGAGTAACGGGAGAGAGATTGCATCTACATACCACTTGTAGATCGCGTGCGAAGCTTGCAAGGTGATGATGGAGTCGTACTCGAGCGTGATTCAGATCACCGATGCCAAGTGCTGAACGGACAGCACCTCCGCGTTCAACACACGTGCGGACGATCGGCGTCTCCTCCTTCTTGATCCAGCAAGGGGAAGGAGAGGTTGAGGAAGATAGCTCCACCGGCGGACGACGGCGTGATGATGGTGGAGATGCAAGACTCGGCAGTGGCTTCGCTAAGCTCTACGGAGGAGGAGATGTGTTGGGAGGGAGGGCTGCGCCTTGGGAGTTGTGTACCGCAGCCCCCTCCTCCCCCTTTATATAGGCCCCAAGGGGTGGCGCCCCGAGATCCAATCTCCGGGGCGGCGGCACCAAGGTGGAGTACCCCCAAGCCGGTGGGCGCCCCACCCCTAGGGTTTCAACCCTAGGCGCAGGGTGGACCCTAGGGGCGCACCAGCCCCTTGTGGGCTGGTTCCTTCCCTCTCAGCCCATGGGGCCCTCCGGATAGGTGGCCCCACCGGTGGACCTCGGACCCTTCCGTGGTCCCAGATTTTACCTAAAAACCCCAAACTTTCCCGATGGCGAAACACCACTTCCTATATATTATTCTTTACCTCCGGACCCTTCCGAACTCCTCGTGACGTCCGGGATCTCATCCGGACTCGAACAACATTCGGTGGTCACATACTTGACTTCCTACAAACCCTAGCGTCCACCGAACCTTAAGTGTGTAGACCCTACGGGTTCGGAGACACGCAGACATGACCGAGACGACTCTCGGGCAATAACCAACAGCGGGTCGGATATCCATGTTGGCTCCCACATGCTCCTCGATGATTTCATCGGTTGAACCACGATGTCGAGGATTCGATCAAACCCTCGTATGCAATTCCTTTGTCAATCGATGCGTTACTTGCCCGAGACTCGATCGTCGGTATCCCAATACCTTGTTCGGTCTCGTTCCACGGCAAGTCACTTTACTCGCATCAGTAATGGATGATCCGTGTACAACACCTTGGTCACATTGAGCTCATTATGATGATGCATTACCGAGTGGGCCCAGAGATACCTCTCCGTCATACGGAGTGACAAATCCCGCCTCGATCCGTGTCAACCCAACAGATACTTTCGGAGATACCGTAATGCACCTTTATAGTCACCCGATTCGTTGTGACGTTTGATACACCCAAGGCACTCCTACGGTAACCGGAGTTACACGATCTCATGGTCGAAGGAATAGATACTTGACATTGGCAAAGCTTCTAGTAAACGAACTATCCGATCTTTTATGCTATGCTTATGATTGTCTTGTCCATCACATCATTCTCCTAATGATGTGATCCCGTTATCAACGACATCCAATGTCCATAGTCGAGAAACCATGACTATCTATCGATCACAACGAGCTAGTCAACTAGAGGCTCACTAGGGACTCATTGGGTCTAAGTGTTCACACGTATTACGATTTCGGATAATACATTTATAGCATGAACAAAAGACAATTATCATGAACATTGAAATATAATAATCCTTTTATTATTGCCTCTAGGGCATATTTCCAACAGTCTCCCACTTGCACTAGAGTCACCAATCTAGTTACATTGTGATGAATCGAACACCCATAGAGTTCGGTGTTGATCATGTTTTGCACGCGAGAGAGTTTAGTCAACGGATCTGCGACATTCGGATCCGTGTGCACTTTGCAAATCTCTATGTCTCCATCTTGAACATTTTCACGGATGGAGTTGAAGCGACGCTTGATGTGCTCGGTCTTCTTGTGAAACCTGGGCTCCTTGGCTAAGGCAAAAGCTCCAGTGTTGTCACGGAAGAGTTTGATCGGCCCCGACGCGTTGGGTATGACTCCTAGGTCGGTGATGAACTCCTTCACCCAAATCGCTTCATCGCTGCCTCCGAGGCTGCCATGTACTCCGCTTCACACGTAGATCCCGCCACGACGCTCGCTTGCAAATGCTGCACCAGCTTCTTGCTCCACCATTCAACATATACACGTATCCGGTTTGTGACTTAGAGTCATCCAGATCTGAGTCGGCTAAGCGTCGACGTATCCCTTCTGACGAGCTCTTCGTCTCCTCCATAAACGAGAAACATGTCCTTTGTCCTTTTCGTACTTCAGATATTCTTGACCGCTGTCCGGTGTTCCTTGCCGGATTACTTTGGTATCTTGCAACCAAACTTACGGCAAGGTTTACATCGGTCAGTACACAAAGATGGCATACATAATAGATCCTATGGTGAAGCATAGGGATGACACTCATCTCTTCTTTATCTTTTGTCGTGGTCGGTGGTCGAGTCGAGCTCAATCTCACACCTTGTAACATAGGCAAGAACCCCTTCTTGGACTGATCCATTTTGAACCTCTTCAAAATCTTATCAAGGTATGTGCTTTGTGAAAGACCTATGAGGCGCCTCGATCTATCTCTATAGATCTTGATGCCTAATATATAAGCAGCTTCTCCAAGGTCCTTCATTGAAAAACACTTGTTCAAATAGGCCTTAATGCTGTCCAGGAGTGTCGTATCATTTCCCATCAAGAGTATGTCATCTACATATAAAAGGAGAAATGCTACGGAGCTCCCACTCACTTTCTTGTAAACGCAGGCTTCTCCATAAGTCTGCATAAACCCAAACGCTTTGATCATCTCATCAAAGCGAATGTTCCAACTCCGAGATGCTTGCACCAGTCCATAAATGGATCGCTGGAGCTTGCATACTTTGTTAGCGTTACGAGGATAGACAAAACCTTCCGGCTGCATCATATCAGCTCTTCCTTAAGATGTCCATTAAGGAATGCCGTTTTGACGCCCATCCGCCATATCTCATAATCATAGTATGCGGCAATTGCTAACATGATTCGGACGGACTTAAGCTTCGCCACGGAGAGAATGTCTCGTCAGAGTCAATCCCTTGAACTTGTCGATAACCCTTAGCGACAAGTCGAGCTTTATAGATGGTAACATTTCCATCCGAGTCCGTCTTCTTCTTAAAAATCCATTTGTTTTCTATTGCTCGCCGATCATCGGGCAAGTCTGTCAAAGTCCATACTTTGTTTTCATACATGGATTCTATCTCGGTTTCATGGCTTCAAGCCATTTGTTGGAATCGGGCCCGCCATTGCTTCTTCATAGTTCAAGGTTCATTGTTGTCTAGCAACATGATTTCCATGACAGGTTGCTGTACCACTCAGTGCGGAACGTGTCCTCGTGGACCTTCGGGTTCAAGAGTAACTTGATCCGAAGTACCTTGATCATCATCAACGTTTTCCTCTTCAGTTGGTGTGGGCATTACAGGAACGGTTTCCTGCGCTGCACCACTTTCCCGTTCGAGAGGTAGTACTTCATCGAGTTCCACTTTCCTCCCACTTACTTCTTTCGAGAGAAACTCTTTCTAGAAAGCATCCGTTCTTAGCAACAAAGATCTTGCCTTCGGATCTTAAGTAGAAGGTATACCCGACGCTTTCCTTAGGGTATCCTATGAATACGCATTTTTCCGACTTGGGTTCGAGCTTTTCAGGTTGAAGTTTCTTGACATAAGCATCGCATCCCCAAACTTTTAGAAACGACAGCTTAGGTTTCTTCCCAAACCATAATTCATACGGTGTCGTTTCAACGGATTTAGACGGTGCCCTATTTAAAGTGAATGTAGCTGTCTCTAGAGCGTATCCCCAAAATGATAGCGGTAAATCGGTAAGAGACATCATAGACCGCACCATATCCAATAGAGTGCGATTCATGACGTTCGGACACACCGTTTATTTGAGGTGTTCCAGTAGCGTGAGTTGTGAAACGATTCCACATTTCCTTAAGTGTGTACCAAATTCGTGACTTAAGTATTCTCCTCCACGATCCGATCGTAGAATTTTATCTTTCGGTCACGTTGATTCTCTACCTCACTCTGAAATTCCTTGAACTTTTCAAAGGTCTCAGACTTGTGTTTCATTAAGTAGACATACCCATATCTACTTAAGTCATCGGTGAGAGTGAGAACATAACGATATCCTCCATGAGCCTCAACGCTCATTGGACCGCACACATCGGTATGTATGATTTCCAACAAGTTGGTTGCTCGCTCCATTGTTCCGAGAACGGAGTCTTGGTCATCTTGCCTAAGAGGCAAGGTTCGCATGTGTCAAACGATTCATAATCAAGAGACTCTAAAAGTCCATCAAGATGGAGCTTCTTCATGCGCTTGACACCAATGTGACCAAGGCGGCGATGCCACAAGTATGTGGGACTATCGTTATCAACTTTACATCTTTTGCATCCACACTATGAACATGTGTAATATTACGCCGAGATTCATTAAGAATAAACCATTGACCATCGGAGCATGACCATAAAACATATCTCTCATATAAATCGAACAACCATTATTCTCGGACTTAAATGAGTAGCCATCTCGTATCAAACGAGATCCGGATACAATGTTCATGCTCAAACTTGGCACTAAATAACAATTATTGAGGTTTAAAACTAATCCCGTGGGTAAATGTAGAGGCAGCGTGTCGACGGCGATCACATCGACTCGAACCATTCCCGACGCCAAGATCGTCACCTCGCCCTTCGCCAGCCTCCGTTTATTCCGCAGCTCCGCCGTGAGTTACATATGTGAGCAACGGCACCGTATCAAATACCGGGAGTTACTACGAGTAATGGTAAGGTACACATCAATTATATGTATATCAAATATACCTTTGGTGTTGCGGCCTTCTTATCCGCTAAGTATTTGGGGCGTTCCGCTTCAAAGCCCTTCCTTGCAATAAAAGCACTCGGTCTCGTGCTTGGGTCCATTCTTTGACTTCTTCCGACAAGAACAAGCTTACTGGCGCGGCAACATCCTTGCCGTCCTTCTTGAAGTTCTTCTTACCCTTGCCCTTCTTGAACTTAGTGGTCTTATTGACCATCAACACTTGATGTTCTTTCTTGATTTCAGCCTCTGCTGACTTCAAAGATCGAGAACACTTCAGAATGGTCTTTACCATCCCCGCATGTTGTAGTTCATCACAAAGCTCTTGTAGCTTGGTGGGAGCGATCGAGGATTCTGTCAATGACCGCCTCATCTGGGAGGTTAATGTTCAACTGGGTCATACGAAGTGCAACCCGGACATCTTCGGATGTGCTCACCGACGTAACTGTTCTCCTCCATCTTACAATCTGAGAACTTGTCGGAGACATCATATCTCTCGACCGGGCATGAGCTTGGAAAACTAGTTTCAGCTCTTGAACATCTCATATGCTCCGTGATGCTCAAAACGCTTTTGGAGCCCGGTTCTAAGTCAGAGCATGCCGCCTTGAACGAGGGAGTAATCATCAAGACGAGTTTGCCAAGCGTTCATAACGCCTTGGTTCTTCGACGGAGCGGCACCTAGCGGTCCTTCTAGGACATATTGCTTCTGGCAGCTATGAGGATGATCTCGGGTTCCGACCCAATCCGTATAGTTCTGCCATCATCTTTCAGCTTGGTTTTCTCTAGGAACGCGTTGAAGTTCATGTTGACATTAGCGTTGGCCATTGATCTACAAGACATATTTGCAAAGGTTTTAGACTAAGTTCATGATAATAAAGTTCTTAATCAAAATTATGAACTCCCACTTAGATTAGACATCCTCTAGTCATCTAAGTGTTACACGATCCGAGTCGACTAGCCTGCGTGTCCGATCATCACGTGAGACGGACTAGTCATCGTCGGTGAACATCTTCATGTTGATCGTATCTTCCATACGACTCGTGTTCGACCTTTCGGTCTCCGTGTTCGAGGCCATGTCCGCACATGCTAGGCTCGTCAAGTTAACCCTAAGTGTTTTAGCTGTGTAAAACTGTCTTACACCCGTTGTATGTGAGCGTAAGGATCCATCACACCCGATCATCACGTGGTGCTTAGAAACGATTTAACCGTAGCAACGGTGGTGCTTAGGGAGAACACTTCTTGAAATTTTGTAAGGATCATCTTATTTACTACCGTCGTCCTAAGTAAACAAGATGTAAAAGCATAATAAACATCACATGCAATTATATAGTTGTGACATGATATGGCCAATATCATCAAGCTCCATTGATCTCCATCTTGGGGCTCCATGATCATCTTGTCACCGGCTTGACACCATGATCTCCATCATCATGATCTCCATCATCGTGTCTTCATGAAGTTGTCACGCTAACGACTACTTCTACTTCTATGACTAACGCGTTTAGTAATGAAGTAAAGTAGTTTACATGGCGTTCTTCAATGACACGCAGGTCATACAAAAAATAAAGACAACTCCTATGGCTCCTGCCGTTGTCATACTCATCGACATGCAAGTCGTGAATCCTATTACAAGAACATGATCTCATACATCACAATTCATCATTCATCACAACTTCGGCCATATCACATCACATGATCAATCGCTGCAAAAACAAGTTAGGCGTCCTCTAGTTGTTGTTTGCATCTTTTACGTGGCTGCGATTGGGTTCTAGCAAGAACGTTTTCTTACCTCTGAATCACCACAACGTGATTTTGTCAACTTCTATTTACCCTTCATAAGGGCCTGTTCATCGATTCCGCTCCAACTAAAGTGGGAGAGACAGACACCCGCCAGACCACCTTATGCAACTAGTGCATGTCGATCGGTGGAACCGGTCTCACGTAAGCGTCGTGTAAGGTTGGTCCGGCCGCTTCATCCCACAATACCGTTGAGCAAGAAAAGACTAGTAGAGGCAAGTAAGATGACAAGATCAACGCCCACAACAAATTGTGTTCTACTCGTGCATTAGAGAACTACGCATAGACCTAGCTCATGATGCCACTGTTGGGGAACGCTGCGAAAAATTAAAATTTTTCCTCACGGCTTCACCAAGATCCATCTATGAGTTCATCTAAGCAACGAGTAACGGAGAGAGATTGCATCTACATACCACTTGTAGATCGCGTGCGGAAGCTTGCAAGGTGATGATGGAGTCGTACTCGAACGTGATTCAGATCACCGATGCCAAGTGCTGAACGGACAGCACCTCCGCGTTCAACACACGTACGGGACGATCGACGTCTCCTCCTTCTTGATCCAGCAAGGGGGAAGGAGAGGTTGAGGAAGATAGCTCCACCGGCAAAGACGACGCGCGTGATGATGGTGGAGATGCAAGATCTCAAGCGTGGCTTCGCTAAGCTCTACGGAGGAGGAGATGTGTTGGGAGGGAGGGCTGCGCCTTGGGAGTTGTGTACAGCAGCCCCTCCCTCCCCCTTTATATAGGCCCCAAGGGGTGGCCCCCCTGATCCAATCTCCGGGGGGCGGCCAAGGGGGTGGAGTACCCCCAAGCCGGTGGGCGCCCCACCCCTAGGGTTTCAACCCTAGGCGCAGGGGTGGACCCTAGGGGCGCACCAGCCCCTGTGGGCTGGTTCCTTCCCTCTCAGCCCATGGGGCCCTCCGGATAGGTGGCCCCACCGGTGGACCCGGGACCCTTCCGGTGGTCCCAGATTTCACCGAAACCCCAAACTTTCCCGATGGCGAAACACCACTTCCTATATATTATTCTTTACCTCCGGACCCTTCCGAACTCCTCGTGACGTCCGGGATCTCATCCGGACTCAACAACATTCTGTGGTCACATACTTGACTTCCTACAAACCCTAAGCCACCGAACCTTAAGTGTGTAGACCCTACGGGTTCGGAGACACGCAGACATGACCGAGACGACTCTCGGGCAATAACCAACAGCGGGTCCGATATCCATGTTGGCTCCCACATGCTCCTCGATGATTTCATCGGTTGAACCACGATGTCGAGGATTCGATCAAACCACGTATGCAATTCCTTTGTCAATCGATGCGTTACTTGCCCGAGACTCGATCGTCGGTATCCCAATACCTTGTTCGCCTCGTTCCTCGGCAAGTCACTTTACTCGCATCGTAATGCATGATCCCGTACAACACCTTGGTCACATTGAGCTCATTATGATGATGCATTACCGAGTGGGCCCAGAGATACCTCTCCGTCATACGGAGTGACAAATCGATCTCGATCCGTGTCAACCCAACAGATACTTTCGGAGATACCGTAATGCACCTTTATAGTCACCCGATTCGTTGTGACGCTTGATACACCCAAGGCACTCCTACGGTAACCGGAGTTACACGATCTCATGGTCGAAGGAATAGATACTTGACATTGGCAAAGCTTCTAGCAAACGAACTATCCGATCTTTTATGCTATGCTTATGATTGGGTCTTGTCCATCACATCATTCTCCTAATGATGTGATCCCGTTATCAACGACATCCAATGTCCATAGTCGAAACCATGACTATCTATCGATCACAACGAGCTAGTCAACTAGAGGCTCACTAGGGACTCATTGGGTCTAAGTGTTCACACGTGTATTACGATTTCCGGATAATACATTTATAGCATGAACAAAAGACAATTATCATGAACATTGAAATATAATAATCCTTTTATTATTGCCTCTAGGGCATATTTCCAACAGAACTATGTCCGGCTCGAGTGGGAAGCGGACGACGAAGAACTTTGTTCCCCACCCACCACCCACTTAACAGCCACTGTCGATGAATTAACCGATGTGCTTGACTTCAACTCCAAAGACATCGACGGTATGGACGACGATGCAGGAGAAGAACAGGAACCACCGCCTATAGGGTGTTGGACAGCTGCATCATTAAGGTCGCTATTTTTGCTATGGTGGACACCCCCAAAGAAAGCAATGGTAATGATGCAACGGATGATAACCCCTTGGAGAAGCAATCTAAGCACCGGCGTCATAGGCGCCGCTCCAAGCCCCGCCATAGCAAAAATAGCGATACCGGCACAAGAGATAACAATCCGGATGGTGCCGAAGACGAAAACAATCCTGCCCAGCCAGGCTTCGAGCAGGTCGAGCAAGAAGATGGGCAAGCTAGCCCTAAGGAACAGGCGACAGATGGAGAATCAGAGGATGATAATTACATGCCTCTCTCTGAAGACGAAGCAAGCCTTGGCGACGAAGAATTCATCGTGCCTGAGGACCCCGTCGAGCAGGAGCGCTTCAAGTGCCGGCTTATAGCCACTGCAAAAAGCCTGAAGAAAAAGCAGCAACAACTTCAAGCTGATCAAGATCTTCTAACTGATAGATGGACCGAGGTCCTGGCTGCCGAGGAATATGGACTCGAGCGCCCTAGCAAAAGTTACCCAAAGCGCAGGCTTCTACCTCAACTCGAGGAGGAGGCTTTAAAGCCCATGCTACCAGCGCATGATGCGGCTGACCGGCCACCCCGTGGCCGCGACAAACCGGTGTACCAACCCGAAGTCCGAACCGCACCCCGTCGCCAATCAAACGATAATACTAAGGCCCAGGGCTACACGAAGGACCTGCAAGATGTACTGGAAAACAAAGCAGGACAGTCAAGATCGATCTACGGATCACGAGGGCGCGCCACAAGACGTGACGATGACCGTCATGTCGGATACAATAAACCAAAGTCCGGCCGGGCCGAATACAACAGACCAGATTCATTTGAACTACGTCGGGATGTAGCCCGGCATAGAGGCGCCGCACACCCCCTATGCTTCACTGATGAAGTTATGGATCATGAATTCCCAGAAGGGATTAATCCCGTAAGCATTGAATCATATGATGGCACAACAGACCCCACGGTATGGATTGAAGATTTTCTCCTACACATTCACATGGCCCACGGCGGTTACTTACATGCCATAAAGTACCTACCACTTAAGCTCAAAGGACCGGCTCGGCATTGGCTGAATAGCCTGCCAGCAAGCTCCATTGGCAGTTGGGAGGACCTGGAAGACGCATTCCTTGATAACTTCTAGGGCACTTACGTGCGACCACCGGATGCTGATGATTTAAGTCACATAACCCAACAGCCCGGAGAGTCAGCCAGGAAATTCTGGACTCGGTTCCTAACTAAGAAGAACCAGATTGTCGACTGTCCGGATGCTGAAGCCTTAGCAGCCTTCAAGCATAACATCCGAGACGAATGGCTCGCCCGACACCTCGGCCAAGAGAAGCCAAAATCCATGGCAGCCCTCACGACACTCATGACCCGCTTTTGCACGGGAGAGGACAGCTGGCTGGCCCGTAGCAACATCACATCCAAAAACTCCGGTGATTCAGACGCCAGAGATAACAACGGCAAGCCACGACACAATAGACACAAGCGTCACAATAATGGCGACAAGGCCGAAGACACGACAGTTAATGCCGGATTCAGAGGCTTTAAATCCGGACAGCGGAAAAAGCCATTCAAAAGAATTAGTCCGGGCTCGTCCAGTTTGGACCACATACTTGATCACTCATGTAAAATTCACGGCACCCCTGATAAACCAGCCAACCACACCAACATGAAATGCTGGGTGTTTAAACAGGCCGGCAAGTTGAATGCTGAAAACAAGGAAAAGGGGCTGCATAGCGATGACGACGAGGAGCCCCGGCCGCCGAGTGGAGGACAGAAGAAATTCCCTCCCCAGGTGAAAATGGTGAATATGATATATGCAACCCACATTCCCAAGCGGGAACGAAAGCGTGCGCTAAGGGACGTCTACGTGATGGAGCCAGTCGCCCCAAAGTTCAACCCATGGTCCTCTTGCCCGATGACCATCCTACCAGTATCCGTCATGGCGGTTTGGCTGCATCGGTCCTTGACCCCATCATCGACGGATTCCACCTCATACGAGTCCTCATGGACAGTGGCAGCAGCCTGAACCTGCTCTATTAGGATACAGTGCGCAAAATAGGCATCGACCCCTCAAGGATCAAGCCTACAAAAACCACCTTCAAGGGTGTCATACCCGGTGTGGAGGCCTGTTGCACGGGCTCAATCACACTGGAAGTGGTCTTCGGATCCCCGGACAATTTCTGAAGCGAGGAGTTAATCTTCGACATCGTCCCCTTTCACAGTGGCTATCATGCACTACTCGGACGAACCACATTCGCCAAATTCAATGCGGTACCGTATTATGCATACCTCAAGCTCAAAATGCCAGGACCTCGCGGGGTTATAATAGTTAATGGAAACACAGAGCGCTCGCTCCGTACAGAGGAGCACACTGCGGCCCTCGCGGCAGAAGTACAAAACAACCTTCTTAGGCAAACAACCAATTCAGCGATAAAGAACCCGGACACCATCAAGCAAGTCTGGAGCACCCCGCAACAGGATCATCCGGCACGTCTAGAACTCGATTAGCAATTCGGCCTCCGTCCTAGTCCCAGTCAAGTGGCGAAATTCGTGCTGCGCGTACACAATTACGCACTTAAAATACCATGGGCATAGGCGGAGGCACGGCTATAACACGGTCCACAATGCGGTTCGACCGCCCCAGGACCCATGCATCTTTGCACCCCTTTTTTCTTCCAGGTCCCCATCTTCGGGAGGCTCTTCGATAGATCAACCATCGAACACATAGCGCGACGGACACACCAAGAAGATGAGGAGCTTTGGCGTACAAGGGAATCCTCAGGTGGTCTCTGATAATGATCGTTATACCTGTTATATACCCGCACACAGCTCGCTCCTGGTCAGGATGTGTCAAACAGTCCTATTTTTGCTTATTACATTACTTGTATACGTACGCTTTGACGTACTATTTGAATAACAAGGAAAAATAATGTACAACGTCAGCTTACTATTACATTTATTATGCCTTTTCTTTACTGCTTATTTATTGCACCCGTACACCTTGGTACGTCCGGCTCGCCAGGGGATTTAGTGTACCCCATAACACGGCAAGAAAAGTCCGAACACTTTCGACAGTGCGTCACCCCGAACTTATAGGATTATATGCATCAGCTCCGAATCATGTCTTGGGTCAATAGTTGGGTTTTCCCGGCTCCTATGTTTTGGTACCTTAAGTTCCGCTACATCGGCTAAGGTAGCACAAGGAGAACTACTGCGATTGTGTCCTGGTTCTTCTGGACGAGCACCTCAGTAGAGAAAGCCAAAAACTGACTGTCATGATAAGGCGAGAGTTGGTCGCTATTCGAGAGGTCTCAAATCCCTAAAGATCTTTTTCGCTTCATGTGAGGAATCGGCCTCGTCCGATTTAAGCGTGTATAGCGCCCCGAGTCCGGCCTTCCGGAAACTAGGGGCTTCGCCAAAATTTAAAATTGTAGACTTCTATGGCCAAGTGAGAGCGATAAAGCCGTATAGTCCGATTGCCTTGTTCGCGGCGCTAAACATCTCCTTAAAAGGACAAAAAATTTGGATAAAGAGTGTTTATATTTATCCCGAACACCCAAGATTAGTTACATGGGGGCGGGTTTACGGCCGCCAACTCTCAAAATTTTATAAACAGCCGCACAGAAGGTAGTATTTTAAATTAACAAGCGCCATATAGCGCACATGAACTGGTTTTCATATTACAGGATGACACGAGTACATTCATTTGAATATTACATCCTTAGTACATTCATCCGCCACAAGGCGGGCACCCTTAATGACATTATCATAGTACTGTTCGGGGTGGTGATGCTCCTTGCCCTTCGGCGGCCCCTTTGTGACCAGCTTCTCAGCGTCCATCTTCCCCCAGTGCACTTTCGCACGGGCCAAGGCCCGGCGTGCACCCTCAATGCAGACAGACCGCTTAAGGACTTCAAGCCGCGGACATGCATTTACCATCCGCTTGACAAGGCCGAAGTAGCTGCTGGGCAAGGGCTTGCTAGGCCACAGCCGGACTATGAAGTCCTTCATGGCCAGTTCGGCCGCCTTGTGAAGTTCGACCAGTTGCTTCAGCTGGTCGCTCAAGGTCATCGGATGTTTGGCCCCAATATACTAGGACCAAAATAGCTTCTCCGTCGAGCTCCCTTCCTCAGCCCGGCAGAACTCTGCGGCATCAGAGATGCTGTGCGGCAAATCTGCGAATGCTCCTGGAGAGCTCCGAATTCGGGTAAGTAAAAGGAAAGTCTCCTTTACATGCTTGCTTTGCATAACGAAAGCCTTATCCGCAGCTATCTTCTTGGCCACCTCAATTTCCTGGAGGGCCTTCTGGGCTTCTACCTTGGCATCTTGCACGCTCTCACGGGCCTTCGCAAGATCCGACTCTTGCGTCTGGGAGTCACGCTCCAAGGATTCGAATTTTTTGACGAAAGCCTGGAGCTCTTGCTGGACCTCATCAACTCGAGCCTCTTGTTTTTCACGCTCGATGCGCTCCCTGGCCGCTTTGCCTGCGGCCTCGGACAGCGCCTTCTTAAGGGCCGCCACTTCAGTCGTGGCCCCTATTAAAATTCATCATGCTTCTGTTAGCATCAAAGATTTTTTTCATTTATATAACATGCAGACGGGGTATCACTTACCTTTGTTCTCCTCGAGCTGTGATGACCCGCAAGTATATGGGATAGTTGTAGCCTCTTTTAATAAGTAAGAGTGTCGAACCCGACAAGGAGCTAAAGCTAGAACAAATACTCTCTCAAGTCCTATCTGCCACTGATACGACTCTACGCACGGTTGACGTTCGCTTTACCTAGAACAAGTATGAAACTAGAAGTACTTTGTAGGTGTTGTTGGATAGGTTTGCAAGATAATAAAGAACACATAAATAAAAAGTAGGGAGCTGTTTAGATAAAGAAGCAACTAAGTTAGTTTTAGTAGAGAGCTTTTTGTCATGAGAAAGTTATTTGTCCCTAGGCAATCGATAACTAGACCGGTAATCACTATTGCAATTTTATTTGAGGGAGAGGCATAAGCTAACATACTTTCTCTTCTTGGATCATATGCACTTATGATTGGAACTCTAGCAAGCATCCGCAACTACTAAAGATCATTAAGGTAAAACCCAACCATAGCATTAAAGCATCAAGTCCCCTTTATCCCATACGCAAACAACCTACTTACTCGGGTCTGTGCTTCTGTTCACTCACGCCACACACCATAAGCAAATCATGAACATATTTCAAACCCTACAGCGGGGATCCCTCATGCTTGCGTGGCATGGAGAGCACCATAGGACAGCACCAATAATAAAACATGCAATTCAAACCAATCACGATCATCAATTAAACCATAGGACAAAACGGATCTACTCAAACATCATAAGATATCCATACTGAAGGAAATATGCCCTAGAGGCAATAATAAAGTTATTATTTATTTCCTTATATCATGATAAATGTTTATTATTCATGCTAGAATTGTATTAACCGGAAACATAATACATGTGTGAATACATAGACAAACATAGTGTCACTAGTATGCCTCTACTTGACTAGCTCGTTCAATCAAAGATGTTTAAGTTTCCTAGCCATAGACATGAGTTGTCATTTGATTAATGGGATCACATCATTAGGAGAATAATGTGATTGACTTGACCCATTCCTTTAGCTTAGCACTTGATCGTTTAGTATATTGCTATTGCTTTCTTCATGACTTATACATGTTCCTGTAACTATGAGATTATGCAACTCTCGTTTACCGGAGGAACACTTTGGGTGCTACCAAACGTCACAACATAACTGGGTGATTATAAAGGAGTACTACAGGTGTCTCCGAAGGTACATGTTGGGTTGGCGTATTTCGAGATCAGGTTTTGTCACTCCGATTGTCGGAGAGGTATCTCTGGGCCCTCTCAGTAATGCACATCACTATAAGCCTTGCAAGCAATATAGCTAATGAGTTAGTTACGGAATGATGCATTACATAAACGAGTAAAGAGACTTGCCGGTAACGAGATTGAACTAGGTATTGGATACCGACGATCGAATCTCGGGCAAGTAACATACCGATGACAAAGGGAACAACGTATGTTGTTATGCGGTT